>VWZI01001924.1:163637-182681 GCA_013396835.1 Psilopogon haemacephalus | reverse complement strand
TGCTCTTCCCACCCCTGCTCTTCCCACACCATCCCATACCCCATCAGCTCCAGTGCTCCACCAAAACTTGGTCACCTTTAGTGTTAACTGAGGCTCCAACAGTATCAAGGTGGCAGCAGGGACCTTGGTGTTGACCAAGACTCCACCAACCAGGCTTGAGGTGGCAGCAGGGGCGTGGTGGAGTTGTCCCTGGGCTGGGCTGGGAATGGGGTGGAGGAAGGGGAGGTGCTGAGCGTTGCTGTGCCCCAGCCCAAGCCCACCAAGGGCCGGATGCGGATCCACTGCCTGGAGAACGTGGACAAGGCACTGCAGTTCCTGAAGGAGCAGAGGGTGCACCTGGAGAACATGGGCTCCCACGACATCGTGGACGGCAACCACCGCCTGGTCCTTGGCCTCATCTGGACCATCATCCTCCGCTTCCAGGTGGGGCCGGGTGGGTGAGGCTCCTTCCTGAGCAAGAGCTCGCCTCCCTGCCTGTCCTCTCTTAACCTTGGGATGTCCTTCTGCCCCTCCACCCCACCCCAGATCCAGGACATCATCGTGCAGACACAGGAGGGTCGGGAGACGCGCTCCGCCCGCGACGCGCTGCTGCTCTGGTGCCAGATGAAGACAGCAGGGTAGGTTGGTGGCACCCACAGCTCACCATGCTGCTGGGCTGTGAAGTGGAGGCTCTGGAGGGTAGGTTGGTGGCACCCACAGCTCACTGTGCTGCTGGGCTGTGCAGTGGAGGCTCTGGAGGGTAGGTTGGTGGCACCCACAGCTCACCATGCTGCTGGACTGTGCAGTGGAGGCTCTGGAGGGGAGGTTGGTGGCACCCACAGCTCACTGTGCTGCTGGGCTGTGCAGTGGAGGCTCTGGAGGGTAGGTTGGTGGCACCCACATCTCACCATGCTGCTGGACTGTGCAGTGGAGGCTCTGGAGGGTAGGTTGGTGGCACCCACAGCTCACCGTGCTGCTGGGCTGTGCAGTGGAGGCTCTGGAGGGTAGGTTGGTGGCACCCACAGCTCACCATGCTGCTGGACTGTGCAGTGGAGGCTCTGGAGGGGAGGTTGGTGGCACCCACAGCTCACTGTGCTGCTGGGCTGTGCAGTGGAGGCTCTGGAGGGTAGGTTGGTGGCACCCACATCTCACCATGCTGCTGGACTGTGCAGTGGAGGCTCTGGAGGGTAGGTTGGTGGCACCCACAGCTCACCGTGCTGCTGGGCTGTGCAGTGGAGGCTCTGGAGGGTAGGTTGGTGGCACCCACAGCTCACCATGCTGCTGGACTGTGAAGTGGAGGCTCTGGAGGGTAGGTTGGTGGCACCCACAGCTCACCGTGCTGCTGGGCTGTGCAGTGGAGGCTCTGGAGGGTAGGTTGGTGGCACCCACAGCTCACCGTGCTGCTGGGCTGTGCAGTGGAGGCTCTGGAGGTACTGAGGGGTCTGGAGCATGTCTGTGAAGAGGACCTGGTCTAGTGGGAGGTGTCCCTGCCTACAGCAGGGTGTTGGAACTGGATGATCTTTGAGGCCTCTTCCAACCTAAACCATTCTATGAGCAAAGGCTGAGAGCCCTGGGGGGCTGTGGGGTGTGTGTGACAGTGACAACCTGTCCCCATCACAGGTACCCCCACGTGAACGTCACCAACTTCACCTCGAGCTGGAAGGATGGGCTGGCCTTCAATGCCCTCATCCACAGGCACAGGTAGGTGGCACAGGGGTGAGGACCAGGATGGGAGAGTGGTGAGGCCCTGGAATGGGTTGCCCAGGGTGGGTGTTTGGGGCCACTTCCCTGGAAGTGTTTTTGGCCAGGCTGGCAGAGGCTGTGGGCAGCCTGCTCTAGGGTAGGGTGTCCCTGGGCACGGCAGGGAGGTTGGAACTGGATGATCCTTGTGGCCCTTTCCAACCCTGACTGATTCTAGGATTCTATGATCCTATGATTCAGCCTGGAGGTGAGGAGGAAGTTGTTGAGCAGGAGAGTGGTGAGAGGCTGGAATGGGTTGCCCCTGCAGGGAGGTGTTTGGGGCCAGATCCCTGGAGGTGTTTTTGGCCAGGCTGGCAGAGGCTGTGGGCAGCCTGCTCTAGGGTAGGGTGTCCCTGGCCATGGCAGTGGGGTTGGAACTGGCTGATCCTTGTGGTTCCTTCCAACTCTGACTGATTCTATGATTCCACATGCTGAGGTGGTGGTGGTGGCAGTGGGGGGTGTCCCATGGGTGTGCCATGCTCTCTGTCCCCAGGCCTGAGCTGGTTGACTTCCACAACCTGACCAAATCCAACGCCCGGCACAACCTGGAGCACGCCTTCAGCGTGGCAGAGAGGCACTTGGGCATCACCCCACTCCTTGACCCCGAAGGTGAGGCTGTTGCTGCCAACCCTCCTGCCCCAGCTACCCCACCCAGTGCGTGCTGGGACACACCCAGAGCCTGAGGAGCAATGTGGCTCCTACCCCACGGGAGGAGAAATGGTCCGGGTGGGAGCAAAGAAGGGACCTCACGAGGTCATGAGCACTGGGGTGATGCAGAGGGGGGAGCCAGGACTGACCCTTCTTACTCCATCGAGCAGATGTGTTCACGGAAAACCCTGATGAGAAGTCCATCATCACCTACGTGGTGGCCTTCTACCACTACTTCTCCAAGATGAAGGCACTGGAGGTGGAAGGCAGGCGCCTGGGCAAGGTAATGGATGGCATTGGTGAAGTTGCCCATGAGCCAGCAATGTGCCTTTGTGGCCAAGAAGGGCAGTGGTCTGCTGGGGGGCATGAAGAAGAGTGTGGCCAGCAGGTCCAGGGAGATTCTCCTTCCCCTCTGCCATGGTGAGGGCCACAGCTGGAGTCCTCAGTTCACTTCCAGGCTCCCCAGCTCAGCACAGACTGGGAACTACTGGAGAGAGTCCAGTGGAAGCTCTGAAGGTGCTGAGGGGCCTGGAGCAGCTCTGTGAGGAGCAAAGGCTGAGAGCCCTGGGGCTGCTGAGCCTACACAAGAGCAGCCCCAGAGGGCATCTGCTCAATGCAGGAGATGAAGGATCTGTGGGGTGCAAGAGGCTGGGGCCAGATTCTGCTTGGTGGTGCCTAGGGACAACACAAGGGGCAGAGGGCACAAAGTGGAGTCCAGGAAGCTGAGGAGAAGCTTGTTTGGGGTGAGGGTGCTGGAGGCCTGGAGCAGGCTGCCCAGAGAGGTTGTGAAGTGTCCTTGTGTGGAGAGCTTCCAACTCTCCCTGGGCATTGTGCTGCTGGGCAAGCTGCTGGGGGTGCCCTGCTTGAGCAGAGGGGGCTTGGACTTCACGATCTGCAGAGCTCCCTTCTAACCCCACCCTGCTGGGGTTGCGGGATCGAGGTGTCTGCAGGGGGTTCTGCTGGGATGCTGACACCCACTGCTCACCACTGCCCCCACCGCAGGTCATCGAGCACGCCAAGGAGACAGAGAGGATGATCGAGGGCTACGGGGGGTTGGCCTCAGAGCTGCTGACCTGGATCGAGCAGACCATCGCCTCCCTCAACAGCCGCAGCTTTGCCAACTCCCTGGCCGGGGTACAGCACCAGCTGCAAGCCTTCAGCACCTACCGCACGGTGGAGAAGCCCCCCAAGTAAGGACCCCTGGGCCCCCATACTCCATGTCCCTGCAGTGGTGTGGAGCTTTCAGCTGGACACGATGAGCAAATTCTTGCCCTTGAGGGCTGTCCGGGCTGCTCAGGGCAGTGGTGGAGTCCCCATCCCTGGAGAGGTTGCAGAGTGTGGTGGTTTAGCAGTTAGCTGCCCTCCACACACACACACACAGTGAAATAACCCAGCCTAGGACTCAGTCGGCTGGAAGTTAAGGAATGGAGCTTTATATTTACAGCTTGGCACAATAACCAAGCAGATAGTTACACTGTATAACAGATAGTTACACTGTACAACAGATAGTTACAATGTACAACAGCTAGTTACAATGTGTAACAGACAGTTACATTGTGTACCAGATAGTTACAATGTATAACATATATTGACAATGCATAACAGATATTGACAGATAGATACAGTGAAAAGGGTAACACAGAAACGCCACAGCCCCTCCCAGAGATCAAAATCCCTAAGAGAGGTCTCTAACCACCCCTACTACCTTCTCCCCTTCCCCAATCTTATCTGACCCTCTCTTGATGCACCACAGCCCCTCCCAGAGACAAAAATCCCTAAGAGGGGTCTCTAACCACCCCTACCACCTTCTCCCCTTCCACAATCTTATCTGACCCTCTCTTGATGCAGCAGATAGGCAAAGGTAGATCAGCCAGGGGGGGTTAGCAGAAGGAAAAGAAGTTAGTGGAATTACTCAGAATCATTGTGGTGGTTTGGCAATTGTCTGCTCCCCAGACACTGTGAAATAACTCAGGCTAGGACTCAGTTGGCTGGAAGTTAAGGAATGAAGCTTTATATTTACAGCTTGGCACAACGTACAAGCAGATATTTATACTGTATAACAGTTATTTACAGATAGATACAGTAAAAAGGGTAACACAGAAACACCACAGCCCCTCCCAGAGATCAAAATCCCTAAGAGGGGTCTCTAACCACCCCTACCACCTTTCCTCCCTTCCCCAATCTTATCTCACCCTCTGTTCATGCAGCAGATAGGCAAAGGTAGATGGGCCAGGGAGGTTAGCAGCAGGAAAAGAAGTTAGTGGAATTATTCAGAATCAGTTACAAAAGGCAGGGACAAAGGAGCCATGCAAGAGCAGCCACAGCCCAGAGAGGTCTGAAACCCTCTGGCTTATCTATATTTGGGTTACAACTCTTAAAACATTTTTTTTTTCCTTTCTCAGTAAAGCTGTGAGGGAAGTAGCATCATCTGTTTGCCTCTCTCAGCCTATAGTCTAATTTCTCCCTCAAATCCTCCAATTAGTTCAAACCAGCTCACAGAGCCCCGGAGCTGCAGTGCTGAGGGCCACGGTTCGGTGGTGCCCTGGCAGGGCTGGGCGAAGGGTTGGACTCCATCACCTTCAAAAGGCTTTTCCAGGCAGAAGAACTCCACGATCCTTGCTGTGGTGGGGTTTGACACGCCGGGGGCAGCAGTGGGTGTGCTTGGGCTGAGCTGTTTGTGTGGGGCAGGTTCCAGGAGAAGGGCAACCTGGAGGTGCTGCTCTTCACCATCCAGTCCCGGATGAGGGCCAACAACCAGCGCGTCTACACACCGCACGAGGGCCGCCTGGTCTCCGACATCAACCGGGTATGGAGCTTGTCCTGGCAGCCTGCACCATGGGCCATGCCATGGGCTACTCCTGTCCTGACCTGTGGGCAGCTGCTGCTTCTGCTGGGCTTTGCTCTACAGGCTGCTTGGGAGGGTCAATCTCCCAGGGCAGGTTGGGTCTGTCCCAGGGCAGTACAGGTCCACGTTGCGTTGGGTTGACTCCATCTGAAGGGCACTTCGGGTTCATCTCGTGGAGCAGGGCAGGTGTTAGGAGAGGTTGGGTCCATCTCCTGAAGCAACTCAGGCCCCAGGACAGTTCAAGTCCATCCTGAGGCAGGTGAGGTCCATGCCAAGGCAGATTGGGTCCATCTCCTGAAGCAACTCAGGCCCAAGGACAGTTCAAGTCCATGCCAAGGCAGGTGAGGTCCAGGCCAAGACAGATTGTGTCCATCTCCTAGAACAATTCAGGCTCTAGGACAGTTCAAGTCCATCCCAAGGCAGGTGAGGTCCATGCCAAGGCAAAGTGGGTCCATCTCCTAGAGCAATTCAGGCCCAAGGACAGTTCAAGTCCATCTCAAGGCAGATTGGGTCCATCTCCTAGAGCAATTCAGGCTCTAGGACAGTTCAAGTCCATCCCAAGGCAGGTGAGGTCCATGCCAAGGCAAAGTGGGTCCATCTCCTAGAGCAATTCAGGCTCTAGGACAGTTCAAGTCCATCTCCTAAGGCAGGTGAGGTCCATGCCAAGGCAAATTGGGTCCATCTCCTAGAACAACTCAGGCTCTAGGACAGTTCAAGTCCATCTCCTAAGGCAGGTGAGGTCCATGCCAAGACAGATTGTGTCCATCTCCTAGAACAATTCAGGCTCTAGGACAGTTCAAGTCCATCCCAAGGCAGGTGAGGTCCATGCCAAGGCAAAGTGGGTCCATCTCCTAGAGCAATTCAGGCTCTAGGACAGTTCAAGTCCATCTCCTAAGGCAGGTGAGGTCCATGCCAAGGCAGATTGGGTCCATCTCCTAGAACAATTCAGGCTCTAGGACAGTTCAAGTCCATCTCCTAAGGCAGGTGAGGTCCATGCCAAGGCATGCTGGGTCCACCCTGAATCAGCTTCTCTCCATCCTGGGTCATGTTGAGATCCTCCAGCCGCACCTCTCCATCTGCGGGTGACCCCGAGCTCAAGAGCAGAGGTGGGTGGTGGGACACGGGGCACAGGTTCCACCCTCATCCAGCAGCACCTTCCTGCAGGCCTGGGAGCAGCTGGAGAAGGCGGAGCACGAGCGGGAGCTGGCGCTGCGCAACGAGCTGATCCGGCAGGAGAAGCTGGAGCAGCTGGCGCGGCGCTTCGACCGCAAAGCCGCCATGAGAGAGGCCTGGCTGAGCGAGAACCAGCGCCTGGTGGCCCAGGTGAGAGCGGGGAGGAGGACGCGGCCACCCCCTCCCGGCACCCGGAGGAGCCCCTCTGGGGAGCCTCACCCCCCCACCCCGGGTTTCGTGCCGCCGCAGGACAACTTCGGGCAGGACCTGCCGGCGGTGGAGGCGGCCAAGAAGAAGCACGAGGCCATCGAGACGGACACGGCCGCCTACAAGGAGCGGGTGCAGGCCATGGTGGCGGTGGCGAGGGAGCTGGAGCTGGAGGGCTACCACGACATCCAGCGCATCAACGCGCGCAAGGACAACATCCTGCGGCTCTGGGAGCAGCTCCTGGAGCTGCTGGCCGCACGGCGCCAGCGCCTGGAGATGAACCTCGCCCTGCAGCATCTCTTCCAGGAGATGCTGCACAGCATCGATTGGATGGACGAGGTCAAGGTGAACCTCGAGGGCTTGGGTACCCCAACCCTGGGGCTGAGGAAGGAGTTGGTCTCACCAGGGCGTTATTGAGGAGTTGGGGCTGTGCAGGCTGGAGAGGAGGAGGTTCCCGGGTGACCTTCTGGTGGCCTTCCAGGATCTGCAGAGGACCTAGAGAAAAGCTGGGGAGGGACTTTTGAGGCTATCAGGGAGTGACAGGACTGGGGGGAATGGAGCAAAGCTGGAGGTGGGGAGATTGAGGCTGGAAGTGAAGAGGAAGTTGTTGAGCATGAGAGAGGTGAGAGGCTGGAATGGGTTGCCCAGGGAGGTGGTTGAGGCCAGATCCACAGACACCGAGTGCCACCGTGACATGGCCCCTTGGTCCCACCGGGCAGGGTGTTGATGAGGTGCTTGGGTGCTGGATGGTGGCTGTTGGGTAGCAGCAGGTGCCACCAGCCAGGGCCGGCGGTAGGTGACAAGTGGGTCTCTCTTGCAGGTGCAGTTGACATCACCTGAATCTGGGAAGCACCTCCTGGAAGCAGAGGAGCTGCTGCAGAGCCACCGGCTGCTGGAACGTGACATGGCCCTTCAGGCCGAGAAGACAAAGGCCATCAGCACCGCTGCCCTGCGCTTCGCTGACGCCGAGGGTAAGTCTGGCAGGATGTACCCCAGGACCACGGCATGGACAGGGGAAACCTGGACTGTGGCGTGGCCAAGAGCAGCCAGGACCATGGCACAGCCAAGGGAAAGCAGGACCATGGCATGGCAAAGGGAAGGCAGGACTACGGCACAGCCAAGGGAAGGCAGCACCGTGGCATGGCCAAGAGAAGCCAGGACCATGGCAAGGTGAAGGGAAGGCAGGACTATGGCACAACCAAAGGGAGACAGGACCATGACACAGCCAAGGGAAGGCAAGACCATGGCATAGCCAAGAGGGGTCAGGGTTGCGGCACAGCTGAGGGAACTCAGGACCATGTAATAGAATCATTGAATGGTTTAGGGTGGAAGGGACCTCAAAGCTCAGCCATCATGCTGATGGGCACCCACCTTACTCCTTGTCCAGGCTACCGTCCTTGTGACCCCAAAGTCATCCGAGACCGTGTGAGCCACCTTGAGCTGTGCCGCCGGGAGCTGCAGGCGCTGGCAGCCCGGAGAAGAGCTCTGCTGGAGCAATCCCGATCCCTCTGGACCTGCCTGTGGGAGCTGGACGAAGCTGAGAGCTGGATCAAAGAGCAGGAGCAGCTCTACTCCTCCTTGGACTTCGGGAAGGACCTACCGAGCGTGTTGCTGCTCCAGCGCCGCCACGCCGCCTTCGAAGCCGAGCTGCGGAGTCGGGGCGGCCGGTTGGAGCGGGCGCTGGCCACCGGCGAGGGGCTGGCGGCGCTGGGGCGGGCAACCGGGCAGCTGCGGGAGCGGGGGGCGGCGGTGAGGGCTCTGTGGGCGCAACTGGAGGAACTGGCGGCGTTCCGCCGGCGCGGCTTGAAGGAAGCCGAGGGCTTCTTCCAGTTCCAGGTGGAAGCGGAGGAGCTGGCGGAGGGGCTGCAGGATGCCCGCCGGAGAGCGGGCAACGAGGAGCTGGGGCAGGACGAATCCCACACCCGCGCCCTGCTGAGGCAGCACCGGCAGCTGCTGGAGGAGATGGCGGCAGCTCAGGAGCAGCTGGAGAAGTTGGCCCAGCAAGCCGAGGGCTTCCCCCCGGAGCTGCGCGCTGGTCCCGAGGCGCAGAACCGGCTGCTGGCCCTGCGGCAGCTCCACGCCGAGGTGGCCGCCGTGGCCGAGCGGCGCGGCCGGCAGCTGCAGGACGCCCTTGACCTCTACACTGTGTTTGGGGAGAGCGACGCTTGTCACACCTGGATGGGCTCCAAGGAGACCTGGCTGCGGCAGCTGGAGGTCCCCCAGGCGCTGGAGGATCTGGACGTGGCACAGCACAGGTAGGGTTTCCGCGGCAGCAGCGGCGGCGGTGGTGGCGGTGGTGCTTCCGTGCCACGCTTCGAGGTGCCCGTCTCAACCTGGTCATCCCCCACAGGCTGGATGGGTTGGAGCAGGAGATGGCCACCGTGGCTTCCCAGATTGCCACCATCAACCAGGCAGCCGAGGGGCTGGTGGCGAGCGGACACCCCCGCAGTCCCCAGGTCCAGCAGTGCCGGCAGCAGCTCAACAAGAGGTAGGGTGGCAGGTGGCAGCAGGGTGGTGGAGCGGGTGGCTCCGGGGCGGCCGGTCACTGCTGTCACCCGTCTCTGTCCTGCAGGTGGGACCAGTTCAGGGAGCTGGTTTCGGAGCGCCGCCGGGCAGTGGGCTCGGCCTTGAGGCTCCTCAACTACCAGCTGGAGTGCGAGGAGACGCGGCAGTGGCTGAAGAGCAAAGCACGCGTGGTGGAGGCCACCGCCGAGCTGGGGCGCGACCTGGCTGGCATCTTGGCCACCCAACGCAAGCTCTGCGGCGTCGAGCGGGAGCTGGAGGTCACCAAGGACCGCCTGGCCACCCTGCGCTCCCAAGCCCAGCGGGTGGCCGAGGAACGGCCGGAGGTGGCCGCAGAAGCAGCCGAGCGGCTGGAGGCGGCGGTGGCCGCCTGGGGGGAGCTCCAGGAGGCCCTGGGGGAACGAGCGGCATCCCTGGGGGAGGTCGGGCAGCTTCGGAGCTTCTTGCAGGACCTGGACGACTTCCAGGCTTGGCTCTTCGGAGCTCAGAAGGCCGTGGCGGCCACCGATGAGGTGCCGGCTTCTTTGGCCGAGGCGGAGGAGATGCTGGAGCGGCACAAGGCCGCCTGGCGGGACATGGAGGAGCACACGGAAGCCTTCACCGCCTTGGTGGAAGCTGGGGAGAGGGTCCTGGGAGAGCAGGAGGACCCCGAGTACGAGGTGCTGCAGCAGCGCCTGCAGGGCGTGGAAGCCGGGTGGGCTGCCCTGGCCAAGATGGCAGATGCCCGTCACCGCTTCCTGCTCCAGTGCCGAGGCTTCCAGGAGTTCCTCCGTGACGCCAGGCAGGTGGAGATCCTCCTCACCAACCAGGTGGGTGCTCAAGGTGGGTGCCGGAGGAGCGTCCTGGGCTCGTGGCTGCCCCCAAAACGGTGCTGAGCCCTCGTTGTGACCCTCCCTCCCCCAGGAGTACACCTTGGCCCACCTGGAGCTGCCCACCACGCTGGAGGGCTCGGCCGCTGCCCTGCGCCGCTTCCAGGACTTCCGTGCCGGCGTGGAGAGCAGCGCCGGGAAGGTGCCCGAGGTGGTGGCTGGTGGCACCAAGCTGGTGGCCGAGGGCAACATCTTTGCGGAGAAGATCACTGAGAAGTGCCAGGCTCTGCAGGAGCGGTGAGTGCGGCCAGGGGCAGGTGGGGTGGGCAGCGTGTGGGCAGCGGGGCTGATGCTTGACCACCTTCGGCTGCCCCAGCAGGCATGGAGCCGTCATGGCCAAGGCGGAGGAAGCGGCAGGTTTGCTGCAGGACAACCACGAGCTGCAGACCTTCCTGCAGAGCTGCCGGGAGGTAGGAACGTGGCACCGGTGGCAATGGCACCGGGGCGGGGGGGGGTGGGTCTCCGCCAGTCGTGCTCTGACACCTCTTGCCCTCAGCTCGACGCCTGGGTGGAGGAGAAGATGCTGACCGTGCAGGACACCTCCTACGGTGATGCTCGTGGCCTCCACGGCAAGTGGCAAAAGCACCAAGCCTTCGTGGCCGAGCTGGCACCCAACCAGGGCTGGCTGGAGAAGATCGAGACGGTGAGTGGCGGCGGCAGCGGTGGCGGGAGGTCCCCCGCGGCGGCGAGGTGCGGCGGGCACCAACCTCTCTGGCTTTGCCGGCAGGAGGGGAAGGAGCTGGCGAGCAGGAAGCCGCAGTACGGGCAGGTGGTGACGCAGCGGCTGGCGGAGCTGCGAGGGCGCTGGGCCGGGCTGCGCGGAGCGGCCGAGGAGAAGGGGCAGAGACTCTTCGAGGCCAACCGCGCCGAGCTCTACGCCCGCAGCTGCGGGGAGCTGGAGAGCTTGCTGGGACGGGCGGAGGAGGAGCTGCGGGCCACCGAGCAAGCCAAGGACCTCACCGCCACCAACCTGCTGCTGAAGAGGTTGACGGTGGGTGGTGGTGGCACTGGTACTGCTGGAAGAAAGGCCACAGGGGTGGGAGGGTGGTGGGAGCTCACCCGGACCTTTGAGTAGGGTTGGGCTGCCCCCCACTTTGGGGGTGCGAGGCGCTGGGTTGTGTCACCGAATGGAGTTGGCTGGTGGCTTGGGGGGTGAGAACAACCTGGCTCTGCTCCACGATCACCTGTGGTTCTCCTCTGCTTAGAGACTGGAAGAGCAAGTGAGAACGTGGATGAAGGAGTTGGAGGAGCTGGAGAGTCAGGCACCCCCGGCTGCTGGGGATGTGCCAGACGCTGGAGGGCAGGAGCAGAGGCTCCGGCAGCGATTCCTTGAGCTGCTGGAGCCACTGGAGAGGAGGAGGAAGGAGCTGGAGACCGCCAAAGCCATGTACCAGCTTGAGAGGGATCTGGAGGATGAGGCGGTGAGCATCCAGGGGAGCACCAGGGCAGGTTTAGGTTGGACACGAGGAACAACTTCTTGTCCTTGAGGGCTGTCAAGGCCTGTCCCAGGCTGGTGATGGAGTCCCCATCCCTGGATGGGTTTCAGAGCCATAGAGATGTGGTGCTGAGGGCCATGGCTTGGTGGTGCCCTGGCGGTGCTGGGTGAATGGTTGGGCTCCATGATCTTTAAGGTCTTCTCCAACCCAAACAATTCCATGATCCTTGCCGTGGCGGGGTGTGACGTGCTGGGGGCACCCATGGGTGCCACGTGGTGCTCAGTGGCTGCCATGAGGTGCTCAGTGGGTGCCCTTGCCCACAGCTTTGGGTACAGGAAAGGCTGCCCCTGGCCAGGTCAACAGAGCATGGCACCGACCTCCCGAGCGTGCAGCGCCTGACCAAGAGGAACGAGGTGAGCCCTGGTGCAGCATCAACACCAAGCTCCCCCCCGAGTGGTCCCTTGGGGCCACCCAAACTGTGGGCAACCCCTGTGGTGACCATCTAAACCATGGGTGACCTCCCACCCTGCTGGCAGACGCTGCAGAAGGAGCTGGCAGGCCATGCCCCACGCCTGACCGAGGTGCTGAGCCGGGGTGAGGAGGTGGTTGGTGGCCACCAGGCGAGGCCGGAGCTGGTGGAGCGGGTGCGGGAGCTGCAGGAGCTGTGGGAGGCTCTGCGGGCAGAGGCAGGTGCCCGGCAGCAGCGGCTGAGGGAGGCTGGCGAGGCTCAGCAGTACTACCAGGATGCCAGCGAGGCCCAGACCTGGGTCAGCGAGCAGGAGCTCTTCATGGGAGCTGAGGAGAAGCCGAAGGTGAGGAGCGGCTCCTCCTGGTGCCCCCTGGGATTTGGGCAGGGCTCAGGGCTGGCTGTACCAGGCTGTGCCAGGATAAATCAAGCTAGGTTATATCCAGCCTGATCTAGGGTAGGGTGTCCCTGAGCATGGCAGGGGGGGTTGGAACTGGATGATCCTTGTGGTCCCTTCCAACCCTGACTGATTCTATGGTGTGGGCAATGCTGAGCATCAGCTGGTAACATGGTGTGTCAGGCCATGCCATGCTCTACCATCTTATACCAGTCATGCCATGCCATACCATGCCATGCCCTGCCATCCTGTACCATCCATGCAACCCCATGCCATGCCATGCCATGCCATGCAACCCATACCACTCTATGCTGTGCCATTATAGGTTACCCCACGCTGTGCTGTGCCACCCCAGGTCATCCCATGCCATACTATGCCATGCCATCTATGCCCCAGTATGCTATGCCACCACAGGTCATGCTGTGCCACCCTATGCCGTGCCATTATAGGTCACCCCACGCTGTGCTGTGCCACCCCAGGTCATCCCATGCCATACTATGCCATGCCATCTATGCCACAGTATGCTGTGCCACCCTATGCTGTGCCATTATAGGTCTTCTCATGCTGTGCTGTGCCACTACAGGTCATCCCATGCCATGCCATTACAGCTCATCCCATCCCATGCCATATTTGACCATCACAGCCCAGCCCATGTCTCTCCACCATGTGCCAAGCTGTGCCATCACCTCCCCCCCCTCCACCCCGTGCCATGTTCCCCTGTGCTGAGCTCCCCACTGCATCAGGCATGCCTATAGGGTGGGCACAGGGGCTGGACCGTGGTTGGTGTGCCATGGCCATGCCGGTGCCCATGGGTGTCTATCGTGGCACAGGACGAGGAGAGCAGCTGGGTGATGCTGAAGAGACACGTCCGGCAGCAGAGGTCCATCGAGGACTATGGGCAGACCATCAAGGAGCTGGCAGGGAGGGCTCAGCAGCTGCTCTCTGCTGGCCACCCTGAGGGGTAGGTGCGGCCACCCTTGTCCCTCGGGGTGACCTCCTGGTGGTGGGCGGTGGGTTGGAGCTCCAACAGCTTTGGCTGCTGCCGTAGATGGGTGGGCTAGGGCGGGGAAGAGGTGGCAGAGAGGATGCGGGGCGGGGTGGGGACGACGCACAGGGTCCTTAACCATGAACCACCACCACCACCACCACCTGGTGAGCTGGGCGGGTGAAGGAGATGTGTGCCCGGGTGAGAACTGGGGTGTCTGTGTGCCGGGGCCGCGCAGGGAGCAGATCATCCGGCTGCAGGGCCAGGTGGACAAGCACTACGCGGGGCTGAAGGAGGCGGCGGAGGAGCGCCGCCGGCGCCTGGAGAACATGTCCCACCTCTTCCAGCTGAAGCGGGAGGTGGAAGACCTGGAGCAGTGGATCGCCGAGCGCGACGTGGTCGCCTCCTCCCAGGAGATGGGGCAGGATCTGGATCACGTCACGGTGAGAGGAGGGGTGGGGAGGGTGCAGTTAGGGCAGGTGGGCTTATGCAGAGGTAGTTTGGAGGGGCAAGCTCAGCGGGTCCAGAGAAAGGCAACAAAGCTGGGGAAGGGTCTGGAGAAGAGGAATGGTGAGGAGCAGGTGAGGGAGCTGGGGGTGTTGAGGCTGGAAAGAAGGAGGCTGAGGGGAGAGCTTCTGGCTCTCTGCAGCTCCCTGCAAGGAGGTTGGAGCCAGGTGGGGCTTGGGCTCTGCTGCCAAGGAAGAAGTGACGGGGAAAGGGCAGATCTTAGAAGCAGAGAGGAGAGCTTCTGGCTCTCTGCAGCTCCCTGCAAGGAGGTTGGAGCCAGGTGGGGCTTGGGCTCTGCTGCCAAGGAACAAGTGACGGGGAAAGGGCAGATCTTAGAAGCAGAGAGGAGACCTTCTGGCTCTCTACAGCTCCCTGAAAGGAGGTTGGAGCCAGGTGGGGCTTGGGCTCTGCTGACAAGGAACAAGTGACCGGGGAAGGGCAGCTCTTAGAAGCAGAGGGGAGAGCTTCTGGCCCTCTACAGCTCCCTGAAAGGAGGCTGGAGCCAGGTGGGGCTTGGGCTCTTCTCCCAAGGAACAAGAGGACAAAAGGAAATGGCCTCAGGTTGCACCAGCAGAGGTTCAGGTTGGATGTGAGGACCTTCCCCTTGAGGGTTGTCAAGGTCTGGAACAGGGAGGCAGTAGAATCCTCATCCCCGGAGGTGTTTAAAGCCAGAGAGACCTGATGCAGAGGGACACATTTTGGCACCAGACTTCGCTAGAGGCAGAGATGGCCTTAAAGGTCTTCTCCAAGCAAAACAACTCTGTCATTCTCTTCACCTTGGGGTTTTTTTTTTTCCCTCTCCTCCACGAAGCTGTTGAGGGAGAAGTTCCGGGAGTTTGCGCGGGAGACAGGCAGCGTGGGGCAGGAGCGCGTGGACAGGGTCAACCTGACCATCGAGGACCTCATCGACGCGGGGCACTCGGAGGCGGCCACCATGGCCGAGTGGAAGGATGGGCTGAACGAGAGCTGGGCCGACCTCCTGGAGCTGATCGACACCCGCATGCAGCTCCTCGCTGCCTCCCACGACCTCCACAAGTACTTCTACGACGGCACCGAGCTGCTGGCTCTGATCGCTGCCCGGCGCCAGGAGCTGCCCCAGGACCTGGGCGAGGATGTGGGCACGGTGGAGGCTTTCCACCGCATGCACAGCGCCTTCGAGAGGGACCTGCAGCTGCTGGAGACACAGGTGAGGGTGCACCGCAGAGCTGGTGGAGCCAAGCTGGAGGTGGGGAGCTTCAGATTGGATGTGGGGAGGAAGTTCTGCACCGTGAGAGTGCTGAGAGCCTGGAATGGGTTGCCCAGGGGGGTGGTTGGGGCCACATCCCTGGAGGTGCTAAAGGCCAGGCTGGATGAGGCTGTGGGCAGCCTGATCTGGGTGTCCCTGGGTATGGCAGAAGGGTTGGAACTAGATGATCCTTGTGGTCCCTTCCAACCCTGATTGATTCTGTGATCCTTGTGGTCCCTTCCAATCCTGACTGATCCTATGATCCTTGTGGTCCCTTCCAACCCTGACTGATTCTAGGATTCTGTGATCCTTGTGGTCCCTTCCAATCCTGACTGATCCTAGGATTCTCTGATCCTTGTGGTCCCTTCCAACCCTGACTGATTCTATGATTCTATGTTGGGTGGCACCAGCAACACTCAGCATCCTGAGGTGCTGGAATGGATGCAGGGGAGGGCAACAAAGCTGGGGAAGGGTATGGAGAAGAGGAATGGTGAGGAGCAGCTGAGGGAGCTGAGGGTGTTGAGGCTGGAGGAAAGGGAACTGAGGGGAGAGCTTCTGGCACTCTGCAGCTCCCTGAAAGAAGGCTGGAGCCAGGTGGGAGTTGGTCTCTTCTAAGGAACAAGTGACAGGACAAGAGGAAATGGCCTGAAATTGTGCCAGGGGAGGTTTAGGTTGGAGATGAGAAGAAATCTCCTCAACCAAAAGGGTTGTCAAGGCTGGCTCAGGCTGCCCAGGGCAGTGGTGGAGTCCCTATCCCTGGAGGGCTTTCAAAGCCCTGGAGCTGTGGTGCTGAGGGCTGTGGTTTGGTGGTGCCCTGGCAGTGCTGGATTAAGGATTGGAAGACTTCCTGATCTCCAAAGTCTCTTCAAACCCAAACCATTCCATGATTCTACCCCCCACGTTCTCCAACTCCCCTGGGGCAGGTCCAGCAGTTTCGGGAGACGGCGTCACGGCTGCAGACTGCCTACGCCGGGGAGAAGGCAGCAGGCATCCAGGAGCAGGAGCAGGAGGTGGCCAGAGCCCTGCAGGAGCTGCTGGAGGCTTGCAGCGGGCGCAGGACCCGGCTGGTGGACACTGCTGACAGGCATCGCTTCTTCAGCATGGCACGGGACCTGCTCTCCTGGATGGAGAGCACAGTCCGGCAGATCGAGACGCAGGAGAAACCCAGGTATGGCCTGGGCTGGTGGGCACCTGCCGCTGTTGGGTGGGACCCAGCACCGTTTGGTGGAGCCTGGCCCCGATGCCGCCACTGACAGCACAACCTCTCCGCCTCCAGGGATGTCTCCTCAGTGGAGCTGCTCATGAAGTACCACCAAGGCATCAGAGCTGAGGTGGACGCCCGGGGCAAGAACTTCACCACCTGCATTGAGCTGGGCAAGAAGCTGCTGCAACGCAAGCACCAGGACTCGCCTGAGGTGAGGGCAGCAGCTGGGAGTGGGGGAGAGGAGAGTTGGGTGTGCCACCGAGGTCACCTCACCCTGATGTTTTCTCACAGATCAAAGAGAAGCTGGTGGAGGTGGTGGAGAAGAGGAAAGCCATGATGGAAACGTGGGAGCAGCGTTGGGAGAGGCTGCGGCTCTGTGAGTGGGGTGGTGGTGACAGTGATGGTGATGGTAATGGTGGCAATGGTGATGATAATGATGGTGGTGGTGATGGAGGTGGTGGTGATAGTGACAGTGGTGCTGCTGCTGATTATGATGATGGTGATGGTGGTGGTGATAGTAATGGTGGTGCTGCTGGTGGTGATGATGGTGGTGGTGGTGTTGATGGTGGTGACTATGGTAGCGATGGTGACAATAATGATGGTGGTGGTGATAGTAATGGTGGTGGCGATGGAGGTAGTGGTGATAGTGATGGTGATGGTTATGGTGGCGATGGTGATGATAATGGTGGCAATGGTGATAATAACGATGAGGGTGGTGATAGTAATGGTGGTGGCGATGGAGGTAGTGGTGATAGTGATGGTGGTGCTGCTGGTGATGATGGTGGTGGTATTGATGATGGTGGCGGTGGTGATGATAATGATGGTGGTGGTGATGATAATGATGGTGGTAGTGATGATAATGATGGCAGTGGTGATAGTAATGGTGGTGGTGATAGAGGTAGTGGTGATAGCAAAGGTGGTGCTGCTGGTGATAATGATGACGGTGGTGGCGGTGTCAATGGTGATGATGTTGGTGATGGTAGTGCTGCTGCTGATGTTGATGATGGTGCTGCTGGTGACAATGATGATGATGGTGGTGTCGCTGATGATGATGCTGATGATGGTAGTGCTGCTGCTGATGTTGATGGTGGTGCTGCTGGTGACAGTGATGATGATGGTGGTGTCGCTGATGATGATGTTGATGATGGTGGTGTCGCTGATGATGGTAGTGCTGCTGCTGATGTTGATGGTGGTGCTGCTGGTGACAGTGATGATGATGGTGGTGTCGCTGCTGCTGATGTTGACGATGGTGCTGGTGATGATGTTGATGATGGTGGTGTTGCTGCTGATGATGTTGATGGTGGTGTCGCTGATGATGATGCTGATGATGGTAGTGCTGCTGCTGATGATGTTGATGGTGGTGTCACTGATGATGATGCTGCTGATGGTGGTGCTGCTGCTGCTGCTGGTGATGTTGCTGACGACATTGATGATGTTGGTGCTGCTGGTGATGCTGCTGATGGTGGTGGTGCTGCTGGTGATGCTGATGATGGTGGTGGCGATGTTGATGGTGATGACGACGACGATGCTGCTGCTGGTGATGACAACGATGGTGGTGGCGGTGGCAGGGGTCTGACGCTGCCCTTCCCTGCCCGCAGTACTTGAGGTGTGCCAGTTCTCCCGGGACGCTTCGGTGGCCGAGTCGTGGCTCATGGCTCAGGAGCCCTACCTGGCCAGCAGCGACTACGGGCAGACGGTGGACGCGGTGGAGAAGCTCCTCAAGCGGCACGAGGCCTTCGAGAAGTCCTCCGCCACCTGGGAGGAGCGCATCGCCGCCCTGAGGAAGCTGACCACGGTGAGGAAGGCTCGGGGTGGGTCCCCTGCCTCACTTTCCCCACCCCAAGTCCAAGCCCTAACACCTCCTCCTCCTTCCCTGGGCAGCTGGAGCTCCTGGATGGGCGGACGCCGCGCGAAGGGGTGATGCAGGATGGGGTGGCACGAGGAGAGGGCCCTGACTACCACCTGGAGCTGGATGGGGAGCTGGAGGCCAGGTAAGAGAAGCCATCAGAGCAAGGAATCCAGCAGGGTGGAGAGGAGATGAAGGCCAAGCCCTGCTGGGATGGGGTTTTCGTATGGAGTGGTAGAATGGGTTAGGTTGGAAGGGACCTCAGAGATCATCCAGTTCCACCCCACCCTGTGCCGCAGGCAGGGACACCTCCCACTAGAACAGGTCGCTCAAGACCTCATCCAACCTGGCCTTGAANCAACCTGTGCCAGTGTCTCACCACCCTCAACCTGTGCCAGTGTCTCACCACCCTCACCACAAACAACTTCCTCCTAACATCCAGTTCCAATCTCCCCTCTGCCACTTCAAACCCATTCTCCTCCACCAGACCTTGTCAATAGTCCCTCCCCAGCCCTCCTGTAGGATCCTTCAGATCCTGGAAGGCCACTCCAAGGTCTCCTGGAAGCCTTCTCTTCTCCAGGCTGCAGAGCCCCAACTCTCTCAGCCTGTCCTCATAGCTAGAGGTGCTCCAACCCTCTGAGTATCTTCTTGGCCTTCCTCCCCATGGCTGCATTTCCCAGCAGGCTGGCCCAGGGTGGGGCTGAGGGTGTTTTGGGGTCACCAAGCTGGTTGCCTGCCTGCCGCAGGTCTGACGAGGAGGAGGAGGAAGAGAAGAGGAAGGACACGAGCAGGCAAGATACCTCTCCACCCACCACCGACGGACTAGAGCCGGTCAGTTCTTGAGTTTAGCTTTCTCCTGCCTTGGAAATGTGTCCCCTGCATGTCCCACAGCTCCTGGCAGACCCTGTGGTTGTGACCTTCACCTCACCCCTGGCATGTGGACAGCTCCTGGCACCCCCCCCCCCCACCCCCTCCCCCCTCCCCGCTCTTCGGT
>VWZI01001924.1:107662-138056 GCA_013396835.1 Psilopogon haemacephalus | reverse complement strand
TATCTGTCTCCTCTGGATTTTGCTTCAGTTGGGTTTTTTTGGGGGGGTATCTGTCTCCTCTGAATTTTGCTTCAGTTGGATTTTTTGGGGGGGTATCTGTCTTGTGTTTACTTCACATGCAATGAATAAGCAATAGAATAAGTGAAGGTGGTGAGACAGTGGGAACAGGTTGCCCTGGGTGGGGGTTGTGGCTGCTCCCTCCCTGGAGGTGTTCAAGGCCAGGCTGGATGAGGCCTTGAGCGACCTGATCTAGTGGGAGGTGTCTCTGCCTATGGCACAGGGGGGTTGGAACTGGATGAGCTTTGAGGTCCCTTCCAACCTAAACCATTCTATAAGAGGAAATAGCCTCAAGTTGCCCCAGGGGAGGTTTAGGTTGGACATGATGAACAATTTCTTGCCCTCAAGGGCTGGCCCAGGCTGCCCAGGGCTGTGGTGGAGTCCCTATCCCTGGAGGGGAAGCCCTGGAGATGTGGTGTTGAGGGTCATGGTTTAATGGTGTCCTGGCAGTGCTGGGTGAGAGGTTGGACTTGATGAGCTCAAAGGACTTTTCCAACCTAAATGGTTCTGTCATTCTAGGGCACGAGCCTTGGGAGGAGCAGTAGAGGGACCTGGAGCTGTTGAGCCTAGAGAAGAGGAGGCTGAGGGGAGACCTTTGGGCTCTCTACAACTCCCTGCAAGGAGGTTAGAGCCAGAAACAAGCAACAGGACGAAAGGAAAAGGCCTCAAGTTGCCCTGGGGGAGGTTTAGGTTGGCCACAAGAAGAAACCTCTTCCCTGGAGGGTTCTCAAACACTAGAACAGGCTCGGTGGTTGAATCCCCACCCCTGAAGGTGTTTAAACACCGCAGAGGTGCGATGCCGAGGGACGAGGATTAGCACCAACCTTGGCACAGTTAGACAATGGTTGGACTCCATCTTCGAGGTCCCTCCTCCAACCAAAACGTTTCCATCATTGTATGACAAGCTCTAATCCACCCCTGATTGTGGCAGTGAACCTTCTCTTACCGAGGAGTCATTTCTTACCCTCGTTTTGGTTTTGGCAGGAACGGTTTCGGTGGTGGAGCTGAAGCAGAGCTCGGTGATGCAGCGGCTGCTGACCGGCTGGATGCCAACTGCCATCAGGTCAGTGTCTGGTCTGGAGTAAGTGGCACTCTTTGTATCTTTTTCACTTCCCTCACCTGGCTTCCAGTGGTTTGCATCGCTGTCCCTTCCCTCGCCTGGCTTCCAGGTGGTTTGCATCGCTGTCCCTTCCTTCACCTGGTTTCCAGGTGGTTTGCATCTCTTTCTCTTCCCTCACCTGGCTTCCAGGTAGTTTGCATCTCTTTCACTTCCCTCACCTGGTTTCCAGATTGAAAGGGGGTAAAGTCAAGGGTCTATAAATCCTGTCTGGATCAGGAGCAGTGTGGCCAGCAGAACAAAGGAGGTTATTCTTCTCCTGTTCTCAGCACTGGTCAGGCCACATCTTGAGTACTGTGTCCAGTTCTGGTCCCATCAATTCAAGAGAGATGTTGAGGCATTGGAATGTGTCCAGAGAAGGTCAATTAAGCTGGTGAGGGGCCTGGAGCACAGCCCTGTGAAGAGAGGCTGAGGGATCTGGGGGTGTGCAGCCTGCAGAAGAGGAGGCTCAGGGCAGACCTCACTGCTGTCTACAACTGCCTGAAGGGAGGTTGTGGCCAGCTGGGGTTGGGCTCTTCTCCCAGGCACCCAGCAACAAAGGAGGTGACACAGCCTCAAGCTGTGCCAGGAGAGGTCTAGGCTGGATGTTAGGAGGAAGTTCTGTACAGAGAGAGTGATTGGCATTGGAATGGGCTGCCCAGGGAGGTGGTGGAGTCCTCATCCCTGGAGGTGTTCAAGCAAAGCCTGGATGGGGCACTTAGTGCCATTGGCTAGGGCTGGGGGATAGGTTGGACTGGATGAGCTTGGAGGTCTCTTCCAACCTGGCTTGTCCTATTCTGTCCCCACCAAAAAAAAGTCAGCTGGGTCATGGGGCCTGTCAGGGTGCAGAAGCAGGGACCTGGGCCATTGGGTTAGCTTATCTTAAAGAGGTCCTGCTGGTTGTGTGTGTCTGTGGCTCTGGATATCTTCTAGCTAGTAATTGGCCTTCCAGGATTTGCCCAGGATATGGCTGGGGGCCAGCACGGATTAAGGATTACAATAGTTGGGGATGTTCTTGGCCTTGTTCAGAAAGGTCAGGCCTGTTGCTGACTGCTGTGGGTGGTGTAGATGCTCTGTGTGCACACAAGGCTTAGTGTTGGGTTGTTGGGTGGTATCCTGGAGCTCACAGCCAAATTTGAGGTCATGAGGTGTTCTCTGATGCCCAGGGTGGCTTTGGCCATCAGTAGTGGGGTTGGTCACATCCTTACTGCTCTCTGGATTCTGGGTACACTGAAGGAATGGATCTGTGTGAAGCCAGTTGGAATGTCCTGCAGATGGAGTGGGGCAATGCTGGTATCAGTCCATATTGGGGGTGAAGGGCTGGAGAGCAGCCCTGTGGAAAAGGCCTTGGTGGTGCTGGGGAGTGAAAAGCTGGAGCTGAGCTGGCTCAGAAGCCAACCATGTCCTGAGCTGATCCCCAGCAGCAGGGGCAGGGAGGGGATTCTGCCTCTCTGCTGAGCTCTGCTGAGATCCAGTCTGCAGTGCTGGGTCCAGCTCTGAAGTCCTCAGCACGACAGAGACCTGTTGGAGCAGAGCCAAAGGAGGCCACAGCAATGCTGGCAGGGCTGGAAGCACTCTGCTGTGAGGCCAGGCTGAGAGAGTTGAGGTGATTCAGCCTGGAGAAGAGAGGGTTTCAGGGACACCTTCTGGTATTCTTTTGATGCTTCAAGAAGCTGAGGAGAAATCTGGGAACAGGCTTTTGAGCAGGGCCTCTTGTGGCAGGCCAAGGGGTGATGGTTTGGAACTAACAGAGGAAGATTCAGACTGGAGAGAAGGGAGAAATGTTTGATCCTGAGGGTGGTGAGACTCTGTGCCAGGATGCCCAAAGAGGTGGGATCTGCCTCGTGCCTGGACCAGGTCAGGTTGTTTGGGGCTCTGAGCAATCTGCTGTAGTCAGGGATGTCCCTGCTGACTGCAGGGAGCTTGGACTGGATGACCTTGAAAGGTCCCATCCCATCCGAACCAGTGTGGGATTCTGTGATCCTTCACCCACCTTCTGCAAGCACTAGGCTGGGGGAGGTGAAGGATGTTCCTCAGCTCAGCCAAAAGCAGTGAGGAACTGCTGGTGCTGCTGTGCTGGGCTGGATGCTGACCCACACAATCCCCAAACGTTGCTGTCTTCTCCTCCTGCCCTTTTAAGTTCAGTGTGACACAACCCCTGTTCCTCAGCTGTTCCTCTCCTCCTACCCTTTTTTTTTCTGTGAAGCTGTAGAGTTAAACTTTGTGTCCCCAGAGGTGACTGTGGCCCTTCTGACCTGCCTGTCAGCCTCTCTGTGCACTGCCTGGAGCACGATGCCTTCCTCTTTGCCCTCTGCCAGGACCATAAACTTCGGATGTGGTCCTACAAGGTGAGTTGAAGCTTGGATTTTGGAAGCTTCCATCACTGCTTGGGTGATAGCTTCGGTCCTCAGAGGCTGAGATTCAAGGCAATTTGTGGAGATTGGAGGTGTCCCTGCCCATGCTAAGGGAGTTGGAACTACATCATCTTTAAGGTCCCTTCCAGCTCCTTTTCTGTAGGAGGCCTGGAGGGAAGCTGGAGAGGAACTGTTTATAAGGACAAAGAGCAATGGTTTGAAACTGGAGCAGGGGAGAGTTAAGGTAGACATTAAGAAGAATGTCTGTACAGTGAAGGTGGTGAGATGCTGGACCAGGTTGCCCAGAGAAGTTGTGGACACCTCATCCCTGACCACTGTCCAGGCTGAATGGGGCCTTCAGCAACCTGCTCTAGTGGGAGGTGTCTCTGCCCATGGCAGGGGGGTTGGAACTAGATGGTCCCTTCTTACCCAGACCATTCTGTGAAACCCCCTAACCTGAAATGTTTGCAGGGATGGGACATTAGGGGGCTGGAGCACTGCCTGGGGAGGAGAGGCTGAGGGACCTGGGGCTGCTTAGTCTGCAGAAGAGAAATCTGAGAGGGGATTGAATCAATGTTTATAAATATCTGAGGGTTGGGGGTGAGGAGTGGGGGGACAGGCTCTGCTCACTGCTCCCTGGGATAGGACAAGGAGCAGTGGGTGTATGCTGCAGCACAGGAGGCTCCAGCTCAACACAAGGGGGAACTTCTTGCCTGTGTGGGTCCCAGAGCACTGGCAAAGGCTGCCCAGAATGGTTGTGGAGTCTCCTTCTCTGGAACCTTTCCAGGCCTGTCTGGATGTGTTCCTCTGTGACCTGAGCTAGGTTGTATGGTCCTGCTCTTGCAGGGAGGTTGGACTGGATGAGCTCTTTGTGTCCCTCCTGACCTCTGATGTCCTGTGAGCCTCTGATTACCACCTCTCTGATCAACCTGAGGCAATGTCTCACCACCTTCAGCGTCAAGAGTTTCTTTGTGGTGTGTTTGCAGCCACATTTGGAAGCAAGTGGTGGCTTTGATGCACCAAAGCTTCACGTGTGTGAGCCAAGAAGCAGCAGCAGGTTATTTACAGACACAGTGGCAGGCAGCAGGAGCACTGGGAGAGCTGAGGACTGCTCCAAATGGATTTTCTGCTGCTTCAGTGCTAACAGGAATGGCTTCTTGTCATCAACAAGTTAATAAAAGCCTCTGCCTGCTGCGTGCTGCTTGCTCCAGCCACCCGTGCCAAAGCTGATGGAGCAGCACGGCTGCCTTCACGGCTCAGTGGCACTGGAATGCAGGAGGGAGAGAGGGAGGGAGGGGAGTTAGGATGATCTTGGAGGTATTTCCAACCTGTTATCCTCCCTGCCTAGGCTCCCACTGCTTCTGTGCTGGTGGGAGAGAGTGAGGTGAGGTGGGGAAGATGCTGAACAGTGATTTAGGGGCAAGTATGGATGCTCTTGGTTAGGCTCCCAGTGCTGATGTGAGAGAGTGAGGTGAGATGGGGAAGGTGCTGAACAGTGACTTAAGGGCAGGTATGGATGCTCTTGTCTTGGGGAAAGCTTAGGTTTAGAGCAGCTTAGGGGTTGGACTTGATCTCAAAGGTCTCTTCCAGCCAAACCCATTCTGTTATTGTGTCCCACTGGTGGTGTTCTTGCTCTGGTGAACAGCTTAGAGAACCCTTTGGTATTCTTGTAGTGATAGTGTGAGCGGTGATGGCTTCAAACTGGAAGAAGCTGGATTTAGATGAGGTTCAAGGAAGAAATTCTTCCCCCACAAGGCACATGAGACATTGGAACAGGTTGCCCAGGGCAGTTGTGGAAGCTCCAAGCCTTGGAAGTGTTCAGAGCCAGGTTGGCTGAAGCCTGGTGCCTGCCTGTGTCAGTGAGCGGAGTGGAACTGGATGGTCGTTAAGGTCCTTAAACCAGTCTGGGATTCTTTTTATTTTTAGGGCAAGCTCTGGGCCCCCAAAAAAGGGATGTGGGGAGAGGGGCAGATTGTCAGCCTTGAGACTCTTCCTGATGCCTTTCTCTTGTGCAGGATCAGATGTGCCTGATGGTTGCAGACCTGCTGGAGTTCATGCCGGTCAGCAGGGACCTGCGGCTGGCAGCTGGCACCGGCCACCGCCTGCGCCTGGCTTTCTCCCAGTCCCTGGGGCTGTACCTGGGTGTTTACATGCATGCCCCCAAGAGAGGACAGGTATGAAGGGCTGGGGCTTCCTCACTGTCGGTCCTGCAGGGAAAATGGGTTGTTTCTCCTTGGATTTGGGTCTGGAAAGTGAGAAAGTTGTAAACTCGCGTTGGATCTGGAGGTTTTTAAAGCCGCTTTAAGGTGACTTGGTGGATGCCACCTCCCTGGAGGTGTCCAAGGCCAGGTTGGATGAGGCTTTGAGCAACTAAGTCTAGTTGAGAGGTGTCCCTGCCCCTGGTGGGGAGGTTGGAGCAGATATCCCTTGAGGTCCCTTCCAACCTAAGTAGTTACATGAAGATGTGCATGGACTTCCTCCATAGGTGGAAAAGGATGGAGGTGAGAAGCCTGATGTTACAGACCAAGAGAAATGAAACTAAACCCAGTTGCACTGAATCACTGGGAGACAGATGATTGCTCCCTGCAGAAACCAAGAGTTTGGAAGGAGAGAACATTCCCACATCTGCTGTGTGACCTGCAAACCATCCCTGCAGAAACAGGTCTAGAGAAAGGCAGTGAAGCTGGTGAAGGATCTAGGGGGAATGGAGCAAAGCTGGAGGTGGGGAGACTCAGATTGGATGTGAGGAGGAAGTTCTTCACCATGAGAGTGGTGAGAGCCTGGAATGGGTTGCCCAGGGAGGTGATTGGGGCCAGATCCCTGGAGGTGTTTTTGGCCAGGCTGGCAGAGGCTGTGGGCAGCCTGCTCTAGGGTAGGGTGTCCCTGGGCATGGCAGGGGTTTGGAACTGGCTGATCCTTGTGGTCCCTTCCAGCCCTGACTGATTCTATGATTCTGTGATCTGGTGAGAGTCCTGGAGTTGTTCAGCCTGGAGAAAAGGAGGCTGAGGGGAGACTTTCTGGCTCATCACTACTCAGATGAGATTACAGCTGGGTGAGGGTTGGTCTCTTCTCTCAAGTGACAGGTTACAGGACAAGAAGAAATGGCCTCCAGTTGCCCTAGGGGAGGCTTAGGTTGGACAGCAGAAGAAACTTCTTCACTGAAGGGATTCTCAAAGACTGGAACAGGCTCCCCAGGGAAATGGTAGAATCCCCATCCCTGGAGAAGTTTAGAAGAGACAGAGATGTGGTGCTGAGGGGCATGGACTAGCACCAGCCTTGGTAGAGTTAGAGAATGGTTGGACTCAATGATCTTGAAGGTCTCTTCCAACCATAACGATTCTTTGACTCACATCAGAGCATTTAGAGAGAGCAGAACACTCTGAACAACCATTTTGGCTCTCCAAACACTGCAGGACACAGTAGCCCTTGCCCTGAGAGGAGAATCCCCTGGGTGATTGAGCTGCTCTCTTGAGTCCTGGTTCACATGGTCACCTCCTGTTCCTGGAGGATCTTGGAAGCACATGTGTGCCGTGGGAAAAGGGAAAGTCCAGGAGGAGAAGGAGCTAAAAGCATGGAAATAGACTTAGTGTGTTTGTGCTGGGCTCCTGGGAGAGTCTGGACACGTTGCTGTGGGTTGCCAGATGTTGACTTCTGCTTCTTGGGGGCAATAATAAATTTAGCAGGAGAGGAAGGAAAGCCCAGGGCAGTGTCATCTGCTGGACAGCTTATCCCTGCTCTTCTCTTGGGGATTCACATATGGAATACAGGATCCTGCTGAAGGCTTTGGAGAGCAAGTGCTGTGAGGAGCAGCTGAGGGACCTGGGGTTGCTCAGCCTGGGGAAAAGGAGGCTGAGGGGAAAGCTTCTGGTTCTCTGCAACTGCCTGCAAGGAGGCTGGAGCCAGGTGGGAGTCAAGCTCTCTTCCCAAGGAACACGTGATAGGACAAGAGGAAATGGCCTCAAGTTGCCCCAGGGGAGGTTTAAATTGGACATGAGGAACAATTTCTTGGTCTTGAGGGTTGCCCTTGAGGCTGCCCAGGGCAGTGGTGGAGTTTTCATCCCTGGAGAGGGGTTTCAAAGCTGTGGAGATGCGGTGCTGAGGGCCATGGCCTGGCAGTGCTGGGTTAAGGGTTGGACTCCATGATCTTCAAGGTCTTCTCCAACCCAAACCATTCTGTTACTCTGCTGTGCCAGTGGTGCTCTGCTTGCTGTGGTGAGAACACCCAGAGCTTGATCTACAAATGACCTGAAGATTCGAGAGGCTTTTCCACCATAATCTCCTTGCTTGGCCCTGCTGTGCTGTCACTGCAGTCCCCATCAGTGCTGGCTTTAAGGTTTTCCTGCTTTAGTCTTCCAAAGACAGCTGCAAATCCTTGAGGTTGAGTCAGGAATGCCTCAAGAGTCCTGTCCTCCTCCCAGGACTTCACCAGAGGCATTCTGGTGTATTGCTTAGCAGATGCCTTATGAAAGGTCTTTGCAGTTTTGTGTTTTCCAGCTGGTGAGCACCGAGAGCAGCCGCTACAGCTTGGACCACATTTCCTCCCTCTTCTCCTCCCAGGTGAGCATGGGGCCCAGCTCCCCCAGAGCTACCAAGAGAAAAGAGTGTGGGAGGTTCCTGGGTTAGGGAAACCCTACCTGGAGCACTGCATCCAGTTCTGGGGCCTCAATTTAAGACAGACAGGAACCTGCTGCAGTGGGTCCAAAGGAGGACACAAAGATGATCAGAAGGCTGGAGAATCTGCCCTCTGGGGACTCTGCTTGCTTGGTAAAACTCCTGGTTGAGCCTCTCAGCTTTTTTTCTGCTGGAGATGCAGAAGTGCCTCTTCTCGTTGTGGCCCTGTGCACAACTGAGTCTTCTTGCAGTGCTGGATTGGGCACTGAGGAGGTCACACCTCAAATCCTGGCTGAGAGTTGAGGCTCTTCAGCCTGCAGAAGAGAAAGCTCCAGGGAGACTTTTTGGTGGCCTTTCAGTGCTTTTAAGAGCCAAGAGGAAAGCTGGGGAGGGGCTTTTTACAAGGGCTTATAGTAACAAAAGGAGGGCTGAGGGCAGGTCGAGACTGGAGATGAGGAAGAAGTTCTTCCTCATGGAGCAAAGCTGGAGGTGGGGAGATTCAGATTGGATGTGAGGAGGAAGTTGTTGAGCATGAGAGTGGTGAGAGCCTGGGACGGGTTGCCCAGGGAGGTGGTTGGGGCAAGGTTGGCTGAGGCTGTGGGCAGCCTGATCTGGGGTGGGGTGTCCCTGGGCATGGCAGGGGGGTTGGAGCTGGATGATCCTTGTGGTCCCTTCCAACCCTGACTCATTCTATGATTCTTGACAGTTGAAGGTGGGGAGACACTGAAACAAGTTGCCCAGGGAGGTTGTGGATACCCCTTCCATGGAGGTGCTCCAGGCCAGGTTGGATGAGGCCTTGTGCATCCTGGGCTGGTGGAGGTGTCCCTGCCCATGGCAGGCAGGTTGGGACTGGATGAGCTTTAAGGTCCCTTCCAACCCAAACCATTCTGTGATTTGAGTAGAATGAAGACCCCTTCCCAAAGGCTGGTTGTTGATCTGAGGGAAGGTTTTGCTGTTGCCTGCACCCATCCCTGGTGTCCTTGAGCTGATGCTAAGAGAGGCCATTTGTGCCCTTTCTCTCCTAGGAGACTCTTGTTGACTTTGCCTTAACCTCCTCCGAGATCTGGGCCCTGTGGCACAACGAGGAGAACCAAACGGTTGTCAAATACATCAACTTTGAGCAGTGAGTCCCTACCTTTGCCAGCCTTGGGGTGGGTAACTGCTGCAGCAGCTCTCTGCCTCGCTTGGTAAAACTCCTGCTTGAGCCTCTCAGCTTTTCTTCTGCCTTGCTTGCTGGAGATGCAGATGTGCCTCTTCTCGTTGTGGTCCCGTGCACAACTGAGTCTTTATGCAGTGCTGGGTTGGGCACTGAGGAGGCCACATCTCAAATCCTGGGTTCAGTTTTGGGCCACTCACTCCAAGAAGGACCTTGAGGGGTTGGAGAGGGTCCAGAGATGGGCAGCAAAGCTGGGGAAGGGTCTGGAGAAGAGGAATAGTGAGGAGCAACTGAGGGAGCTGGGGGTGTTGAGGCTGGAGAAAGGGAGGCTAAGGGGAGAGCTTCTGGCTCTCTGCAAGGAGGCTGGATCCAGGTGGGGGTTGAGCTTTTCTGCCAAGGAACAAGTGACAGGATGAGAAGAGACAACCTCAAGTTGCCCCAGGGAAGGCTTAGGTTGGACATGAACAGTTTCTTCTCCTTCAGGGTTATCAAGGCCTGTGCCAGGCTGCCCAAGAAAGTCGTGGAGTCCCCATCCCTGGAAGGGTGTCAGAGCTGTGGTGCTGAGGGCCATGGTTTGGTGGTGCCCTGATAGTGCTGCATTAAGGCTTGGACTCTGTGATCTTTGACTCAGTCTTTTGCAGCCTAAACCATTCTCTAGTGGCTGTAAAGCTCATGACCACTGGTGGAGGTGTCAGGTTTGGTTAGGTAGATGCTCCTGGGCATGCTGTGTGGAAGCTCTGCAATGCAAAACTGATTTGGGGTTTGATTTGGGTTTTTTTTTTCTCTCCCAGAAACGTGGCAGGCCAGTGGAACCAGGTCTTTGTGCAACCTCTGCCTGAGGAGGAGGTGACAGTTCGACATGATCAGGACCCCAGGGTGAGCCTGCTATAAAGTGGAAGGTAGAAACGAAGCTTCTCTACCCAGGAGAACATCAAGAGGCAGTTCTGGGGTACTTTTGCTGAAGGCTGTGGGACAGTAGTGGCTCTGCTGGAGTTAGGTAATGGTTGGACTTGATGATCTTGAAGATCTCTTTCCAGCCATAGTGATTCTGTGAAATTGTGTTGCTAGGCTCTTAAAATGGCTCCAAATTGAAGGGGACAAGCCTCAGCCTTAGGAGGACTAGCTTTACAACACCATTAAAGCTCTCAGCATGGTTAGGGAGCCAGAAGTTATGGGGAATTTCCAGTCAGGCAGCAGAGAACCTTGAGAGCAGACAGCATGAATAAAGAGGACCTGGAGTGTGTGGGGAGCAAATGTTAGAATCCTAGAATCAGTCAGGGTTGGAAGGGACCACAAGGATCAGGCAGTCCCAACCCCCCTGCCATGCCCAGGGACACCCTACCCTAGAGCAGGCTGGACACAGCCTCTGCCAGGCTGCAAACATCTCCAGGTATGTGGCCCCAAACATCTCCCTGGGCAACCCATTCTAGGCTCTCACCACGCTCATGGTGAAGAACTTCCTCCTCACCTCCAGTCTGAATCTCCCCACCTCCAGCTTTGCTCCATTGCCCCTAGTCCTGTCACTACCTAGAATCATAGAATCAGTCAGGGTTGGAAGGGACCACAAGGATCAGCCAGTCCCAACCCCCCTGCCATGGGCAGGGACACCCTACCCTAGAGCAGGCTGCCCACAGCCTCTGCCAGCCTGGCCAAAAACACCTCCAGGGATCTGGCCCCAAACACCCCCCTGCAGGGGCAACCCATTCCAGCCTCTCACCACTCTCCTGCTCAACAACTTCCTCCTCACCTCCAGTCTGAATCTTCCCACCTCCAGCTTTGCTCCATTGCCCCCAGTCCTCTCACTCCCTGATAGCCTCAAAAGTCTCTCCCCAGCATTTCTGTAGGCCCCTTCAGAAATGTTCTGTGGTGGAAGCTGCTGAAGGGGTGAAGAGGAGAGGCTAGAGCGTGGTGTGGGTGTGAACTACAGGTGGAAAGAAACACAGGTGCAGGGGATGAGTTTGGGAATGGGAAGGAGGACCTGAAGCAGTGTCTGGAATGCTCTTGACTTCTGTGTCCTTAAACTGAGATCTTCCTGCAGGAGACTTACCTGGAGTATCTCTTCATGCCCGGGCGCTTCACCAACGCAGCAATCCAGAAGGCTCTGCAGGTTAGTGAGAGGCTGCTTGGTGCACACTCAGCTCATCACAGGGTGTTAGGGGTTGGAAAGGACCTCTGGAGATCTTAGAGTCCAACCCCCTGAGAGCATTGAGTCCAGCTGTGAGCCTACCACCACCATGGCCACTAAACCATATCCCCAAGTGCCACATCCAATCGTTTCCTTAACCCCTCCAGGGACAGTAACTCCAGCACCACCCTGGGCAGCAAGATTTTAAAGGTCTCTCTCAATGAAAATGTTTCCACAATTCCATGCTCTGCCTGCCAGGAGCCTCCCTCTATCCCCTCCAGCAGGAGGAAAGCTGCCTTGGTGTCCATGTACCCCACACTGAACAGCTAGCCATGGCTTTTAACCCTTTCATCCCATAGGGTGGTGTCATGTTTATATCCCTCTCTGCTGCCTGAACCTCAGGGAGGACACACCCAACTCTTGCTTCAAAGTTTTCCTCTTCTTCTTTCCAGATCTTTTCTCAAGGAACCGAGAGACACATGGATCTGACGTGGGATGAGTTAAAAAAGGAGGTCACTTTGGCTGTGGAGAGTGAGGTGAGATGTTTTCCCACCACCATGTTTTGTTCTTAACGTTCACTTTTATGTGTCATGGTGGCTCCACAGAGTTCTGTGAGGTACAAAGTGACCCCAAGCCTTGTTTGGCCTTTTTTTTATGTTCCCCTGGCCTGGAGTTGCTCTGTATCAAACATAACTTTGTTGAACTTCCACTTCCAATCTGAACGATGGAGTTTTCCTCATCCTTGCCTGGATTTTCCATTCCCTCTTCCCTCTTTGTTTTTTTTTCCTGGTGTGTCTTGAGTTTTGCTGCTGGAACATCACAGGCTGCCCATTCTCAGCTCCCTGCACACAAGTGGTGGCCACCACCACATGGAACTGTTCCTCTCACAGTGTTGGACACCAAGATCATAGGATCTTAGGGGTTGGAAGGGACCCAAGGGGATCATCCAGTCCAAGCCCCCTGCCAGAGCAGGACCATCCAATCTAGCACAGATCACAGAGCAACATATCCAGAGAGGCCTTGAAAGGCTTCAGAGAAGTAGACTCCACAACCCCCTCTGTGGAGCTTGTTTAGTGCTCTGGGACCCTTCCAGTCAAGAAGTTGCTCCTTGTGTTGAGCTGCAACCTCCTGTGCTGCAGCTTCCATCCATTGCTCCTTGGCCTATCCCAGGGAGCAGTGAGTGTCTTCTTGACACTAGTGGTGCTTCTCTATCCAAGGCTGTGTGGAAAGAGGATTTTCTTGTCCACATTGTTGTGTGGAAAGAAGCCTTCATTTGGAGAGGAAGGTGGTGGGGAAGAGCACTGAAATGGTGTTTGTAAACCACAACCATGTGAGGGTGGCACACTGCTGGTGAGGGATCAGCCAGTGGGATGAATTCTGCCATTGGGCAGAGAATCCCAAAATTGTCAAGATTGGGAAAGAGCTTTAAGGTCATGGAGTCCAATCAATGACCCCCAGCACTGCCAGGGCACCACCAAACCGTGGCCCTCAGCACCACATCTCCACAGCTCTGAAACCCCTCCAGGGATGAAGGCTCCACCACTACCCTGGGCAGCCTGGGACAGGCTTTGACAACCCTCAAGGGCAAGAAATTTTCCTCATGTTCAACCTAAACCTCCCCTGGTACAACATGAGGCCATTTCCTCTCGTTGTGTTGCTTGTTCCTTTGGGCAAGAGCCTGATCCCCACCTACCTCCTTTGGGAAGGTTGCAGAGATCCAGATCTCCTCTCAGCCTCCTTCTCTCCAGGCTGAACAACCTCAAGCTCACCAAACACATCCTCCCTGGCTTGCTGTATTCCTCTGACCTCTTGCTTTGCTGGCTCTAGTTCCAGGGCAGTGTGACAGAGTATGAGTGCTCACCAGAGGAGTTCTGGCAGCTGCAGGTGGAGTTCTGGTCCAAGTTCTATGCCTGCTGCCTTCAGTACCAAGAAGCGATCTCGCGGCCGCTGGCCCTGCTCTTGAACCCCTACACCAGCATGGTTTGCCTGCTAAAGAAGGTGAGGCTTGAGGGATGGTCTCAGGGAGGAGAGTTCTTCTGACCCAGCAGTGGGTTTAGGGAGCTCAAAGTTGGGCTTTCTCTTCATTTTCCTAGGGCTCTCTGTCTTTCCTCATGCCCTGTCCCTTGGTGGACCACCTCTATCTCCTCTCCAACGAGCACCTCCTGACTGAGGACGATGCTGCTATCTTTGATGGTAAGTGAGGGCTGGAGGAGCTCTTCCACTGTTGGAAACTGAAAGGCTGCATATCAGGGAAGGCCTGGGCAGAGCAATGTGGGAGTTCCCATAGAGATGTCTCCAGGTGCTTCTGACTCCATAGCTAGAATCGTGGCAATCGTTTTGGTTGGAAAAGACCTTAAAGACCACTGAGTCCAACCTTTAACTGCCAGGTCACCACTAAACCATGGCCCTCAGCATCACATCTCTGTGACTTTGAAACCCTTCCAGGGATGGGGACTCCACCACTGCCCTGGGCAGCCTGGGCTAGGCCTTGACAAGCCTCAAGGAGAAGAAATTGTTTCTCGTGTCCAATCTAAACCTCCCCTTGCTCAATAACAAATACCTGTGCTGCATTCTTTGCCCTTGTAGCTTTAGAAACTACCTGTGTGGGCTGCAGTAAACTGGTGCCCTCTTCATGCCTGTTCTGCCAGGTTGAAGCTCCTCAGTGGGCTGACCAGTTGCCAGGACTGGTGAGGAGAGCAGAATTCAGCAGATCGTGCTCATGAAATATCTGAGGAGGAAAGGCTGAGAGCCCTGGGGCTGCTGAGCCTGCACAAGAGCAGCCCCAGAGGGCATCTGCTCAGTGCTCACCAACAGATGAAGGAACTGTGTGAGGCAAGAGGCTGTGGCCAGACTCTGCTCAGTGGTGCCCAGGGCCAGAGGGCACAAAGTGGAGTGCAGGAGGTTGCCTGTGAAGCTGAGGAGAAGCTTGTTTGGGGTGAGGGTGCTGGAGGCCTGGAGCAGGCTGCCCAGAGAGATTGTGGAGAGCTTCCAACCTGGCCTGGGCATTGTACTGCTGTGGGTGCCCTGCTTGAGCAGGGGGCTTGGGCTGGCTGATCTCTAGAGGTCCTTTCCAGCTCACATCATGCTGGAATCCTGTGGAATGTCTCCAAAATGAACCTTGCTCAGCATTCTCTCTGCTGGGTGCTTGCTGAGCTTTGCCAGAGGACCTCAGTACAGGCTCCTCCCTTCCCTAAAATACCCCAACCTGTGTCTTGCTGATGGAGACAGCTCCTAGATTCCAGACAAGCAGGAAACTTAGGCCCTTTCAGACCTCCCATGAGTTCTTCAACGTGAGATTTCAGTGGGCTATTTTTGTCTGGAGGCTGTGGTGTGGAGCTGTGGAGAAGGACTGGCTTTTGGTTCTTGTCTCCAGGAAGCCAATCCCCCACTAAGTTGTCGTTCAGGCTGTCACCACAGTGCCCTCTAGGCTTTGCTGGCCCGGGAATGACATTTCAGGAGCAAAAAAGCAATGGAAAATGTTACCTCAGCTCCACTGAGAACAATTTTGACGTTTTTGTTTTGTTTTGTTGTTTTTTCTAAAGTAAAATCATCATCATCATTTTTGGCCAAAGTTATTTCTGGCTGCCAGGGAAAGAGGAGCTGGAGGCCTGGGTTGGGTTTGGGAGGGCAGAAATTCCTGCTCTGGCTGTTTCCAAACCTCTCCAAAAATGTGATTCAATTAAACAAACAAACCAACCTCCCCCCCCCACCAACCCCAGATAATCTCAAGGCTTGCATTGCAAAGCAGTGACTTAAACCTTCAGAGCTGCCTTCTCTCAGAGCACTTTTAAGAAGGTGAAAATCCTCTCTGGGCCCTGAGAGGTGGAGCTGCTGGACAGTATCTTCTGCCTGGCAGAGCTGAGCCATCTGAGCTCTTTGCTTTAGGGATGTTTTTGCTCTTACTCTGCACTAATTACTTCCTTTCCAACCTATGCTTGGAGGCAAATCTCTTGGAGGGAGTTTCATTGGTTTCACAGAATCCTTTTGGTTGCAGAAGACCTTTAAAATCATCAGCTCCAACCATTCTCTAGTTCTTCCCAGCCTGGTGCTGAGTTGTGTCCTTCAGCACCTTTGAAACATCTCCAGGGATGGGGATTCAAACACACCCTTGGAGAGTCTGCTCCAGTGTTTGAGAACCTTTCAGTGAAGAAGTTGTTTTTTTCATTTCCAACCTAAACCTCCTCTGGGGCAGCTTGAGGCTGTTCCCTTTCGTCCTTGGCAGCAGAGCCCAAGCCCCACCTGGCTCCAGCCTCCTTGCAGGGAGCTGCAGAGAGCCAGAAGCTCTCCCCTCAGCCTCCTTTCCTCCAGCCTCAACACCCTCAGCTGCTCCTCACCATTCATGCTCTCCAGACTCTTCCCCATCTTTGTTGCCCTTCTCTGGCCTTGCTCCAACCCCTCAGTGTCCTTCTCGGAGTGTTGGGCTCAACACTGACCCCAGAACTGCAGGTGTGGCCTCAGCGGTGCCCGTTCCACAGGGACAATCCCTATCCTCCTGCTGGCCACACTCTTGCTGATCCAGGCCAGGCTGCTGGTGCCCTTCTTGGCCACCTGGGCACACCCTGGCTCATCCTCAGATGCTGTCACCAACCCCCCTGCCAGTTCCTTTTCCACTGGGTAGTTTCCAGCCTGAAGCCTCATGGGGACAGTTGTGACCCAGGTGCAGGACCCAACCTCTGGCCTTGTTGAACCTCATCCCATTGATCTCATTCATTAATCCAGCCTGGCCAGAGCCTCCAACACTCCAGCAGAATAAGACTGCCTCACAACTTGGTGTCCTCTGCAAAGGGACTGAAGGTGTCTTTGATCCCTTTGTGCAGGTCATTGACAAAAGACATTAAAGAGAACTTGTCCCAACTCTGAGCCCTGGGGAACACCACTTGTGACTGGTCACCAGCTGGAGTTAGCTCCATTCCCCTCCTTACTTTGGGCCTGGCCAGCCAGGCAGTTTTTAACCCAGGGAAGCGTTCACCCATCCAAATCCTGGATTTGTTGTTCCATCTGGTGTCTCCATCATAAGAAGGACACAGAGGTGTTGGAGCAAGTCCAGAGGAGGGCCACAGAGATGATCCAAGGGCTGGAGCACCTCTGCTGTGAGGATAGGCTGAGGGAGCTGGGATTGTTCAGCCTAGAGAAGAGAAGAGTCTGGGAAAGACCTTGTGATTGCCTTCCAATACCTGAAGAGATCCTACAGGAAGGCTGGAGAGGAACTTTTCCTGAGGGTGTCTAGAGACAGCACAAGGGGAAATGGTTTGAAGCTGAGAGAGAGTAGGGTTAGACTGGCTCTGAGGAAGAAGTTCTTCAGTAGGAGGGTGCAGGGACTCTGGAATAGGCTGCCCAGGGATGCTGTGGATGCCTCCTCCCATCAAGGCCAGACTGAATGAGGCTTTGAGCAGCAGCCAAGTCTAGTTGAGAGGCATCCCTGCCCGTGGTGGGGAGGTTGGGCTAGATGAGCTCTGAGGTCCCTTCCAGCCTCAGCCATTCTGTGACTTTGTGCTTTACAGAAACCCCAAACCTTGGCAGCTGCCAAATTTTAACTGGGCCTCCTAGTTAGGGATGGGTCAGTTTGAGCCCCATCTGCTGCACCAGAAGCTGAACTGAGGTGGGGTTTGGAATGGTCCTGCCAGCTTTGCTTTGAAATCTTCGTGTGAACCCACAGTTAGGTTCTTTCATTCCAGATTTGGAGATGTCTCGTGATGTTGTCTGTCTTGTCCAGTGCCTTCGCCTGATGGGGGAATCAATTTCCATGGAAATGGCCTTCAGCATGGAAATGGCCTGCTCCCGCCTCCAGCCTCCAGAAAAGGCTGCAGAGCAGATCCTGGAGGACTTGATAGCTAATGACACGTAAGGAGATGGGTTCTGGTAGGGAGGGCTGAGCAGGGATTGCCTTGGAGCCGGCCTGGATTGACATCAAAGCCCAGCTGGGGCTGCGTGGGCTTTCTCCCTGGGCTGCTGGAAGAGATTTCCAGAGGTGGGGAGCCTGAGTGTTGGCAAAGTTAGCAGGGTTTTCCCTCCACAACTCCTTTTGCTGTTGCTTGGGACCCTTCCAGAGAAGACATTTGTGGGGCTTCTCAGGTGAGAAGAGAGAGGAGAAGAGCAGCTGGTTCCTGTTAGGTGCCGGTTGTAGTGTGAATAGAGGGCAGAGTAGCAGCACATTCCTGTTAGGTGCTGGTTGTAGTGTGAATAGAGGGCAGAGGAGCAGCACATTCCTGTTAGGTGACCACTGGAGCATGGAAAATGAGTCTGCAGAAGCTGGGTAGAGGTCACAGCTTTGGTCAAGGCATTTGGTTGCTGTGCCTGCCTCCTGAAATCATTCCCCTGTGGAATGCCAACCATCCAACTGCTATTTCCTGGTAGCCTGAGGGTGTGGAATAAATAGCCTGCTGCCTGCAGGCACTGTCATCAAAGCTCCCAGCCAGAAGAGGATTCCCATCAGGAATGTCCAAGCCGATCAAGCTACACTGCCTTCCAGGGAAGGATTGGTGAGGGAGGAGAGAGGGAGCCCTCTTGAGTTAAAGCCTTCATATTGCTGACTTTTATTCGGTTTATTTCATTATTTATTTCCCCTCCCTCCCACATTGCAGGGAAAATGTGCTGGAGGAGATCCACAGCAAGCTGCAGGAGATCAGGAACCCCATCCATGCCATCGGGGTGCTCATCCGAGAGATGGACTACGAGATGGAGACTGACATGGAGAGAGGTGAAGAGGGCTGCAAAGATGCTGAGGGGTCTGGGAATGTCTCTCTGATGAGGAAAGATTGAGGCAACTGGGCCTTCTTTGTCTGGGGAAGTGCAGCCTCACTGAATCATAGAATTAGCCAGGTTGGAACAGACCTTGGAGATCCTGGAGTCCCAACCTATCACCCAACAGAGAAGACTGAGAGGGATTGAATCAATGTTTGTAAATCTCTGAGGGCTGGGGGTGAGGAGTGGGGGACAGGCTCTGCTCACTGCTCCCTGGGATAGGACAAGGAGTAGAGTATAAGTTGAAGCACAGGAGGTTCTACCTCAAAACCAAGGAGAACTTCTTGCCTGTGTGGGTCCCAGAGCACTGGCACAGGCTGCCCAGAGAGGTTGTGGAGTCTCCTTCTCTGGAGCCTTTCCAGGCCTTTCTGGATGTGTTCCTGTGTGACCTGAACTAGGTTGTGTGGTCCTGCTCTGGCAGGGGGGTTGGACTGGATGAGCTCTTTGGGTCCCTTCCAGCCCCTAACATCCTGTGAGGAGAAACTTCTTTAAAGGTGACAGAGTACTGGAGCAGGCTGCCCAGAGATGTGGTGGGGTCTCCATCTCTGGAGACATTCCAAACCCACATGGACATGTTCCTGTGTAACCTTCTCTACATGAGAAGGTCTACATCTTCTCTACATGATTTCCAAAGGTCACTTCCAACCCTTGCCTCCCCAGCAGGGCTTTTTTGGCTTGGGCAGGTAGCTGCTCAACAAATGTTCTGGTCCTTCTGGTTCCTCTCTTTATCCAAGTGATTTTTATTATTTTTTTTTTTCCTCTTTCAGCTCCTCACCTAAACCTGCAGCTGAACCTCAGCCAGCTGTACGGCAGCGGCACAGCTGGGGGAGTGCTGTGCTGGGGGGTCTGCAAGATTGCCACCATCCGCTTCCTCATCTGCAGGGACCTGCTGATCCTCCAGCAGCTCTTGCTGAGGCTGGGAGATCCTGTGAGTACAGCCCTGGCAAGTGCTTTGAACTTTGGGATCTGGGGTTCTGCTGGTGCCAGGCTGAGCTTTGTCTCTTCCCACAAACGCTGGCTGGCTCTTTGAGTAGCCTGGGGCTTGGGCGAGCCTCCTCCTCTCTCCTTTTGTCATCTCAGAGCTGCTGTGCTCACACCCCAGCTCTATCCGTGCTGAGCACCCAGGGAGGAAAGCTCTTTTTGGTCTGGGAGGAGAGGACCTTCTCCAGCCTGCTGCCTGAACACTCGCAGCTCTTCCATCTGCTCCTCATCTCTCCTCCTCCACAGCACCTGCACCAGTGTGGAATTGTCTAAGTTTGAAGAGATCTCAAAGATCATCAAGTCCAACCCTTAACCCAGCACTGCCAGAGCACCACTAAACCATGACCCTCAGCACCACATCTCCACTGCTTTGAAACCCCTCCAGGGATGGCCCTGAGCAGCCTGGGGCAGGCCTTGACAATCCTCAAGGACACTGAATTGTTTCTCATGTCCAACTTAAACTTCCCCTAGGGCAACCTGAGGCTGTTTCTTTTCATCCTCTCATTTGTTACTTGGGAGAAGAGCCTGACCTCCACCTATCTCCTACCTCCTTTGAAGGAGTTGTAGAGAGCCAGAAGGTCTCAGCTTATCTCCTCCTTCAGGATTGTAGAGAGGTTGTCCACAGCAAGGAGTGGCTGAGGAATTCCTGAAGAGGTTAATCAAACAATCCTAGAATTTGCTGCGTTGGAGAGGACCTCTAGAGGTCATCTACTCTGACCCCACTACAGTAAGCAGAGGCTTCCCCAACTAGATCAGAAGCCAAGAACAGGCCAGCAGCAGACCACATGCCTGGGCTTGGACATCAGTTACCTCCACAAGTCCTTTCCTAGCAAGATTTGACTCCTTTCATATACTCTAGAACTAGGCAAGTCAAATTCTTTCTCCAGGTCAACTTACTCTAAAGAGTAATGCCCAGCACTTTGCTCTCCACACCGAATTCCAACCCTCCACATCTGACATTGTTTTGACCACCTTGCTTTAAGGTGTTTGCTGAGTGGTGTCCCAGTTTATCACCCCCTGTGAACCTGAGCATGCAGAAGAATTCAAGCCACACTTGCCACATCCAAACTTCTGCTCTCTCCCTGAGGTTAATGTAGCAGAGGTAATTGTCTCTGGGAGATGCCTCATGGCTGGAACCACTCCGGGCCAGGTTCTTTAGGGCTCTGAGCGACCTTCCTCTGGTTGTAGATGTCCCTGCTGATAGGATTAGATGACCTTTGAAGGTCTCTTCCCACCCAAAGCAATCTGGAAGGCAGTGATAACTATCCCCACAGGCTCAGGGCCACCAGAATAGTTAACTGACTGGTCTAAAGTGAGGCTGTAATTTGTGGCTGGGTTATACTGGTGTGTGCAAGAGTCCTGCTGGTGTCCTGGGTGACCTGAGGGACTTACCAGGTTATTGACAGGAGGGACAAGCTGAGTCCATTATAAACCTCAGTGCTTGTCATAGAATCAGTCAGGGTTGGAAGGAACCACAAGTATCATCCAGTTCCAACCCCCCTGCCATGCCCAGGGACACCCTACCCTAGAGCAGGCTGCTCAGAGCAGTCAGGGCTGGGAGGGACCACAAGGATCAGCCAGTTCTAACCCCCCTGCCATGCCCAGGGACACCCTACCCTAGAGCAGGCTGCCCACAGCCTCTGCCAGCCTGGCCAAAAACACCTCCAGGGATCTGGCCCCAAACACCTCCCTGCAGGGGCAACCCATTCCAGCCTCTTCCCACTCTCCTGCTCAACAACTTCCTCCTCACCTCCAGCCTCAATCTCCCCACCTCCAGCTTTGCTCCATTCCCCCCACTCCTCTCACTCCCTCACAGCCTCAAAAGTCCTTCCGCAGCTTTTTTGTAGCCCCCTTCAGATCCTGGAAGGCCACCAGAAGGTCCCCTGGGAGCCTCCTCTTCTCCAGCCTGCACAGCCCCAACTCTTTCAGTCTGTGCTCACAGCACAGGGATGCAGCCCTCTGAGCATCCTCATGGCCTCCTGTCCTTGTCCTGCTGTTGCTCTGGGGGTTGCTCTGCCGACTTCCATTTGCTCCAGGCTTGGCCTCTCACTGTTCCAACCCCTCTGTGGTTCACTTGCAGATGGTTTTGGGAGGGGGCCAACTCTTCCAGTCTCAGCAGGACCTGCTGCACCGCACCTCTCCCCTCCTGCTCTCCTACTACCTGATCAGGTGGGCGAGCCAGTGCCTGGCCTCAGATGTCCCTGTCGACACGCTGTAAGTCACCACCCTGCCTGTTGTGCTTCTAAATCTCCCTTTCTCCTCAGCCCACCTGCAGTGCTCCTCCCTGCCACGAAAAGCTGCTGGTTGCTGTGGGAATGTGACTCCAGGAGTCAGGCTGTGCTGGGAAGGGTTTCTTTTTTTTTCCCCTTCCACGTGTTGAGCTGACTCTGCCTTGTGCTAATCCCACTCTGCCTGTTCCCTGCTGTTGCCTTCTCCAGCTGTAGGAGTTGAACAATGAGCACAATTAGGGCGGGAGGCGTTTTGTTGTCTCTTCACTGATGGCTTTTTCTTCTCCAGGGAATCCAATCTGCAGCATCTCTCTGTGTTGGAGTTAGCAGACACCACTGCTGTTACACCCCATAGGCTGGGTAAGATGTTCCACAGCTTCTTATTTGTCCCTTTGGCACCAGTGAATACCTGGAGATGGTTGTCAGGTTGTCCACCAAAAAACAGCCACCACAACAAAGTGCTCTGTAGCCTTGGACTCCCAGGAGAGAATGGTTCTGATCCTCAGCCTGAGGAGGATGGGAAGCTTAGAATCACAGAATTGATTCTGTTGAATCACCAATTGTTTTGGTGAGAACAGACCATTAAGATCATGGAGTCAGAGGATCATTTTGGTTGGAAAAGGTTCTGGAGTCCAACCACTAACCCAGCACTGCCAGGGCACCACTAAACTATGGCACTCAGCACCACAGCTCTGACACCCCTCCAGGGATGGGGACTCCACCACTGCCCTGGGCAGCCTGACACAGGCCATGATAAGCCTGAAGGAGAAGAAATTGTTCATGTCCAACCTAAACCTTCCCTGGGGCAATTTGAGGTTGTCTCTTCTCATCCTGTCACTTGTTCCTTGGCAGAAGAGCCCAACCCCCACCTGGCTCCAACCTCCTCTCAGCGAGTTGCAGAGAGCCAGAAGGGCTCCCCTCAGTCTCTTTTCATAGAACCATAGAATGGTTTAGGTTGGAAGAGAACTCAGAGCTCAGCCAGTTCCAACCCCCCTGTGCCATAGGCAGGGACACCTCCCCTAGAACAGGTTGCTCAAGGCCTCATCCAACCTGGCCTTGAACACCTCCAGGGAAGGAGCAGCCACAACCTCCCTGGGCAACCCATTGTGGTGTCTCACCACCCTCACTTTGAAGAACTTCTTCCTAACATCCAGTTAAGATCTCTCCTCTGCCAGTTTAAACCCATTACCCCTCATCCTGTCATTACAAGACCTTTTTCCTCCAGTCTGAACAACCCCAGGTCGCTCAGAAGTTCTCCAGACCTTTCTCCTTGTGCTCCAGACCTTTTCACCACCTTCCTTACCCTTCTCTGGACTCGCTCCAGCATCTCAATGTCCTCCGAGTGTAGGAAAAGCCTCACTCAGCCAACTTGGCAGAGTCCACCACTCTCTCCTGTACATGACCGTGGCTGTAGTGGAAGAGACTTGGTGTGTCCTACTGCTTCACCTTTATCCCACCACAGCCAGGAGCAGCAGCAGCTTGGGGAAGTGAAAGAATGGAGAAATTCTTCTCCCCAACCTCCTTGCTCTGCCAACACTGTGCAGTTCTAGACCCAAATGGGGAGAAATTGCAGCTGCTGATTCCTTCGTGGTGTAAAAACCTTGTTGCAAAGTTGGACACTTTGGTCTTGGGGGAGAAATCCTGATGGAGCAACTTAATTAAGAGGATGAGTACCTTGAAGTGGTTAGAGAAGGGAGGTGGTGAGGAGGGAAAGGAGGAAAACAGGCAGGTAAGAGCCTGCTGTGACTAGTTTGTGCTTCAAGGCTGAGACACTTCAGAGGGAGCCGAGTAAATCAGTGACAATCAGGCAGCAGGGAAGGGCTAGGAGCTGGAGGGAGAGGGGGGTGTGGGATTTCTTCTGCTCCCTGATGACTTTGGGGCTTTCTGTAAGCAGGGCTGCGACCTCCAGAGCCTGAACTCTCCTCAAAGCAGAGCCTTGGTTCGGGAGGGCCTCCCGTTGTAAATGCCAGTGCCTGAAAGCAAAGCTGAAAACAGGCTTTGTGTGTGCTGCTGTCGTGGGTTAGTTCTTGGCCAGCTCGTGAGGAAAGTCCTGTTTGGCTGCTCTGCTTCAGGAGAAATATGTCAAGTGTGTGGGGAAGATAGTGAGGAGGTGGCAGCTGAGAACAGTGCGCAGAGGAGACACTGGGCTGTTGGAATGAGAAGGGAGGTGTTGGACCTGAGCCAGAGAGCCGAATCAGCACTCTCAGAATCCCAGCACAGAGGGGTTGGAAGGGAACTCTGGAGATGATCCAGTCCAAGCCCCCTGCTCAAGCAGGGCACCCACAGCAGCTTGCCCAGCAGCACAATGCCCAGGGAGAGTTGGAAGCTCTCCAGACAGGAAGACTCCACAACCTCTCTGGGCAGCCTGCTCCAGGCCTCCAGCACCCTCACCCCAAACAAGCTTCTCCTCAGCTTCACAGCAGCTCTGTGGCTGGGTTGAGAATGGCACAGCCAGAGAGTGAGCACTGCCTTTTTTTTCTTTTTTTCCTTTCTTTTTTTCCTTTCTTTTTTTCCTTTCTTTCNTTCCTTCCTTTCTTTTTTTCCTTCCTTTCTTTTTTTCCTTCCTTTCTTTTTTTCCTTCCTTTCTTTTTTTCCTTCCTTTCTTTTTTTCCTTCCTTTCTTTTTTTCCTTCCTTTCTTTTTTTCCTTCCTTTCTTTTTTTCCTTCCTTTCTTTTTTTCCTTCCTTTCTTTTTTTCCTTCCTTTCTTTTTTTCCTTCCTTTCTTTTTTTCCTTCCTTTCTTTTTTTCCTTCCTTTCTTTTTTTCCTTCCTTTCTTTTTTTCCTTCCTTTCTTTTTTTCCTTCCTTTCTTTTTTTCCTTCCTTTCTTTTTTTCCTTCCTTTCTTTTTTTCCTTCCTTTCTTTTTTTCCTTCCTTTCTTTTTTTCCTTCCTTTCTTTTTTTCCTTCCTTTCTTTTTTTCCTTCCTTTCTTTTTTTCCTTCCTTTCTTTTTTTCCTTCCTTTCTTTTTTTCCTTCCTTTCTTTTTTTCCTTCCTTTCTTTTTTTCCTTCCTTTCTTTTTTCCTTTTTTTTCTGTTTTTCCCCCCAGTTATAATTGAGTGGTGATTAACAAGCATTACACTCTGTGGCTCTTTGATCTCCTGCTGCTCCTTGTGACTTCATCAGACAGCAAGAGAAACCCTAAACCAAACAAGTCTGGGGCTTCACTGTGCTTATTTTGCTCTGCTTTAATCCTTTTTGTGGGGGCTGATGATGTGAAACCTGGGATCAGCTGCTGCAGACCCTCTCCTCAGTTTCCCTTTTGGCTTGTCCTTTCAGTGTCCAGTCCTCAAACAATTGTGGAGCTGTTTTTCCAGGAAGTGGCCAGAAAGCACATCATCTCCAGACTCTTCCTGCAGTCAAACACCAACTTGGCTGAGACAAGTTTGAACTGGCCCCATCTGGTTACTGCCATCGTGGCTGATTTTCTGCCTCTCCTGTATCCTCACCTGTAAACCCACTCACCAGACTGTGTCCAGAGGACTTCATGGCATCTCAGGAGCTTCTACGTTGTCTAGCACATACCACATCCCAGTGCTGAGGCTGGGAGCTCTGGTGGGGCTGTGTGAGGAGGGTTGGGGCAAGCAAAGGAGTCGAGGGGTGGACTGTGGAGTGTTCAGTGACTTTGTGTCGACATCTCCACCACTAAGCTTCCAAAATTGATGTTTTCTGCACTCAAATTTCAAAGAGAAGTCTCCTGACAGGCTGTGACCAGGAGCTTCTACGTGGTCTAGCACGTAACACATCCCAGAGTTGAGGCTGGGAGCACTGGTGGGGAGGGTTGGTGTCAGCAGAGGAGTTGAGGGGTAGACTGCAGAGCATTCAGTGACATTTATGTTAGCATCTCCACCACTCAGCCTCCAAAATCATGCTTTTCACACCCAAATTTTGAAGACAAATCTCCTGACCCAGTAACTGTTGTTGGCCCTAATGGGATTTGTGAGTATTTGAAGGTTTCACACTCTTCCCCCTGCTTAGGTACACAATGAAGGATTTGAGGGTTTGACTTTTAAGCCCCTGAGCTCAAACAACTTTGCCTTGGGGCTCCAGGAGATTTGGGAGGGTGACAAAGTTTTGGGCAGACCTGGATTAGATGTGCTGCTGGTTTTGTTCTAATGGGGGGAGATCTTATTACAGAATCATGGCTTGGAGAAAGAGCAGCTTAATCTTCTCTGCCTGCCTCCCACAAACCCAGCTCCAGAGGCACACTGGCTGCTTTCTATCAGGCAGGAGCTCCCTGTTCTTGGACTGTGCCTTAACTTCTTGCTCAGGTGGCCCAGCAATCCTGGATTCCTCTTCCCTGAGTGCCTGATGGGAAGCTGTCAGTACACTCAGCTGCAGGTGAGTCCTTCCTGCAATCATGGGATTGGTTTGGTTGGAAGTGGTCTGTAAGATCAGAGAATCACAGGGTTGGGTTGGTTAGGAAAGACCTCCAAGATGATCCAGTCCACCTCTTAGCCCAGCACTGCCAGGGCACCACCAAACCGTGGCACTCAGCACCACATCTCCATAGCTGGGACACTCCTCCAGGGATGAGGACTCCAGCACTGCCCTGGGCAGCCTGGCACAGGCCTTGACAGCCCTCGAGGACAAGAAATTCTTTCTCGTGTCCAACCTAAACCTCCCCTGGGGTGAGTTGAGGCCATTGCCTTTTGCCCTGTCACTTCCTTGGCAGAAGTCTGACTCCCACCTGGCTTCAACCTCCTTTCAGGGAGTTACAGAGAGCCAGAAGGTCTCCTCTCAGCCTCTTCCTCAGTCTGAACAATCCCATTTCCCTCAGAAGTTTTCCACACCCTTCTTGTGCTCTAAACCTTTTACCAGCTTCATTGCTCTTCTCTGGACCTGCTCTAGCCCCTCAATGTCTTTCTGGGAGTGAGTGGCCCAAAACTCCCTCCAGTATTTGAGGTGCAGCCTCACCAGTGCCAAACATAAGAGGACAATCATGGAATCAGTCAGAGTTGGAAGGGACCACAAGGACCATAGAATCATAGACTCAGTCAGGGCTGGAAGGGACCACAAGGATCAGCCAGTTCCAACCTCCCTGCCATGCCCAGGGACACCCTGCCCTAGCTCAGGCTGTCCACAGCCTCATCCAGCCTGGCTGCAAACACCTCCAGGGATGTGGCGCCAAACATCTCCCTGGGCAACCCATTGCAAGGCCTCACCACTCTCATGGTGCAGAACTTCCTCCTCACCTCCATTCTGATCTCCCCACCAGCTTTGCTCCATTCCTCCTAGTCCTGTAACCTAAAAAGTCCCTCTCCAGCTTTTCTGTAGGCCCCCTTCAGATCCTGGAAGACCACAATAAGGTAAATCAATGCCTGCTCTAGCCCTGCTGGCCACACTTAGAGGCTACCCTTCCTTCACCACCTCTTCCTGTGCTCTTCAGGAGCTGGGTAGCTGCTGTGCTCTACTTCTGTGCCACACAATTTCTCCTCTGCAGCTCCACGTGACAGCTTTCACCCCCGCCCCTCCCCCTCACCCCATGGCAGCCCTGGAGGCAGAGGCTGTTGGTAATGAGCTGTTCTCCTTCTGCTTAGCAGAACCTTTTCTTCTCCCAGACCCTTCCACCTTGAGGCTGAATTTCTTTCCTTTGTGTCCCCCTTGCTGCCGAGGAGAATGTCAGCTCTGCTGGGCTTTGGAGCCAGGAAATGGTTTGGGCAGCATCTTTCTGCCTCCTGGCATCTGTCTCCTGTCCAGCACCCTGCACATTTCCTCGCTTCAGCTCTCAACCTCGCTTGCATCCTGCCTCCAGGAGATGGGAGGGACTTTTATCTCGGCAGGAGAAGCCTTTCCCTCCTCCCATCCACCTTCTGCTTGGCTGACTGATCCCACTCGGTCACGTAAACTTGGATTAGCCTCCAGGAGCTAACACCAGATTTGCCTCTCAGTGTGAGAAGGGTGACCCAAATAGAGGGGAGGGGGGAGAAAGGCAGGAAGCACCCTGGGAATAAGGAGCGTGGAGAAGGTCTAGTGCCCAAAGCACTGGGCTGGGAGCAGGGCCAAACCTCTCCTAGTTGCTTATTCTGTGTGACAAGCTGTGGAGCAAACCTGAGGTGGGATTTATCTCCTGTCACTGGCTAATCCCAGCGCTGAATCCGGCCCTCAGGATGTTGTTGCCACGTGGCTCAGAGCGGCCCAAAGCTGGCTTAGGTGAGGTTCTGTGTGGTGGTGGTGGTTTGAGGGGCATGCAAAGATGCTGGTGAGGTCTTGGCTTTAGCACCAAGTGCTGGCTTCTCCTCCTTTCCTGCTGAGTCCCAGAGCTCTGCTTCTCCTGAGTACGAGGAGCAAACGCTGCTCTCTGAAGTGCAGGAGCTTATGAGGAGCAAACGCTGCTCTCTGAAGTGCAGGAGCTGCCAGTTCCTGGAGTTTTCATCATGCTTCCAGAGAGGTGATGACACTTTGCAGCCCTTCTATTATCCTGACAGGAGGCACAAGGCCAAGAGGAGTTGTATCAACCTGGAGCTTTGGCCAGCATCCATGTTGTGGCTTTATTTACAGGGTAGCCTTGGTGCTGCTACCGCTTCACCCCACGCCCATCAGTTGGTTGCTCTAATCCATGCTTTTCCTTGGCTCTTCTCCCTCTCCTTGCTCTTCTGACACCTGTTTTCCTTGTTCTCCCACTGTGCACACCAAGGTCACCTTCCCTTTGCAGTTCAAAGGCTGTAGAGAAGCTTCATGTCCATTTTTAGAGGGAGTTAGGCACTGAGGATCATGAAATCGCAGAGAAATGTTAAGGTTAGAAGATACCTCTAAGATCATCAAGTCCAACCTTTCACCCAACATCTCCATGACCACTTCTTACACACTGCATTCAGAACAGGTCATTTCCCAGGAGGATGTTGGGAATGGCTCCCCATCTGTGCACCAAAAGGAGCTTGGGGCTGGAGACACCTGTACTTCATAGAATAGACTAGAATCAGGGTTGGAAGGGACCACAAGGATCAGCCAGTCCCAACCCCCCTGCCATGCCCAGGGACACCCTACCCTAGATGAGGCTGGTCAGAGCTTCATCCAGCCTGGTCTTAAACACCTCCAAGGACGTGGTCCCAACCACCTCCCTGGGCAACCCATTCCAGGCTCTCACCACTCATGCTCAACAACTTCCTCCTCACCTCCAGCCTCAATCTCTCCACCTCCAGCTTTACTCCATTTCCCCCAGTCCTGTCACTCCCTCAAAAGTCCCTCCACAGCGTTTTTGTACCCCCTTTCAGATCCTGTAAGGCCACAATAAGGTCACCTGGGAGCCTCCTCTTTTCCAGACTGAGCAGCCCCAACTCTTTCAGTCTCTCCTGATAAGAGAGGTGCTGCAGCCCTCTGGTCATCCTCGTGGCCCTTCTCTGGGCCTTGAGCTGCAGAGCAGGATTTGTGTGAGCAGAGCAGCTGAAGAGGCCACCAGAATGATGCTTTGGTGTTAGAGACCTAACCCTGGTTGCCTGCAGGTCAGGAGTGTGGGCTGACCTGAACTGATGCTCCTCTTCCTCCTCTCCTGCAGGAATACATTCGCCTGCTGAAGCCCTGGTGCCATGTGAACATGGGCTCCTGCTGCTTCATGATGGGTCGGTGCCACCTGGTCATGGGTGAGGCTCACAAGGTAAGGTTCTTGTCTCCTCCTGGCACTGCCACCCTCTGGAGTCTGGGAGGGAAGGGGCTCTCACCACCCTCAGTGTCGAGAATTTCTTCCTTCTCTCCAGTCTCAGCCTCCCTTTGTTAGCTTCAATCCATCACCCCTTCTCCTTTCACAACAGGCCTCACTCAGAAGTCTTTTCCCATCTTGTAGGTCCCTTTAATTACTGAAAGGCTACAACAAAGTCCCCCCAAATGGCAGTGCCCAATGCTAATTGTCCCCAAGCCACCATCCTGCTGCAGGGCCAAGGCAGCCATCACAAGCTCCCACATGCCCTGCTAAAGTCTGTTCCCCATCTTGTAGGTCCCTTTAATTACTGAAAGGCCACAAGAAAGTCTCCTAAAGGGCGGTGCCCAAGGCTAATTGTCCCCAAGCCACCATCCTGCTGCAGCCATCAGGAGCTCCCATGGGCCCTGCTAAAGTCTGTTTCCCCATCTTGCAGGTTCTGTTTCCCCATCTTGCAGGTTCTGTTTCCCCATCTTGCAGGTTCTGTTTCCCCATCTTGCAGGTTCTGTTTCCCCATCTTGCAGGCCTCCTTTAATTACTGAAAACCAGCAAGAAGGTCTCTCTGAAACTTTCTCATTTCAGGCAAAAAACATCCTCCCCATCCAGAGGATGAGGTTGGAGCAGGGTGGGGTGGGGTCTGCTCTTAGGGAAGCAGCTGGAGCTGGCAGGGGCAGCGCTGTCCCCTCACCAGTCCAACAGGCTGGGCCAGCCCCTTCAGGACACACACAAAGTGCTTGCTTTGCTTCCAGGCTTTGGACTGTTTCCGCCAAGCTGCCTCAGAGGTGGGAAGAGAAGAGTTCTTGGACAGGCTGATCCAACCTGAGGAGGGGGAAGTGGTCTCCACCCCACGCCTGCAGTACTACAACAAGGTATGGCTGAGCCGGTCCTGAGCGAGCCAGCAGGCACCAACTCATTCCACACAGACCCTGCTCCAAGAGGGAATTCCTGCTCCATCCCTGGCTTTTGGAGGAAGTGACTTGGAGACTCAAACCACACTTCTCTCTTTTATTTTTTTGAGGTGGTGAAACTTCAGTTAGCTTTCTTTAGGGAGTGATGAGGAGGTGAGAGTGAAAGCCAGGTGCTTTCCACCTCCTTAGTTCCTTAATAGCAGAGGATTTTGTTACCCAGCAGACAAAAGCAGGGTGAGATCCAGCTGCTGGAGGCAGCAGCCAAGACGTGTCCAGGCTGGATGTGAGGTGCTGCTTCAAGGGAAGGTTAATGAAGCTTTGAGGCAAATGAATTTTAATGCCTTTAAAGTGAGATAAGATCTTCCTGCAGAACAGCACAGTTCAGACAGGCTGAAGGCTCAAACCTGGGCTGCTTGTCAGGGTTGCCCTGATTTTTCAACTCAGAAAATGCAAAGATTGAGTGCCCCTGGAAAAGGAACTTCCCCTCCCTGCTCTGAACTTCCTCTCCCC
>VWZI01001924.1:95042-107651 GCA_013396835.1 Psilopogon haemacephalus | reverse complement strand
CCCTCCCTCTCCCCCCCTGCTCTCTCCTTTCCCTGCTCTCTTCTCTCTCAGATGTTTGCAGGAGAAATAGGAACACATTTTAATTGAGGCTGAGGAAGATCTTGTCAGATAGAGCTGAGGAAAGGAATCTGCCCTCCTGGGAAGACCTTTTCAGAGGCTCTCTGCTCTCCAGCTCATGTGTGCCTGGGGACAGGATCATTTTACCTCTGTCAGAGGGAATTTAGTGGTGCTATCAAGGCTAAAGTGCTTCAGGAAGCTCGGATGTGTGGAGATGAACCTTCCATGAAAGCCACAGCCTGGGCCTGATGTGCAGGGATTGAGTTCAGACCCCAGCAGCATACCAAAACCTTTCCTGTTTCACTCAGGTCGCTTAAAACCACCATCAGAATCTTTTGACTGCTCATAAGGTTAGGAGTAGCTGTTGACAACAAGCCCAAAACAAAACCTCTTCACCAACCCAACTTCTTGTCCTCTCCAGGTTCTACGCTTGTTGGACATGGTGGGTTTGCCAGAGCTGGTCATCCAGCTGGCCACCTTGGCCATCATGGAATCAGCAGATGACTGGAGGAGCCAGGTACAGGCCACTTTTCATTGATTGGAATTAGAAGAAGGCACTTGAAAAGATCATCTAGTTCCAACTCCCCCTGCCATAGGCAGGGATACCTTGCAGTAGGCCACATTCTCCATCAAGGTGTTTGTGGTGGTTTGGGAGTTCCCACACACACCCAGAGGCTTCTGAAATCACCCAGACTAGGCTCAGCCAGCTGGAAGTTAAGGACTGAAGCTTTATAGTCACAGCTCAGCACAAGATACAAGCAGAGATTTATAATAGATTACAGATATTTACAGCTAGATACAGAAAAAAGGTAATACAGAAACACCACAGCCCTCCCAGAGTTCAGTCCCCAAAAGGGGTCCCCAACCACCCTTACACCTTCCCCCCACCACCCAACCTTATCCCAGTATCTGAGATCAGAGTCCCCAAGAGGGGTCTCCAACCACCCTTCCACCTTCCCTCCACTACTCAGTCTTATTTCAGTATCAGAGTCCCCAAGAGGGGCTCCCAACCACCCTTCCACCTTTCCCCCACCCAATCTTATTCCAGTATCTGAGATCAGAGTCCCCAAGAGGGATCCCCAACCACCCTTCCACCTCCCCCCCACACACCCAGTCTTATCCCTGGGTCTGTCTTACATGCCAGGTGAGCAGGGAGGATTGGCCAGGGTGGGGTTGGAAGGAGGAATTGATTAGTTGGGTTACAGAGATCCAGCTGGAAGGCAGGGAAAGGGAGAGAGAACAACAGCCCACAGCAGCTTTGCTTTATCTATGTTTGGCTTCTTACTTTTGTACCTGTCAGCAAACCTATGAGTGAAGGAGACATTACCAAAATTTGCCTCTCTCAGCCCTATAATCTAATTTCTCTTATTTAAATATTCCAATTGACCTCAGTCCAGCACAGTGTTTCTTCAAGGCAGCTTCTCTTTGGTTGTCTGCCTCCAAACCTGCTGGTTTGTGCTTTCTTTTTCTTTTTTTTGGTGTTTTCAGGCGACTTTGAGGACTTGCATCTTCAAACATCACTTGGATTTGGGGCACAACAACGAAGCATATGTAGCCTTAACACAAAACCCAGATCCAAGCAGGTAGGTGACACTTCCTGTGCCTTTATCCTGACTTGTCTTGAAGCTCCACCTACCAATCTCTCCCCATGAAGCTGAGAGGAAGATGCTGCTTTAGGCCAGCTGTGTTAGGAAGGTTTGGTTTTGGGGCTGCCAGGGTCTGGTTTAGCTGTTTCAAAAGTAAAACCACTTCATTTTGGTAAGGGCAGCTGGGGTTGCTGCTGTGTCAGAGGAGGAAACAAAGCAGCTGGTTTAAGGAAGAGCCAGGGAAAAAAAAAAGGATCATTTGTGGTGTTAGATGTTGAAAAGCTTTGAGGGTCCAGTCCAGCTTACCTCAAAAAGAAATAAAAAGGCTGAAGGATCATTTGTGGTGTTATATGCTGAAAAGCTTTGAGAGTCCAGTCCAGCTTAGCTCAAAAAGTAATAAAATGGTTGAAGGTTCATTTGTGGTGTTAGATGCTGAAAAGCTTTGAGAGTCCAGTCCAGCTTAGCTCAAAAAGTAATAAAATGGTTGAAGGTTCATTTGTGGTGTTAGATGCTGAAAAGCTTTGGGAGTCCAGTCCAGCTTAGCTCAAAAAAAAACAATTTAGGGTGGAATTTTCAGCTGGGAAGTGACCTGGGGAGAGAAAATGTCACCCCAGGAGGGGAGGAAGGGCTGGAGGAGATGATGTTTGGGGAGGAAGGGTTGGAGGAGATGTTTGGAGGGGAATTAGGCACAAGTTTTCATTCAGGCTAAACCAAACAGAGCTGAGGCAGGAAGCCTGCCCTCCTGAGAGGCTCTCTCTGTCCAGGAGCTCCAATTCCAGCCCGGGAGATGTCTGAAGGAGCTTCTCGGTTCTAAGCTAGAGAGAAACCCAATGGAGCTTGTCACAAAGCAGCTTAAAGGCTGTGTCAGGAAGATGTGTTGGTTGCCTCCTGGCCCTCCAGCAGGGTTGTGCTTCCCTCTGCAGGCAGCTGGACTGTCTACGCCAGCTAGTGGTGGTTCTCTGCGAGCGCTCCCAGCTCCAGGACCTGGTGGCCTTCCCCTACATCAACCTCCATAATGAGGTAATCAGCCTGCGGTGGGAGGGCCCTGGGGGCACAACCCTGCTCTGGAACGGGGTTGTTGACTCACCAGAGCTTTTGTGTGCCACAGGTGGTGGGCATCATCGAGTCACACGCCCGGGCAGTGGACCTGATGAACCACAACTACTATGAGCTGCTCTATGCCTTCCACATCTACCGCCACAACTACCGCAAGGGTGAGGCTTGGGGTGGCACGAGGTGACACCTGGGACATGGAAACTCAACCACCTCCCAGGCTGACCCACACCAGGGGGAAGGAAGAGGAAATTCTGCCCCTTTGCTGAGACCCAACCTGCAGTGCTGGGACCAGCTCTGAAGTCCTCAGCTGTGGACCAGAGGAGGCCACAGCAATGTTGTGGGGACAGGCTGAGCGAGTTGGGGGTTTTTCAGCCTGAAGAAAAAGAGGCTTCAGGGAGACCTTCTGGTGGCCTTTTTAGGCCTCCTTTAATTACTGAAGATGGGAAAAGACTTCTGAGCAGGGCCTGTTGGGATAGGCCAAGGGGTGATAGTTTGGAACTAACAGAGTGAGGTTCAGACTGCAGAGAAGGGAGAAATGTTTGACCCTGAGGGTGGTGAGAGCCTGTCCCAGGTTGCCCAGAGAGGTGAGAGCTGCCCCATCCCTGGCACCACTGCAGCTCAGGTTGTTTGGGGCTCTGAACAACCTGCTCTAGCTGGGAACGTCCCTGCTGACTGCGGGAGAGGGTTGGACTAGATGAGTTTTCAAGGTCACCCAAACCTGTCTGGGATTTTCTGCCACCATATCTCCTGTGGGGTGGCCTGGCCTGGCTGTCCTTGGCTGACATGTGCCCCTCTCTCCACAGCTGGCACAGTGATGTTTGAGTATGGCATGAGACTGGGCCGGGAGGTGCGGACGCTGCGAGGGCTCCAGAAGCAGGGGAACTGTTTCCTTGCTGCTCTCAACTGCCTGAGGCTGATCCGCCCTGAGTACGCCTGGATAGTGCAGCCAGCTCCTGGAGCTGTGGTAGGAGACCCTGAGCCTCCTGGCAAGCCTCTGGCTTGGATGAGACCTTGAGAAGCTTGCTCTGGTCAGAGGTGTCCTTGCCCGTGGCAGGGTTGTCAGTACTAGATGGTCTTTAAGGATCCCTTCCAACCAGTCTGAGTCTGGGGACACTTAAAGCTTTACTTCTGGGAAGGAGCTTCCAAAAATCCTTTGTGAGGTGATGAGCAGTTTCCAGAAGCAGAGGAACTGTTTCCTTGCTGCTCTCAACTGCCTGAGGCTGATCTGCTCTGAGTACACCTGGATAGTGCAGCCAGCTCCTGGAGCTGTGGTAGGAAACCCTGAGCCTCCTGGCAAGCCTCTGGCTTGGATAAGACCTTGAGAAGCTTGCTCTGGTCAGAGGTGTCCTTGCCCGTGGCAGGGTTGTTGGTACTAGATGGTTTTAAGGGTCCTTTCCAACCCAAACCAGTCTGAGTCTGGAGACATTTAGAGCTTTGCTTCTGGGAAGGAGCTTCCAAAAATCCTTTGTGAGGTAATGAGCAGAGGTTTTGACCTCCTCAACCTGCTGCTATCATCTTCTTCTTGGGCAACTTATGTAGAGCTGCTTTGCCAACAGAGACCTCACTGCTGTCCATCACCACAACGTTGTTGCCTCTCTTATGGAGCAGGATGGGAGCAGAACAACTTTGGGCAGGGTGCTGGTGGAAAGATGTAAGAATATATCTCCTTGTGTTGAAAACAACACATTTGGAGGAGCCTGAAGGGTTTAAAAAAGAGAATTGCTGGGACCTGATTTGTGTTTCAGATGGGTTTGTGGGGAGGAGGTGACTATAGACTGCTGTGTGCTGTTGGAGATAAGAGCAGCCTGAGACAAGAATGCCAGAGATAAGGGTAACCTGAACTTGCTGAGTGCTTGTGCAGCTTCTCTTGATTGAAATCAAGGCTTGGAACAGAAGAGCTGAGGCTCTGTGGGCTGGAGGCAGCATGTCCAGGTGGGAATAAATCCTCTTTCTGCTTTTTCCTTCAAGTATGAACGTCCTGGAGCATCCCCAAAGAGAAGCCATGATGGGGAGTATGCAGCTGTTCCAAGTGAGTCTCCAATCCTGGTCCTTCTTGTGTCTCACAGCAGCCTCTCCTCTGATCTCAGAGTTCTGATGCTCTCCTGTGAGCTGGGAGAGGGCCTGGGGGGCAGCTCTTACATCTGTCAGATCAATAATTTAAGGTGCTTGATTCTCTCAAGTGTTGGTGTCTCCTGGTTTCAGTATCCTGCCATGTAATCAAGAGCTCTGCCTAGGGTGGTGGGGTCTGGTTGGACTCTCATCATCTTCAGGGGATTAAAAAAAAAGAAGTTAGGACTTTTTAAAAACAGATTTTTTTTTTTTATTTTTTTTTGTAGCATGTGCCTGGCAGTGAGATGTGAGGTGGCACTGCTGATGGTGGGGACAGGCAAGGAGGGGGCAGCAAGCCCTGACCACTCCTTTGGTGCTCTCTGTGGTACAGAATGCCTCAATCTCAGCATGCTTGGGGTTGGAAGTGACTTCTGGAGATCATTCAGTCCACCCACCCCTTGCTTAAGCAGGGCACCCACAGCAGCTTGCCAAGGACTACAATGGCCAGGGTGGGGTTGGAAGCTGTCCAGAAGAGACTCCACAACCTCTCTGGGCAGCCTGCTCCAGGCCTTCAGCACCCTCACACCAAATAAGTTTCTTCTCGTGGTTAGTTGGAGCCTTCTCCTAGCTTCCAGTTTGTGTCTGCTCCTTGTCCTGTCCCTGGGCACCACTGACAAGGGTCTGGCCCCAGCTTCTTGCCACCCCACAGCTCCTCAGCTCTATGCTGAGCATAGAATGGACTAGAATGGACTATGCCAGGTTGGAAGAGACCTCCAAGATCATCCAGTCCAAGCTATCATCCAGCCCTCTGGGGCTGCTCTTCTGCATGCTCACCAGCCCCAGGGCTCTCAGCCTTTACTCCTCACAGAGATGACTCCTCGTAGGATAGCAGAAGGGTGTCAACATGTTGTCCAAAGGCCAAGGAGCCCTTTAGGAAAGGCTGAGGACCCTCCTTGTCCATCTGCCACAGCTTCTCACCAAGTGGAGATCCTGGAGCTGGAGGATCTGGAGAAGGAATGTGTGCTGGCACGGATCCGGCTGACCCTGGTGCAGCACGACCTGTCGACAGCAGCGGTGGCAGGTAAGAGAGGGCTGGCTGTGGGGGTGTGGCACAGCCACTTCTTGCTGTCCCCAAGGTTTTTGCTCATCACATCACTTCTACTCATAGCTCAGACAAGGACTTTGGGTTCCACCCTAGAGAACAGACCCAGGAGCTGACAGGGATTGCTCAGTTCTCCTGTCATTAAATATCGCCACCAAGTCCAGCAGCTTTGAAGAACCAAATCAGGAGGATCCATTTTGGACTGGAACCAAATCAGGAGGGTCCATTTTGGACTGGAACCAAATCAGGAGGGTCCATTTTGGACTGGAACCAAATCAGGAGGGTCCATTTTGGATTGGAACCAAATCAGGAGGGTCCATTTTGGACTGGAACCAAATCAGGAGGGTCCATTTTGGATTTTCCACAGGGTTTTGGGGGGATTTGCTGAGCTGTAGCAATAGTCTGGGTGGGGCTGGGATTGAGCTCAGGAGCTGGGGTGAAAATAAAAGGCATCTGGAAATCGTCCCCAGATGTCCTGGACAATCTTGCTTCATGACATGGTGTGAGCTTGTCCAAGTTGGATGTGAGGAGGAAGTTGTTCAGCATGAGAGTGGTGAGGCCCTGGAACAGGTTGCCCAGGGAGGTGTTTGGGGCCACTTCCCTGGAGGTGTTTAAGGGAAGGTTGGATGAGGCTGTGGGCAGCCTGATCTAGGGTAGGATGTCCCTGCCCATGGCAGGGGGGTTGGAACTGGCTGATCCTTGTGGTCCCTTCCAACCCTGATTGGTTCTATGATTCTAAGTTGTTCCTTGGGGTGCAGAGAACTGCAACTCTGAGCCTTAAAGGATGTTCTGCCACTCTCTGATATGAGTTCTGCAACTTGAGTGTGTGTTTCCACCTCCAGCTAGCAGGAGAAGATGACTTCCCAGTAAGTAAAGGGTTGAACAACTGGTTTGAGGGCAACCTGGAGGTGCCTGCAGTTCAATCTCACCTTCTGCCTGTGCTGGCAGAGCAGAGGCCCTGCCCATGTGGGCTATGATAAGGCTGTTTCCTCACCCAGACAGCAGCAGTATGAGCCATATGTTGGTGTCCAAGTCCCTCTCCTGCTGGAGTCTGCTTGGGGGACAGGTCTGTGGGTGACTTCTCTGCTCCGTGCAGTCCCTCCAGGGGTGGCTCCTGAGATGCTTCTGGAGGGCAAGAAAGCTTCACAGCACGCAGGAAGCGAAGTGCTCCCTGTGGTGGCATTAGCATGAAGTCTGCTGCTGATTGGTGTCGGGGGGTTAGGCACCAGTAAGGACTGGGATGTGACTGGGAGAGTTGCTCACCTGGTGGTCATTCCCTGCAGGCAACTCTACCCCTGAAGAAACGGTTGCCCTCCTGATCCGTGCCGGCCTCTTCGACACTGCCATCACCCTCTGCCAAACCTTCAAGCTGTCCTTGACACCTGTCTTTGAGGGACTCACCTTCAAGTAGGTGACAAGCATCTGCTCCTGGCCCCTCGGTGGCACAAGGCTGGAGGGATATTTGCCTGTGTGAAGCCCCTCAGCAGGGCCCAGCTTTGTAGCTCCTCCTGGTTCGAAGGCAGACTCGTGCCAGTGGTTCTGCTTGTGCAGTGCACAGCCTTGGGTGCTGCTGGTTCAAGGGGGGCTTGGGGGAAAACTTGCTCCTCACACTTGAGAAGGAAAAATAAGGGAGAGCTGCTGAGCAGGTAGGGAGCCCAGCATTTCAGGTGTGGCTGTAGCAGTGTCTGGTCCATGGGGACAATCCCTGCTCTGGTCTTGTTGGCCATGCTCTTGCTGACCCAGGCCAGGGTGCTGGTGGCCTTCTGGGCCACATGGACATACTGGTGACCCTGACCCAGGCACAGCCATGAGCTGGAGCCCTTTCTGGTGAGCTGGCTCCTGAAGTGCTCCTGATGATGCCCATTGAGCAGCTTACAGAAGATTTGTCCAAGCTGCTGAGCAGCTCCCACAGCTCTTCTGTCTGAGCTTTGTGCCAGCCATGTGCTCTTGTGCCTCACCTCCAACTCCAGGATTCTTCTGCTTTGCCTCTCTGCACTTGCAGAAGATGCAGAATTCTCCAGGAGCTCTGCTGTGACCTGTTCCTGTCACACAGAGTCCACCTCTTATCCAAACTCCATTTATGAAGCTTGTGAAGATGATTAATTCTCCCCTGGCACTCAGAAACCACTGCAATAGGCTGATTTTCCAGCTGATTCCTGTCTGCTTTTTAGGGAATGGTGCTGGGAGGGGTGGGATTGATGCTGGGAGCAGAGGCAGGGTGGGTGGAAAGGACCCACCCACCTTTCCATGGTCTCTCTTGCAGGTGCATCCAGCTGCAGCTGGGAGGGGAAGCAGCACAGGCAGAGGCCTGGGAATGGCTGGCAGCAAACCAGCTCTCAGCACTGGTTACCACCAAAGAGTGCAGGTGAGTCCTTCCCTGAGGTGGGGAGAAGGGTGGAGGTGTTCTTCATGAGGGTGGATGGTTCTCTGCAGGAATTCAGAAGGTCACAGGTTTTGTAAGATCTGTGGGGTTGGGACAGCAGGAGAGCTGTCACCATGCTGTCACTGTGCTGTCACCATGCTCACCACAGCCTGCACAGAATGCTTTGAAACATGGAATCAGTTGGTGAGGGTGGAGAAGACCTTTTAAGACTGAGTCCAGCTGCTAACCCAGCACTGCCAGGTCACCACTAAACCACAGCCCTCAGCACCACATCTCCATGGCTTTGAAATCCCTCCAGGCATGGGGACTCCACCACTGCCCTGGACAGCATGGACCAAGCCTTGACAGCCCTCAAGGGCAAGAAACTGTTGCTGATGTCCAACCTAAAGTTCCCCTTGGGCAATTTCATCTTGTCTTGTCACTTGTTCTTAGACCAACCTCTGCCTAGCTCCAGCCTCCTTTGAGGGAGTTGCAGAGAGCCAGAAGGTCTGTCCTTAGCCTGAACAACCCCAGGTCCCTCAGCTGCTCCTCACCAGCTTCTCTGGAACTGCTGCAGCCCCTCAGTATCCTCAATTAGAGTAAGGGGCCCAAAACTGACCCCAGGCTTTGAGGTGTGGCCTCAGCAGCGCCCAGTCTAGGAGGGCAAATCTCCTCTCTGGTTCTGCTGGCTGCGCTCCTTGCTGACACAAGAGAAACACTGGGCATGAAGCCCACACACTGAACACATGCCAGGTCCCCTGCAGCATCCTGGGGTGTCCCAGCCAGTGCCACAGGATGCTGGCAGGGGTTCTGAGGGGAGCTTTTTGCCTTGCAGTGCCACAGATGAAGCCTGGCGGCTCCTGTCATCCTATCTGGAGCGTTACCCATCCCAGAACAGCCTCTACCATTGCTGTGTCATCAACAAGCTCTTGGCACATGGCATCCCCCTGCCCAACTGGCTCATCAACAGCTACAAGGTGAGAACATGGAGAGGGCCACCACTTGGCTGCTGCTGCCCAAAAAAAACTCCCAGAGCTGCCAGAGCCTCCTTGCTTCCGTGTGCACCTCCTTGTGAGCTTTGCCTCCTCCCTCTTCTCCACTCTCAGAAGCTCTCAGGTGGTTTCTTCTCATCAATGAAGCTCAGAGCAGGTTCTTGTTGGCATCAGGGACCTGTTCTCCAAGTGATGTTTCCCTCTTTGCCTGCAGAAAGTGGATGCTGCTGAGCTGCTGCGTCTGTATCTGAATTACAATCTGCTGGAAGAGGCAGTGGACTTGGTCCTGGAGTATGTGGATGCTGTGCTGGGCAAAGGGCACCGCTATTTTGGAATGGAGGTGAGCTCACCTGCAGCCTGAGACATGGTCAGATCACAGAATCCCAACATGGTGGAGTTAGAAGGAACCTCTGGAGATCACCTAGTCCAAGCCCTCTGCTAAAGCAGGGTCACTCATAGCAGCCTGCCCAGGAGCACAATGTCCAGGGGGGTTTGAAATCTCTCCAGACAAAGAGACTCCACAGCCTCTCTGGGCAGCCTGCTCCAGGCCTCCAGCACCCTCACACCAAAGTTTCTCCTCATCTTCATATGGAACCTCCTGCACTCCACTTTGTGCCCTCTGCCCCTTGCCCTGGCCACCACTGAGCAGAGTCTGGCCTCAGCCTCTTGCCCCCCACAGCTCCTTTATCTGTTGGTGAGCACTGAGCAGATGCTCTCTGGGGCTGCTCTTGTGCAGGCTCAGCAGCCCCAGGGCTCTCAGCTTTTGCTCCTCACAGAGCTGCTCCCGGCCCTCCCCTGGACTCTGTCCGGTCTCTCTTCAATTGGGGAGGCCTGAACTGGAGCCAGCCCTCCTTAGGGCAAAGTAGAGGTGAAGGAGAACCTCCCTTGACCTGCTGGCCACACTTTTCTTCATGCCTCACCTGGGAAACTGTTGGCCTCCTTGGCCACAAGGGCACGTTGCTGGCTCATGGGCAACTTGCTGTCCACCAAGACTGCCAAGTTCTCCTCTGTGGAGCTGCTTCCCAGCAGATCACCTGTATGGAGTTGTTCCTCCCCAAGGGCAATTACCTTTCACTTGCTCTGTTTGATCCTCCTGAGGGTCCTCTGCAACCTGGAAGAGAGAAAACCCTGTAGTGGGGCCAGCAAGTGTTGGCACAGAGCAGGTAGGAGCAGTTGCTTGTTGCGGGTGGCAGAAGCCCACAAATGTTCCTCTCCCCTCCAGTTTCCTCTTTCTGCCACGGCCCCCATGGTGTGGCTGCCCTACACTGCCATCGACCAGCTCCTCCAGGCTCTGCAGGGGAGCACCACCAACCACAACGTTGTGGTAGGTACAGCTGCAATGGGAGACACCCTGTGGTGGGGACAAGGGTGGCAGGGCTCAGGATAAGGTGCTGGGGGCCAATCACAGAATCAAAGAAGGCACTGGGTTAGAAGGGATGCTTGAAGCTCATTTCGTGCAGCCTCTCTGCAGTCAGTAGGGACTTCTTCACCATGAGTGGTGAGAGCCTGGAATGGGTTGCCCAGGGAGGTGGTGGTTGGGACCACGTCCCTGGAGGTGTTTTTGGCCAGGCTGGCAGAGGCTGTGGGCAGCCTGCTCTAGGGTAGGGTGTCCCTGGGCATGGCAGGGGGGTTGGAACTGGCTGATCCTTGTGGCCCCTTCCAACCATGACTGATTCTATGATCTCTGACTAGATCAGGTTGCTCAGGGTCCCATCAGGTTTGATTTTGAATACCTCCAGGGATGAGACCTCAAGACATTGAAGGTCTAGCTTGATGAGGGGTGAGAGCTGACAAGATGGAGCCCTACCAGCCCTAGCAAAATGTGGCTAAGCCAGATGTCTCAGCAGGAGGACACTGTGATAGGAGTGTGGGATGGGAACTGTACTCTGTGACACCTCTTCTGCTCTTCCCCCAGCTCTATCAGAAGCTGAATGATAAGATGGAGGCCTACCAGCAGAAGGTCAACGTGGTCACCCGTGATAACCTGTACCGCCGCAACTAGGTGGCACTCACCCAGCCTTGGCCACCACTCCTGCTCCAGGTGACATCCCTGGGAGCCAACACCATCTCCTCCTGCCACCAGCTGAGCCACAGCTGCTGGTTTCTTTTCCATAAGGATCCACTTTGGGGAGGTGCAGCCACCTACACCATGTCATCTTGCTGTTCCATGCCCTGTTGGGGGGGGGGGCAGCAGAGCCTTGGCATACAGCCTGGTTGGGGCAGTCCCCCCACATGCTTTTAGCCTGGCCCAGATAGGGCAGGTTTTGGGGCCTTTTATTTATTGTGGTTTTTTGGATGAACTTTAATAAAAAGGAAGCCTTGTTAGAGGGCTGTGTCGGGTTAGCTGCAGATCCCTGGGCAGGGAGGGGGCTATAAAGCTTCTTTTCCTTGGGATCCTGCACCTACAACCCCTTCTATAGTGCAGGAGGGACTATAGGCATCAGGGCCACAACTGCTGTGCTCTGTGGTGATTGAGGGGTGGCATCTTTCTGTAGGGCTGTGTCATAGGGCAGGATGGAGCTAGAGCCTGGAGGGGCAGGGCTGTGCTGTAGGATCACAGGATGTCAGGGGTTGGAAGAGACCCAAAGAGGTTGTCGAGTCCAACCCCCCCCGCCCCAGCAGGACCACACAAGCTAGCTCAGGTCACAGAGGAACACATCCAGACAGGCCTTGAATGTCTCCAGAGAAGGAGACTCCACCACCTCTGTGGGGAGCCTGTGCCACAGAGGGCTCTGTAAGGGCTCTGTGGCCCTTACAGTAAAGAAATTCCCCCTTGTGTTGAGGTGGAACCTCCTGTGCTGCAACTTACAGCCGTTGCTCCTTGTCCTATCCTAGCATGGGATGAAGTTAAAGGCTTGAGGGGCTATAGAGTAAGAGGATAGGCTCTAGGACATGTCAGGGGCCTATGGGGTTAAAGGATGAAGGAGCAGGACAGGGCTGGTAGGGCAAGATGGGCTATAGGATAATGTAGGAGGCTGTATGGGGCAGTACTAGGGTATAATGGGGCAGTAGGGCAGTGTTGGGGGGGTTATGGGGTGACACACAGTGCTCTAGGGCAGGATCTGACTATAAGCTTAAGGGGAAGGCTGTAAGGTAAGATGAAGCTGTAGTGTAACTACAGGCTTGGGGGGCAGCACGGTAATTAGAGCAGGTTTGAGAGACAGCAACATGCTCTAGGGCAGATCAGGGCTGTAACTTCCAGGGGCTGGACAGGGCTAATAGGCTCCACCATGCCCTAGGGTGGAGTGGAGCTGCAGGGTAAGCTGGAGGGAGCGTAGGGCGAGGTGGGGCCATAGGGAGGAAGGGGTGCGGCAGGTTGAATGGGGGCCGCAGGTTGAATGGGGGCCGCAGGTTGAATGGGGGCCGCAGGTTGAATGGGGGCCGCAGGTTGAATGGGGGCCGCAG
>VWZI01001924.1:76912-94167 GCA_013396835.1 Psilopogon haemacephalus | reverse complement strand
CGGATTGCTTTCCCTGGTACCTAGGAGGGAAGTGCCCCCCCCCCTAACTGATGCACGTTAAAAAACGGAGGGTTTGGCCTAAAACGGAGGGGTTTGGAGGGTGTTTCCTTCTTCCTAACCCGTACGGTTTTTAAGGGGAGGTAATTTCTTCCCAACCCGTACGGTTTTTAATGGGGGGGGCTGCTTTAGTTTCTAAAGGGAGGGTGGTTAACAGCAAGGAGATTTCTTTGTAGGGTGGAATTACAGTTGAGGGAGGGAGGGGGGGAGTTGTTCGCGGTTTTTAGCTGGGTGTGATTTTAATTACCTGAGCGATCTTTTTTTTTTCGGGGGAAGGTTGTGCGATTCCTTCTCGTTAATTATGCTCGTTATTGGAGTGAGATAATTAGCCCTTTTAGGCTCATTTTGTTATTGCCGGGCTCATCCAACTACTCCCATTTAAATGCTTTACGACTGGGCTGCTCCTGCCCTGCCGTTTGGGGAGTTAAGGACATTCCAGTGGATGTTTGGGAAAGGAAGGGGACGTCCCCCGAATACCCGTGGGAAACGGGTGGGTGGGTTAGGGTTAAGAGCAGGACCACCCAGCTGGTTCTTCCCCCTTGTTGGAGGTGCTCTTCTCCCACTTTCTAGGAGGTCTTTGCCTGCTCGGTGCCTATGCAGACAGTGACGAAGAGGAGGGAGAGACCCCGGAGAAGCTGGCGCGGCCGGCGGATGCTAATGGCAGCAACTCGTCGGACATTGACAGCACGCTGGCGAACTTCCTGGCGGTAGGAGCGGCTGCGGGCAGGGGCGTGACAACCGGGAGAGGGGAGTTTTGTGTTCTCTGGGTTCGTTTTTGGGCTCCTTGCTCCGAGAAGGACGTTGAGGGGCTGTAATGAGTCCAGAGAGTGGCAGCGAACCTAGTGAGGGATCCAGGAAAGAGGACTGGTGAGGAGCAGCTGAGGTTGCTGGGGTTGTTCAGCCTGGAGAAGGAGGTTGAGGGCAGAGACCTTCTGGCTCTTTATAACTGTCTAAGAGGAGGTTGGAGTGAGATGAGGATTGGTCTCATATCAGATGATATGTGCTTCAAATTTTGCTAGGGGAGGTTTCAGTTGGACACAAGGAGCAATTTATTTGTTGAAAGAGTGGTCAGGCACTGGAACAGGCTGCCCAGGGCAGTGGTGGAGTCACTGTCCCCAGAGGTGTTTGAGAAACATGTGGACGTGGGACCTGTTTTAAATGGCCATGGTGATGCTGAGTTGAAGGTTGGACTCAACAATCTTGGAGGTCTTTTCCAACCCAGACCATCCTCTGATTTGAATCTGATTTTTCCCTCCCCTGGAGTTCACAGCTCACATCAAGTTGTTGTTTCTCATAGGAGATCGATGCCATCACAGCTCCTGCACAGCCCACTGAGCCTTCCACTGCTTCCTCTTCCTCCTCTGTGCCTCCCCCCACGCCTCCTCGCCCAGAGCCAAAGGAGTCAGGCACTGGTCAGACCTCTGCTGGCAATGCCAACGGTGCGAGCTCAGCACCGGCACAGGAGTGGCAGTATGACACACAGTGCTCGCTGGCTGGAGGTGAGGGACCTGCTGGGTCACTAAAGGGGCTGAGGGGGGTGGCAGTGGGGAGAGGTGGTGACCCTGGACAAGTGCTTTACACTAGAGAAGGGAGGGTGACTCCAGACAAGTGCTTGATGGCAGGGAGAGGGTTGAGAGGGGCTTGGGGAACCAGCTGGGTTGGTGGGGGGCTGACAGCTCTGCGTGTCCCCGTGGGTGAGATCATCTTCTTGTCCCCTGGGCAGTTGGGGAGCTGGAGATGGGTGACTGGCAGGAGGTGTGGGACGAGAACACTGGCTGCTACTATTACTGGAACACCCAGAGCAACGAGGTGACCTGGGAGCTGCCCCAGTACTTGGCTGCACAGGTCCAGGGGCTCCAGCACTACCAGCACAGGTGGGTAAGACCTCCAGCCTGTACCCTGAGGGTACTCACTGGGCCTTCCTCCCCGCATCCAGTCCTCAACCTTTTTTCCTCTTCTTCTCAGCAGCACCAGTGCCAATGGCAGCTTTGTCACAGCTGCCACTGAGCTGTACCCCCAGGAGAAGGGAATTGCCCCAGGTGGTGTTGGCCGTGGGGCCAGCCTGGCCAAGCGGGAGGTGAAGAAGGTGAGTTGGACGTGCTAAGCACCAGGCTTCTGCTTGCCATGGGGCTTGTAGGTGTCTCTTTGGGTACTGGGTGGGCCATTCTGCTGCCTTCACAGCATGAAGAGGGGCCTCATTCTTTCTCTGGAGGCGGAGCAGGGAGCTGCTGCTGGGATGTTGATGTGTGTCTTGGTCTGCAGGAGGTGAATGAAGGTGTCCAAGCCCTCTCCAACAGTGAAGAGGAGAAGAAAGGGGTGGCAGCAGCCCTCCTGGCACCTCTCCTGCCTGAGCAGGTGAAAGAGGAAGAGGAGCGCTGGAGGAGAAAGGTGATCTGCAAAGAGGAAGTTGAGCCACCTCCAGAAGAGGAGGTGAAAGGGGAAGAGGTAACAGCAGCTGCTCCTGAAGAGCCAGAGCCCAGCAGGGACCCCCTGGAAGACAGTGTGCAGGAGGAGCTGTGTAGTGTGGTACAGTCAGGGGAGAGTGCTGAGGAAGAGGAGGAGCAGGACACCCTTGAACTGGAGATGGTGCTTGAGAGAAAGAAGGTAAGGAGAATATTCTTGGCAAAAGGAGGCTGTGGGTGCAGCCAAGGAGTTAAAAGTAGGAGCAGTGCTTTTCATCTCTTGTCTTACCTCCTTTGGGATGGGTGTGGGTGCTGATCAGCTTCACAGAGTGGTGGGGGTTGGAAAGGACCTCTGGAGATCATCCAGACCAGCAGCCCTGCTAAAGCAGGGTCACTCATAGCAGCCTGCCCAGGAGCACAATGTCCAGGGGGATTTGAAATCTCTCCAGACAAGGAGACTCCGCAGCCTCTCTGGGCAGCCTGCTCCAGGCCTCCAGCACCCTCACACCAAACAGGTTTCTCCTCATCTTCACATGGAAACTCCTGGACTCCACTTTGTGCCCTCTGCCCCTTGCCCTGGGCAGCACTGAGCAGAGTCTGGCCCCAGCCTCTTGCCCCCCACAGCAGATGCCCTCTGGGGCTGCTCTTGTGCAGGCTCAGCAGTCCCAGGGCTCTCAGCCTTTGCTCCTCACTGAGATGCTCCAGGCCCTCCCCTGGACTCTGTCCTGGTACTCTTCAACTGGGTAGCCCAGAACTGGAGCCAGGACTCCAGCTGTGGCCTTTTTAGGGTAGCATAGATGTGGAGCAGAACCTCCCTTGACCTGCTGGCCACATTCTTTTTCATCCTCCCCCAGGAGACCATTGGCCTTGTTGGCCACGAGGACACATTGTTGGGCAACTTATCCACTACCAGGTCCTCTCTGTGGAGCTGCTTTCCAGCAGGTCTATCTCTGGCCCTTCATGGGGACACGGGTGACAAATCCTCGAGCAGCACCATGCCTGAGGGGCCAGGTGCCTAAGTGGCAGTGTCGCTGGTGTCCCCTCAGGCAGAGCTGCGTGCGCTGGAGGAGGGGGACGGCAGCGTGTCGGGCTCCAGCCCCCTGTCAGACGGCAGCCAGTCGGCCCCGCAGGACTCCAGCCGCCGCCTAGCGTCCAAACGGGGCAAGTGGAAGCTGTTCGTGGGAGCTGCCAGCCCCGAGTCTGCCAGCAGAGGCTCCAGCAAAACGGGCCGGGAGAGCCCGGAAGCAGGAGAAGCAGGTAACTGGCGGTACTGGTACCACGGGGAGGGAGCAGGAGGAGTTGGGAGAGCTGTTCCCACTCCCCCACCACTGCAGAAGCTGTGCCCGGGGTGAGGTGTGGGTGTGTGTGGTGCACCCAAGGGTGGCTGTCACCTGCAGCTGAGCTGTTGGACAGCTTCAGGAAGATGATGCTTGCCCAAATTACCTCTTTTGTCCGAGACTTAAAGAGAATAAACAGGAGAGGGCCTAAATTTCACACTTTTATCAGGAAAATTAATAGGAGAGGGGTCAGAGTTGATGCTTTATCAGCAGCACAGCTCTTGAGTTCCAGGCTTCTGCTGGGATGAGGACTCCAGCTCCTTCCCTGCTCTCTTCCTGCTGTGGCTCCCTGGTGTGGTGGCTCCAGCCAGAGTGGTGGTAGGACAAGTATTGACCTGTTGTTTCTTCTCCAGCACCAAGCACAGAAGCTGCTGATGCAATTTCAGACAAAGAGGCAGAGCCTGAGGAGCCCCAGGAGAAAACAAAAACTCAAGGGGCACCAAAAATAGAAGAGGAGGAGCAGGACCTAAAGGTATGGAGATGCTGAGGCATGTCAGTGGGAACTGTCTGTGGCCAGGGACAGGACTCACTGTGCTGCCAGCCCTGCTGAGGGACCTGCTGGTTCTTGAGAGATGCCACCTTAATGTTTGGCCCAGCTGGAGGCACCTTGTCCCCTTCATGGGTGGCACCATGCCCCTGGTGAAGTTCTAAAGCTCAGATCCCAGCAGATTTTCCTGGCCTGTGCAGGATTGGGCTGGGAGGGCTTGAAAAATGAACATTTACCTGAACATTGGAGTAAAAGCTGAGCTTAGGGCTGGGAACAAGAGAAAAACCAAACATTTTTTGGTGTGACCTCTCACTCCTGTCCAGTTGCTTGCCCAATTTCCAGGCTGGAGCCTCCTTGTCAGTTTCTGGAGGCTGCTGGGACCCATCACTCCATAACCTTTTTGATGTTGTAAGGTGAAAATTGGGGATTTCTGCAGCATTATTCTATTTTATTATATTGTCATTTTTTTTCCCCTCTTTTGAGCCTTGATTTGCTCTTTCTGGCTGTGGCTGAACCATTCCCAGAGTGACAGCTGCCACACTTGGACCTCATCGCTGTCAGTGCTGGTGGCAGGGAAGAGCTTTCCTCTTCTATCCTCTGGATTCCCTGGTTGCTCCTTGTCCTGAGATCTCCTACAGCCTTAAATTTGGCTGTGGAGTGGTTTCATTCCTTTAGGGAATGCTGAGGTTTCCCTGTACCAGATGGTTTAGGGATGGGCAACCACCAGCTCCTGGTAGAACCTTGGAGGAAACTTGTGATGAGCGCTGAACTCTGGCCCTGCCCTGGTTTCCTACCACTTCATCATCTTCCCTGTGTGGAAGCACTTTTTGATGTCACCCCCATGAGAGGGTTAACATCTCTGTAGAAGAAGCTGTGCAGAATTTGGAGATGTGACATGGCCCTAGAGCACCCAACCTCCCTCAATGAAGCCTCTACCTGAGGCTGCACTGACTTCTTAACTGAATTGACTCCAAATAATCAGGCAAACTCCCTGTGGCAGGAGCACTAAGTGAGCCCTTTGCTGTCCCCTTTTCATAGAATCATAGAATGGTTTGGCTTGGAAGGGACCTTAAATGTAATCTAGTTCCAACCTCCTGCCATGGGCAGGGACACCTTCCAGTAGGCCACATTGCTCAAAGCCCCATCCAGCCTGGTCTCAAACACTTCCAGGGATGAGGTGTCCACAGCTGCTCTGTGTAATCTGTTCCAGGGTCTCACCACCCTCACGGGAAAGGACTTCTTCCTGATGTCCAATCTAAATCTCCCCTGCCCTAGTTTCAAACCACTGTCCCTTGTCCTGTTACCACAGGCCCTTAAGGACAGCCTCTCCTGTAGCCCCCTTCAGGTACTGAAATGTCACCAGAAGGTCTCCCTGGAGCTTTCTCCTCTCCAGGCTGAACAGCCCCAGCTGTCTCAGCCTTTCCCCACAGCAGAGGTGCTCCAGCCCTCTGATCATCTTTGTGGCCTCCTCTGGACCCTCTCTAACAGATCCATTTCCTCCTTGTGTGTTCCCCCCGATGCTGGCTGTGGGCTGATGCTCTCCGTGCAGGATCCATCATCGCTTTAGAGCTGGTTGGAGGAGTTGCTGGCTCCTGGGGGTCAGCAGCACTGTGGGCTTCATCACTTTAGGGTAATCTCTCTTCTTCTGCTGGCTCTCTGCTTTGCAGGAGATCTGATGAGGCTTCTGCTGCAGAGTGGAATCTTGCTTGGCTTCTCCAGAGCCACCTTAACGCCAGGAATTCATTTCCCTGTGCTGTTTGTCTGTCTGGGTCATCCCTCTCTGGAGACAGTTGGCTTCGGGGACCTTCCAAAGCCTCTTCTGAAGAACGAAAGCATTTTAGAGCCCTCCTCAAAGCAGTTGTGATGCTGCTCATGGGTGACCACCCTATTTTTGCTCTTGCTTGTTTTGGGCTTGAAGCTGCATCCCCTTGGTCAAGGGGATCAACATAGCGGGGGGTCCTCACATCCCCCCCTTGGAGCCCCAAATGGGAGGATTCACTCCAAGTTGGATGAGTTTGGGTGCTCACTGTGGGCTGGCCCTAATCACAACGTGCATTTACTCTCTGCTCAGGAGTAAATCCCGAGCTGCTGACCCTCTCCTGGGTTTTCCCTGCTGAAAGTAACTATTTGCTAAGCCTGGAAATCTCATCCTGGCCCTTTTCCTTTGGGAAGACAGTTGGGAGTATTTAGATTTTAATGCTTCTTGCCCTGGAGGTGTCTCTGCTGTAACTGCAGAGTTAGGGTGGCAGAGCAAATGGAGCCTCTGTGTTAGTGCAGAGCAAGATCCAGGTGGAGAAAATGGGATTCAGTGGAGGAACTGGGGTTCAGTGGAGGAATTTGGGTTCATCAGCACCCACTGCCACTACTGAAGGATTCTCATCCTGTACCCCCCAGCCCTAGGGCGCAGGGTTAGTGAGGCTTCAAGGTGAGGGCGACAGGCAGAAGACATTGAGGGTGACACACCCCAGTCCCACCAATTTGAAGGGCCATGGATGGTCCTGAGTTGTTGGCCATGGGGCTGCAGACTCCCTGGTGAGGCTGCCAGGGCTTGGCTTTTGACTGTCTCTCTTTCTCCCTGGCAGTTTCAGATTGGAGAGCTGGCAAACACTCTGACTAGTAAACTGGAGTTCTTGGGCATCAACAGACAATCAATCTCCAACTTCCACATGTTGCTGTTGCAGACAGAGGTAACCAAGCCTTCATCCTGCACTCCGGCCTCTGTCCCGCACGGATCACCTCCTGTCCACGCTGTTACCTGCTCGGTGCTGCCTGAACCCCGTGGCCTGGCCTCCTGTAGGGCCCATCCTTGGGCATAGAGGGTGTGGGGAGGAGAGGATGGCTTTGAAAAGCCTCCACAGACTCACAGAATGCTAGGGGTTGGAAGGGACCTCTGGAGATCATCGAGTCCAACCCTCCTGCCAAGGCAGGGCCACCTCGAGAGGGTCACACAGGAACACGTCCGGGTGGGTTTGGAACGTCTCCAGAGATGGAGACTCCACCACCAATCTGGGCAGCCTGTTCCAGTGCTCTGTCACCCTTAACTTAAAGAAGTTCCTCCACGTGTTCAGATGGAGCTTCTAATGTTCACGTTAGTGCCCATTCTCCTTTGCCCTGTCCCTGGGCACCACTGGACAAAACCTGGTCCCATCCTTGAAATATTGATCAGCACTGACGAGATGCCCCTCAGGCTGCCTAAACAGCCCCAGGGCTCTCAGTCTTGCCTTGTCAGAGAGCTGTCTCAGTGCCCTCAGCACCTTTGTAGCCCTTTGCTGTCCCTTCTCCAGCAAGTCCCTGTCCTTCTTGAACCGAGGAGCCCAGAACTAGACTAAATACTCCAGCTGTGGCCTCAGCAAGGCAGAGCAGAGGAGGAGAAGAACCTCCCTTGACCTGCTGGCCACACTCTTCTCAATGCACCCCGGGATACCATTGGCCTTCTCTGGCCGTTGAGGGCACGCTGCTGACTCGCGGTCATCCTGTTGGTCTTGCCAGGACTGCCAGGTCCGTTTTTCCCTCCGAGAGCTTCAAATGGCTTCNCCTCCCTTCCTCCCTTCCCTCCCCTGCTTGTTGCCCCCTCTAGACGCGCATTGCAGACTGGAGGGAAGGTGCTCTCAATGGAATCTACCTCAAACGCAAACTCCAAGACGCAGCCGAACAGCTAAAACAATACGAAATAAACGCCACCCCTAAAGGCTGGTCCTGCCACTGGGACAGGTACGAGCTCTCCTCCCTTTCTCACCTTTCATCTCTGACATCTCAGCCATGATTTGTGACCATCACAACACCCCCTCTCGACGACGCTGGCGCCGTTTCCCGCGACCGAGAGCAGCTTCTCTTAGCTGGGCAGGCAGAGGAGACACACACAAAAAAAAAAAAAACCAAAAAACAAAACCCAAACAAACAAACAAACCGAAACCAAAAGCAAAACACAAACTCCACAGGCAAGAGTTTGGTGCCCAGCCCACCAAACCGGAGGAGCCAAAGCGGAGTGCTCAGAGTGCGTTTTTTTGAGGAGGAGCCTGACGCTGTTCCGGATGGGACAGAGCTGGTTTGCTGCTGCTCTGTGGAGAGTCCTCAAGCGCTGTGGAGGGCGGGCCTGGGGGGTCGCGCATGCGAGAGCTCTGTGAACTTTTCAGGATCTCTGGATCACCTCTTCTGACCCAACAGCTCTGACAAAGGACAAACTTCAACTCATCCACGGAGCGAAGAACAAGAGTTCTGTCTCCTGCCAGCAGGTCAGACCCAAACATTTCTTTCTCTTATTCGATGTTATTATTTTTATTTTTTTTTTTAACCTCGATGGAAGTTTTTTTTCCTGTGTTTTGAAATCTTTTGCTCTTTTGTTTTTCAGCTCCCAGATCCGCTCCCTCTCTCTAGCATTCACTGTTGTGTGTGGTTTTATGACACCCAAGAGCTCTGCACCACGGGGGTAGGGGAGCAGCCGCTTCTCTCCATTGGGCTGTTCCCCCCTGCCCCGGGGCCCCGTCTGCCGCCTTCTCCAAGGGTGACTTTTCAGCCGAGGGCAGCAGCTGAAAGTCCCCTCCGTGCTGGCCTTGCTTTTCTCATCCCTCCCCTTCACAGCCGAGGGAGAGGGGGGGGGAAAAAACCTTCAGGCAGGCAGCCAGCAAACGCACCAAAAAAAAAAAGAAAAAAACCAAACAAACTAAAAAAACCAAAAACAAACCAAAAAGAAAACCAAATAGCGATTTAGCTTTGAGCAAGCCGGCTCGGGCCTCTCCTTTTGCCTCTCTTGTCCTCAAAAACGTTGGTGATTTTTGGTTGCTTTTGGGAGGAAGTGGCAGCCAGGCCACACAAAAGGGTCTGGTTCACCTGCGAGAGCGCAGCGCTGTCGCGGGCAGACCCACCTTGGAGCTGTGTCGGTGGCCGGGGAGGGAATCTAAAGCCCCTCCCTTCTCTTGTTTGTGATTTAGGGAGCATAGACGCTATTTCTATGTAAACGAGCGCTCAGGAGAGTCCCAATGGGAGTTCCCCGACGGGGAGGACGAAGAGGAGGAGGGAGGAGGAGAGCGAAGTAGCGACAGAAAAAGCGAAGGAGCTCCTAAACCGCCTCCCAAAGACAAAGGAGAGCACAGCGAGGAACCCGCCGAGCGCTCCTCCACAGGTGCGACCCCGGATGGAGAGGGGCTTGCTGAGGAGCTTTTCTGGGTGGGGTGGGGGGGGTGATCCTGGTGTGAAAATGGGACTTGGCCAAGCATTAGAGCGTGGCGCTTTTGAGGCGCCCCAGGGGTGGTGGGGAAGGTGATGATGTGGCTCGAGGCCTCCGTTCTGCCTGCCTGCTCCTGGGCAGCAGGTGGAGGGCAGGAGCAGGCAGCAGAGTCCCTAGGCTGAGCGTTCAATGTGTGTTCTTCAGGCTCCCTTTGTAAAGAATCCTTCTCGGGCCAAGTGCCTGCCACGTCCCTCATGCCGGTCACTCCGTTTTGGACCCTGCTTCAGTCCTCTGTCCNCCACCGCCCCCTCCGCCGCCCCCACCACCACCTCCCGGAGAAGATGGAGAGATCCAGGAAGTGGAGATGGAAGATGAGGGGGGTGAGGAACCACCGGCACCGGGAACAGAGGAGGATGCTCCCCTGAAGCCTCTCCTGCGCCCGGCCACCAGCAGCACCCAGGTGAGCAGCAGCAGCCCAGTAAAGCCAGGGCTTGACCAGTTCCACTGGCCCAGTGTGGCCAGGCTTTGGGCCACATCCTGCTTGATGTTACACAATCCCAGCATGGTGGGCTTAGAAGGGACCTCTGTTGATCATCTAGTCCACTGTCTCTGCTAAAGCAGGGTCACTTGCAGCAGCTTGCCCAGGGGCACAATGCCCATGGGGCTTTGGAATGTCCCCAGAAGAGACTCCACAACCTCTGTGGGCAGCCTGCTCCAGGCCTCCAGCACCCTCACACCAAACAAGTTTCTTGAACCTCCTGAGTTCCACTTTGTGCCCTCTGTCCCTTGTCCTGTCCCTGGGTACCACTGACAAGAGTCTGGCCACCACGTCACAGCTGCTTTAGCTGTTACTGAGCAGATGCCCTCTGGGACTGCTCTTGTGCAGGCTCAGCAGCCCCAGGGCTCTCAGCCTTTGCTCCTCACAGAGATGCTTCAAGCCACTCAGCATCTTCAGAGCCTCCACCGGACTCTGTCCTGTCTCTCTTGAACTGGGGAGTGCAGAATTAGACCTGGAACTCCATCTGTGGCCTGACTAAGAGTAGGGGTGGAGGAGAGCCTCCCTTGACCTGTTGTCTACAGTCTCCTTCATGCCACTCAGGAGACCATTTGCCTTCTTGGCCATGAGGGCACATTGCTGGCTCCTGGGCAACTTCTTGTCCTCCATAGCCCTGCTTCCCAGCAGGTCTACCACCAGCCCTTCATGGGCATGCTGCTGACCATTGTCCTTTGTGTGCCAAACCCCTCAGCACCACCCTCCTTGACGTGACGAGCTCCTTCAGGTCCTTTTCTTTCAGGCTGCCGTGGAGCCGACGCCGACCCCAACCCCGCTGCTGTCAGCCAAGCCCCAGAAGCGGAAAGCTGCGGAGATGAGCCCGGGGGTGCTGCAGCGAGCAGCCACCATCGGCAGCTGCCCTGTCATCTACAGCCAGCCCCTGATGGCCGCCGGCAAATACCAGCCCCAAGCTGTGCCCCTGAGCTCCCTCAGGCCCCGCCAACGCCTGCAGCCGGAGATCCAAGGTCGCCCCAACCTGCGCCTGGCCCCGGGCCACAGCGGTGCCGCCGCCGCCGCGCTGGGGCTGCAGTCCGGTTACCTGGGGGTGTCGGCGCCCGCCGCGCCCTCCGTCATGGGCTACTCCGAGTGCAGCGTGCCGGTCAGCCTCACTGCCACTGCCGTGCCACCAGCCCCGGCACGAGCAGCCCTGCCCGCCGCCGAGCAGCCGCCGCCTCCGCCGCCCCCACAGACGCCCCCACCCAAGGCCCCGCCACCACCCCCGGAGAAGGAGAAGCCAAGGAAGGGGCGGAAGGACAAGGTGAGGAGGGGGCTGTGGCACCCTGGGCCGGGTGCCGTCTCCTCCCCTTCCAGCTCCCCTCACCCTGTGGCCTTTCCGCCTCGGCACAGGGTAAGAAAGGGAAGACGAAGATGCCATCGCTGGTGAAGAAGTGGCAGAGCATCCAGAGGGAGCTGGATGAGGAGGAGAACTCCAGCTCCAGCGAGGAGGATCGGGAGACCACAGCGCAGCGGCGCATCGAGGAGTGGAAGCAGCAGCAGCTGATGAGGTGTGGAGCAGGGTGGGGAATGGGGATGCTTCACTGCCATGTCCTGGCTGGCTTCTCTAAGAGAGTCACAGACTGGTTTGGGTTGAAGGGACCTTTAAAGCTCACCTGGTACAAGTCCCTGCAGTCAGCAGGGACATCCTTAACTAAAGCAGGTTGCCAGGGATGGGACACCTCTACCTCTCTGGGCAGCCTAGCACAGGGTCTCACCACCCTCAGGGTCAAACACTTCTCCCTTCTCTCCTGTCTGAATCTCCCTCTGTTAGTTCCAAACGATCACCCCTTGGCCTGTCACAACAGGCTCAGTTCTAAAGTCTGTCCTCATCTTAGAGGTCTTCTTTAATTACTGAAAAAACACCAGAAGGTCTCCTGGGAGCCTTCAGGCTGAACAACCCCAACTCTTTCAACCTGGCCTTGCAGCAGAGGGTGTCCAGACCTTGTGGCTTCCTTTGCCTCTGCTCCAACAGGTCCAGATCTCTGCTGTGCTGCAGAGCTGGATGTGGGAGTCTCCATCCCTGGAGAGGCTTCAAAGCCCTGGAGCTGTGGGGCTGTGGTTTGGTGGTGCCCTGGCAGTGCTGGGTTAAGGGTTGGACTCCACCATCCTAAAGCTCTTTTCCAACCCAAACAGTTCGTGTCCCTTGGAGTAAGAATTCCCATTCCAGCACTGGGGTAGTGGGACGAGAGGGTGTGTGGTGGGCAGGGTCACTTTGTCCCAGCTGGGCACTGACAGCCTGTTTTGTCCCCGCAGTGGCATGGCAGAGAGGAATGCCAACTTCGAGGCGCTGCCTGAGGACTGGCGAGCGCGGCTGAAGCGGAGGAAAACAGCCTCCAGCACCTGAGGCTCGGTGCCCTCCTTCCTGCCCTTGACTTTTGCTTTTTTTTTTTTACAGATGTACAGTCCCCTGCCCTTCCCCAAGCCCCTTCTTGACCGTTGTCCAATAAACTGTAGCAGTTTGGGACCTGCTGTCTGTCCCTGCCATGGTGACAGGAGGCTGGGAGGTGCTTTTGAGGACAGGGGGGTGGTGCTGGCTCAGTTCTGCGCTGGCTCTCTGCCAGGCTTTGAACAAAATCCCTCTGGCTCCTTTCCCAGTCCCTCCTTGTTGCCACTTGGTCACCCAGCAACCAGGTCCCAGTTTGTTGCTGGGACCGGAGAAGGATCTTGCTGGATCATGGAGCTCTCGAGCTGTCCCCCTGACCGGGTCAGGGAGGTGACACAGGGGGATGCTGGCACAGGGTTTGCCCCTGAGCCCTACGACAGCTTCATGCTCAGCCACCTGCGCTACTACGGCTACTTCCGAGGTGAGCCCTGCCCGTGGGGACTTGGCCCCTTGTGTCTCCCCCGAGCTGCTCGGGCTTCAGCCATGCTCTCCCTAAGGCCAGAAGAACCCCATGTCCCTGGGGGACCCTCTGAGCACCACCCCACCAAGGCATCCAGCACAGGCAGTGCCCACACCAGCTGCCCGAGGCATCCCAGGCAGGAGCTGAGCTGTGAGTGGCACCCTGCAGCACCCTGGAACTGGTGCTGGCATGTTGAGGTGGGAGGGTGAGTTTTTAGGGGTGTTCCCACCCTGACCCTTTCTGCTGAGACACCCCAGCCCCTGCTCATCCCCTCACAGCCTTCAGCCATGGCATCCCATTCCCCTTGGAGCAGTGCAGTGGGGAGCTGCAGACTCTCTTTGGCTGCCCCTCAGCGTGGGGCCTTTGGACTGCCCCTCGCTGGCCTGTTGAGTGTGAAGTCATCAAGGAGACCATGGAGCACATCGGTGAGGGAGTGCTCTGCCCCCCTTGCCCCTTCCTCACCCTTGTGCCAGACACCCCCTTCAGCACTTATCTTTGCCACCTGCAGAGTGGGTGCCCCCTGAGCCAGAGCCCTTCTGCCAGCCTGTGGTTCCCGACCTGCTCCCAGCTGCCCTCAGTGAGGAGCAGGGCACCGTCGTCTACCACCTCAGCCCAGGTAGTGAGGAGCAGGCAGCACCCATGGGTACCCCTCAGCATCCCCACGCCCCCATCACTAACCCCAATCCTTGCCACAGCACCCCCAGGCTCCTGCTTCGCTGGCGCTCGCGTCGGGGGGGCCCTGGGCCCCCTCTCCTCACCCGCAGCCCCCTTGGAGGGGCCCCAGGACACGACGCTGCTCTTTGAGTCTCGCTTCGAGAGTGGCAACCTCCAGGAAGCCATCAAGGTGTAAGCAAGGGGCTGGAGGGGGGGACAAAGGGTGACAGGGGCAAGGCCAGGAGCCAGAGTGTGGCCTCATCCCCCCACCACACACAGGGGACCCTACGAGTACCTGCTGCGGCTGCGGCCGGACCTTTACACCACTAAACACACCCAATGGTTCTACTTCCGCGTCCAAAACACCCGCCGGGGCCCCCTCTACCGCTTCACCATCGCCAACATGGCCAAGCCCAAGAGCCTCTACGGCGAGGGTCTGCGCCCGCTGCTCTACTCCCAGCGCGACGCCCAGACCCGCGGCATCGGCTGGCGCCGCGTCGGGGACGACATCTGCTACCGACGGGGTGGCACCGGCGAGGGACCCGACGGCTTCTGCCTCTCCTGGTCGTCGCGCTTCCCCCACGACGGCGACACCTGCTTCTTCGCCCACTCCTACCCTTACACCTACTCGCACCTCCAGCGCTACCTGCGGGCGCTGGCGGCCGACCCTGCGCGCTGCCGGTACTGCGCGGTGCGGGTGCTGTGCCGCAGCCTGGCCGGTAACCCCATCCACCTGCTCACCATCACCCAGCCCGCCGCTGGGGCCGCCAAGCGGGCCGTGGTGCTGAGCGCCCGGGTGCACCCCGGCGAGACTGGCGGCTCCTGGGCCATGCAGGGCTTCCTGGATTTCCTCCTCGGCTCCCACCCCGACGCCCGCCTCCTGCGGCAGCTCTTTGTCTTCAAGGTGGTGCCGATGCTCAACCCCGACGGGGTGGTGGTGGGCAACTCCCGCTGCTCCTTGGCGGGCAGCGATCCCAACAGGGCTTATAGGACGGCGCTCCGGAGCTCCTTCCCCGGCGTCTGGCACCTGCGGGCCATGGTTGAGAGGTGAGACGGGGGCACAAGATGCTGGGGAGGCGGTGCTGGTCTCACCACGGCACTGGTGGGTGGATCCTGGTGGGTGCTGAGTGCTGCTGAGAGGTGAGACAGGGGCACAAGGAGCTGAGGAGGTGGTGCTGGTCTCACCATAGCACTGGTGGGTGGATCCTGACGGGTGCTGAGCGCTGCTGAGAGGTGAGGCGGGGGCATTGGGAGCAAGGGAGGCGGTGCTGATCTCACCATGGCACTGGTGGGTGGATCCTGACGGGTGCTGAGTGCTGCTGAGAGGTGAGGCGGGGGCATTGGGAGCAAGGGAGGTGGTGCTCGTCTTACCATGGCACTGGTGGGTGGATCCTGACGGGTGCTGAGTACTGTACTGTGACTTCCATGGGTTGGCAGCAAAATGGGTGCCAGCAGGACCTGTTTCCCCCACCCTTGGAGTACCCAGGGAGTTGGGGGGACAGCTTTGTGGACCGGTTTTTGGATACTGGTGGGCAAGCAGGGCCACTGTGGGGGAAGCATTGCCATTGGCACGGCTAGGTACGGGTTGGTAGCCAAGGTGGGTGCCAGCAGCACCCACTTCATTACCCTAGGAGCACGCAGGGGTTGGGTGGACACCTTCAGGGATCTGGTTTTGGATGCTAGCAGGCAAGCAGCAGGAGCCCTGTAGGGGAAGGCATTGCCTAGGAGCATGCAGGGGTTGGGTGGACACCTGTAGGGGTCTGTTTTTGGATGCTAGCAGGCAAGCAGCAGGAGCCCTGTGGGGAAAAGCATTGCCTAGGAGCATGCAGGGGTTGGGTGGACACCTGTAGGGGTCTGTTTTTGGATGCTAGCAGGCAAGCAGCAGGAGCCCTGTGGGGAAAAGCATTGCCTAGGAGCATGCAGGGATTGGGTGGACACCTGTAGGGGTCTGTTTTTGGATGCTAGTGGGCAAGCAGCAGGAGCCCTGTGGGGAAAAGCATTGCCATAGTCATGGCTTGGCACGGCATAAAGGTGAGGTGGGGGACACCGAGAGCTCGTAAGATGCTTCCGACCCTATCACGGCACTGGTGCACGGATCCTGCTGGGCGCAGGGTGCTGGCCGAGAGGGAGGTGTTGCTGTACTGCGATTTCCACGGGCACAGCCGGAAGAACAACGTCTTCGTGTACGGCTGCGGCGGCGGCAGCGGGACGCGGCTGTGCCCGCGCATCTTCCCCTGGATGCTGAGCAAGAACGTCCCCGACAAGGTGCGACACCGAGTGGCGCCGCCTGCTGGTGACTCCCCGCCGGTGCCACCACGGCGGCCTCGCCGGGCTGGGGGCAGAGGCACAAACCCTCTCCCCATCCTGACCCCCCCCTCAACGCCCGGCCCCAGTTCTCCTTCCCCAGCTGCAAATTCAAGGTGCAGAAGAGCAAAGCGGGGACGGGCAGGGTGGTGATGTGGCGCCTGGGGGTGACCAACAGCTACACCGTGGAGGTGGCGTTCAGCGGCTCCACCGTGGGTGAGAGGCCATGCACGGGATGGGGGCGGCAGGAGCTGGACGCTGGCGCAGGTTGCCCAGGGAGGTTGTGGGTGCCCCCTCCCTGGAGGTGTTCAAGGCCGGGTTGGATGGGGCCTTGGGCAACCTGGGCTAGCGGAGACGTCCCCGTCCGTGGCAGGGGGGGTTGGAACTGGATCGTCTTGAGGGTCTCTTCCAACCCAGCCCATTTTGTGGCCCTGTAACAGTGCTGGGTGGTGCCCAGGATGGGAGCTGCCTGCTTGTTTTTTTGTCCCCTGTCCCCTCCAGGTGGAAGAAGCTCACATTTCACTGTGGAGGACCTCAAGTCCCTGGGCTACCACCTCTGTGACACTCTCCTTGACTTCTGTGACCCTGATCCTGCCAAGGTGAGTGAGCTGGCAGCCACCACGCCCCATGCTGCCAGTGCCACGCAGGGGCTGTGGTGACACTGGCTCCATCCCGCAGTTCCAGCAGTGCTTGTCTGAGGTGGACAGGCTGCTGCAGCAGCGGCTGGGCCGGGAGCCAGGACCTGGTGGCAGCTGGAGTGATGTCCCCTCTTCAGAGCTTGAGTCTAGGTAGGTCCAGATCACCCTGTCCCACCAAGCCCCCGGTAGTGGTGAGGGCTGTAGGTGATAATTTCCAGAGCCTGGGTTGCAGCAGGGTGAGGGAGGTGATGCTTCCCCTCTACTCCACGCTGGTGAGACCCCACCTAGGATACTGCATCCAGTGCTGGAGCCACTGCTGCAGAAGGGATATGGATGTGCTGGAACATGTCCAGAGAAGGGCTACAAGGACGAGCAGAGTGCTGCAGCAGCTCTGCTATGAGGACAGGCTAAGAGAGCTCTGCAGCCTGGAGAAGAGAAGGCTTCCAGGAGACCTGGTAGTAGCCTTCCAGTATCTGAAGGGGGCTACAGGAGGGACTATTGACAAGGGCTTGTAATGCGAGGAGGAGCAGGAGGAGGAATGGGTTTGAACTGGCAGAGGGGAGATTGAAAGTGGATGTTAGGAGGAAGTTCTTTGCAGTGAGGGTGGTGAGACACTGGCACAGGTTGAGAGTGGTGAGACACTGGTACAGGTGAGGGTGGTGAGACACTGGCACATGTTAAGGGTGGTGAGACACTGGCACAGGTTGAGAGTGGTGAGACACTGGTACAGGTGAGGGTGGTGAGACACTGGGACAGGTTGAGGGGGGTGAGACACTGGTACAGGTGAGGGGGGGGAGACACTGGCACATGTTAAGGGTG
>VWZI01001924.1:31438-46188 GCA_013396835.1 Psilopogon haemacephalus | reverse complement strand
GGGGAGGGAGGGTGGGAGCTGGGGTGCAGAGCTGGGACAGCAGCTTGGTGAGTGCCAGCAACTGGCAGTGGGGAGGGAGGATGGGAGCTGGGGTGCAGAGTGGGTGCAGAGCTGGGACGTGTTGGTTCTTGTCTCTCAGAGCATGGAGCCCATCTCCCCAGAGCTGGGTGCTGCCCGGGACCCACTGGCTGAGGGGACAGACGGAGCCACTGCAGGGCCCAGCCAGGCCAGCCCTGAGCTGGGCACGCAGCCACCGTGCCGGGAGCAAGGGGACAGCATCAGCTCCTCGTGCAGGTGAGGGTGAGGGTGGCACAACCAGCACCACCGTGGCCCATCCCCACAGGAGCCCTGCTCTTCTCCAAACTTGCTTTTTCCCACGGGTTAAAAAACAACGGAGAGAGTAAATTTGTCATCTGAGAATTTCCCATCATCCCAGCTGGGGAGGGAGCATGGCACAGGGCCTTTTCCATGCCCCACCCTGCTTTTGTGGGTGTTGGTCTCAGTGTGTGCCCAACTGTCCCTTTCCTCAACCATCCTCTTCCCTGCTCCGTGCCAGCCCCAGCTTGTGCCTGACCCCTCCCTGGTGTCCTGGGTTTGAACCTTTCTTTCTCCTCGCTGACTTTTGAGCTCCAGGCTGCCTGCCTCGGGGGAGTCTTAGAATCACTAAAGTTGGAAAAGCCTTCTAAGATCATCAAGTCCATGGCATTGGGGCAGCCTGTTCCAATGGCTTCCTGAAGCTGCCCTAGTTCCAGCAGCTCCTTCAGGCCAACAGGGCCATGCCAGGCACAGCTTTTCCCCCTAGGATGATGCCATCCCTTTTCATTTCAACTGTCCCAGCCTGCAGGCCGCTGAGGAGGCAGAGGGAGCACGGAGCAGTGATGGGGCAGAGGGCAGCAGCTCCCGTCTTGACTTCAAGGTCTCTGGCTTCTTCCTCTTTGGCTCCCCGCTGGGGCTGGTGCTCGCTCTGCGCAAGACTGTCATGCCCGCTCTGGACGGTGAGGAGCCCTGCCAGCCGTGGTGCCAGCCCCTGTGCCAGCATCCAGCCTTCCCTGTGGGCCTCCAGCCCTCATCCCTGCTTGTCTTCTCCTTGTCCCCTACCAGCCTGAGCCCCACAGGACTTGCCCAAAGAGCCCTGCTTGCGTTTGAGCCCCTGGCACGGCCAGCCCTGCCTGCATGGGCATCGGTGTTGGTGCGTGCCTGAGCGTCCCCTTGCCCGAGCATCCTCTTCTCCAAGTATCTCTTTTTCCTGCTCTGTGCCAGCCCCAGCCTGTCTCTGGCTGTCACCAGTGTCCTAGGTTTCAGCCCCTTGCATGCCCAACCTTGGTCTGTGGATGTTGGTGGGTGCCCAAGCTTCCCCTTCCCCAGATGTCCCTTTCCCTGCTCTGTGCCAGCCCCAGCCTGTCCCCTCTCTGTCCCCAGTGCCCTGGATGTGAACCTTTTCCATGCCCCACTCTGCTTTTGTGGGTGTTGGTCTCAGCGTGTGCTCAACTGTCCCTTTCCTCAACCATCCCCTCCCCTGCTTCCGTGCCAGCCCCAGCCTGTCCCTGACCTCTCCCTGGTGTCCTGGGTTTGACCCTTTCTTTCTCCTCGCTGACTTTCGAGCTCCAGGCTGCCCTGCCCTGCGCCCCGCAGCCCTCATGCCCTCTTACAGTGCCCACCAGGCTCCTGGCCACACAGCCCCAAGCTCTTTTCTGTGCCCACAGTGGCCCAGCTCCGTCCTGCCTGCGAGCAGATCTACAACCTGTTCCATGCTGCCGACCCCTGTGCCTCTCGCCTGGAGCCCCTCTTGGCCAAGGCCTTCCACGCCGTCCCTCCCCTCAGCGTGCCCCGCTACCAGAAGTACCCGCTGGGTGATGGCACCTCATCCTTGCTGGGTGAGCTGCTCCCGGGCACCCTGGGCTGCCTTGTGAGCTGTGCTACCCACAGCAGCCACGGCTTAAGTCGGGTCGGGGCGGGAAGGGATGTGTGAGCCCTGCCCGGGTCGTCAGGGCTGCGGTGGGAGGTGGTTGGTGCCCCCAGGTTGCTCCGTCCTCACGTGTCCCTCTCTCCACAGCGGAGGCTCTGCAGATGCACTCTGCCCTCTTCCTGCCCGAGGTGGACATCGCTGCTCCTCCTACCCCCACCAGCAGCTTTGGGGGCTTCTGGAGGGGCAACGAGCCGGGAGACCCCCCGACTCCTGCGAGCACCAGCGAAGTTGTCAAGAGTAAGCGCCGCCCTTGGTGGATCCCCTCGGGGGATCACACCTTGGTGAGTGTGGCGTGCCCCGGGCTGGCACCTGGGCACTGGTGGCTTCATCCCCTCTCTCCCCGCAGTCCTGGAGCGCTGGTGGGGCCCGAAGCGCATCGACTACTCTCTGTACTGCCCCGACGCCCTCACCGCCTTCCCCACCATCACCCTGCCGCACCTCTTCCACGCCAGCTACTGGGAGTCCTCCGACGTGGTGGCCTTCATCCTGCGGCAGGTATGGCGGGCACGGCGGGTGGCACGGCTGGCCCAGGCCGGTGGAGGCTGAGGCAGGGCCGTGCCTGCTCGGCAGGTGATGGAGAAGGAGGGGCCGCAGCCGGCGGAGAGCGAGGAGAGCTCCATCTACAGCCCTGCCATCCCGCGGGAGAAGTGGCAGCGCAAGCGCACCCAAGTGAAGATCCGGGTACGTGGCCCCTGCCCGGCGGCACCGCCGAGGGAGCTAAATCCGGTCGGTGGGCAGACACAAGGGGTGTTCCCCAGGGCTGGGTCTCTTCATCGATGAGCTGCATGAGGGAATGGAGGGATGCTCTCTCCGTTTGCAGGTTGCACTAAGTCGGGTGGCAGTGTAGGGTTGGAGGCTCTGCGGAGAGATCTGGCCAGGCTGGATCCGTGGGCTGAGGTTCAACACAGCCAAGTGTTAAGTCATGCACTTGGGTCACAACACCACCATAGAATCATCGAATGGTTTAGGCTGGAAGAGACCTCAAAGATCATCCAGTTCCAACCCCCCTGTGCCATAGGCAGAGACACCTCCCACTAGATCAGGTCGCTCATCCAGCCTGGCCTTGAACACATCCAGGGAGGGAGCAGCCACAACCTCCCTGGGCAACCTGTTCCAGTGCCTCACCACCCTCACTGTGAAGAACTTCTTCCTAACGTCCCGTTCAAATCTCCCCTCTGCCAATTTAAACCCATTCCCCCTCGTCCTGTCATTACAAGACCTTGTGAACAGCCCCTCCCCAGGGGCTTGGGTCACAACACCACCATGAAGGCTCTGGGCTTGGGCAGAGTGGCAGGAAGCTGCTTGGTGGAAAAGGACCTGGAGGTGCTGGTTGACAGTAGCTGAAGTTGAGCCAGAGTGTGCCCAGGTGGCCGAGAAAGGTACCAGCAGCCTGGCCTGGATCAGCAAGCTTGTGGCCAGCAGGACCAGGGCAGCAAAGTAATTGTGTCTCTGGACTGGGCACTGCTGAGGCCACACACCAGGCCATACCTGGGGTTCAGTTTTGAGCCCCTCTTTCCAAGAAGGACATTGAAGCAAGTCCAGAGAAGGGCAACAGAGTGGATGAAAGGTCCAGAGAACAGTTCTGATGAGCAGCAGCTGATTGACCTGGGGTTGTGGAGCCTGGGGAAAAGGAGGCTGAAGGGTAGACCTTCTGGCTCTCTGCATCCCCCTGCAAGGAGGCTGGAGCCAGGTGGGGGTTGAGCTCCTCTCCCTAGTACCAGGTGACAGAATGAGAGGCAATGGCCTGAAATTGTGCCAGGGGAGGCTTAGGTTGGACACGAGGAACAATTTCTTTGCTGCAAAAGAGGTCAGGCACTGGAACAGGCTGCCCAGGGAGGTGATGGAGTCACCATCTCTGGAGGTGTTCAAGCACAGGGACATGGTTTAATGGCCATGGTGGTCTTGGGTTGAGGGTTGGACTCTCACCTTAGAGAGCTTTTCCAATCCAAACAATTCAGTGCTTCTGTGATTCTGTCCCTGGCCATGGGGCAATACAGCTGGAAGGGTTTGCTCCTGGCTGTCGGGAGGATGTCAGGATGGTCCCACAGCCTGATGCCACCCACGTGCCGCTTTGGGGGCTCCTCTGGTACCAGCATGACCCTGGCATGAGCTGCTGAGCCCACTGTGTCCCTGCAGAACGTGACAGCCAACCACCGTGCCAGCGACGTGATCGTGTGTGAGGGCAAGGCCCAGGTCCTCAGCGGGCGCTTCATGTACGGACCCCTGGACGTGGTGACACTCACCGGGGAGAAGGTACTGCTGGGCCTGCAGCTGCCACCAAGACCTTGTCGAATGGGTGGGGGATGTCCAGGAGGGGACATGGTGCTGCTGTCACCCGTTGGCAGGGGAAGGGATGCGGTGAACAAGTTCCTACGCAGGATGGGGCACGCCATAAGGACTTGCAGGCTGGGGATGAGGCAGGATCTGGAGGTCGTGTCCGTGCTCAGTGCTTCTCCCTCTCCAAGGTGGACATCTACATCATGACCCAACCCCTGTCGGGGAAGTGGCTGTATTATGGCACTGAGGTGACAAGCGGCAGCGGGCGCCTGACATTCACCATCCCTGCAGAGAAGGCTTTGGCCATCGGCATCTACCCTGTGCGCATGGTGGTCAGGTGAGGTGTGGCCCAGCTGTGCCACCTCGCTTCCTCCTCACAACCCTTTCGGCACAGACCCACCTGCTCCCTCTCTGTGTTGGAGCTGATGCCACCTTGCTTCCTTCTCCTGACCCTTTCAGCACAGACCCACCTGCTCCCTCTCTGTGTTGGAGCTGGTGCCACCTCGCTTCCTTCTCCTGACCCTTTCAGCACAGACCCACCTGCTCCCTCTCTGTGTTGGAGCTGGTGCCACCTTGCTTCCTTCTCCTGACCCTTTCAGCACAGACCCACCTGCTCCCTCTCTGTGTTGGAGCTGGTGCCACCTTGCTTCCTTCTCCTGACCCTTTCAGCACAGACCCACCTGCTCCCTCTCTGTGGCTGAGCTGATGCCACCTCATTTTCTCCCCCCCAACCCTTTTGGCATGGCACCACCTGCTCCCCCTGTGTGTTGGAGCTGGTACCAAGCCTCTCTGCTCTCCCACGGCAGGGGGGACCACAGCTATGCCGAGGCCTACCTGACGGTGGTGGCCCGGGGCACTGAGTCAGTGGTGTTCAGCATCGATGGCTCCTTCACTGCCAGTGTCTCCATCATGGGCAGCGACCCCAAAGTGCGGGCAGGAGCTGTGGACGTTGTGCGGTAGGTGTCCTCCTGCTCCGTTCCTGCTGCAGTGGTGAGTTGGAGCAGAGGGAAGAGCAGAGCAGGTCCCTTTCTCAGGACAAGCTGGGGAGTCTGCCACCTGCCCCCCCTGGCCTGAGTTCCACAGCACCGCTGAGCTGGTGGGAGGACAGCCCACGCCTGGCTTCAGTCCCAAAGCCTGCAGCTCTGCTCTGCCTTCAGCCTTGCCAAAATGCCTGAGAGGAGGAAGGGTTTGGAGGCAGCGCCCAAGTGTGATGTGTTGGGAGATCAGAGCTGCAGAGGTTGGAAGAGAGCTTTAAGATCATAGGGTCTGACCCTTACCCCATCACTGCCAGGACACCACTAAACTGTGGCCCTCAGCACTACAGTTTTGAAACCCCTCCAAGGATAGGGACTCTACTGCTGTCCTGGCCAGCCTAGGCCAGGCCTTCACCACCCTGAAGGGCAAGAAATTATTCCTCATCTCCTGCCTAAACCTCTCCTGGGGCAACTTGAAGCCCTTTCCTCATGTCCTGTCACCTGTTACTAAGAAGAGCCTGACCCCTACCTGGCTCCAGCCTCCTTGCAGGGAGTTGCAGAGAGCCAGAAGCTCTCCCCTCAGCCTCCTCTTCTCCAGCCTCAACACTCCCAGCTCCCTCAGCTGCTCCTCATAAGACCTCTTCTCCCAGATCCTTCATCAGCTTCACTGCCCTTCTCTGGACTCACTCCAGCACATAGTGGGGCAGATGTACAAGCTGCTTGGTGGCTTCCCACCAGCAGGACTGTTGCCAGCCATGGTGTGTCCCCTCCTAGGCACTGGCAGGACTCGGGGTACATGATCATCTACGTGACAGGCCGCCCCGACATGCAGAAGCACCGCGTGGTGGCCTGGCTCTCCCAGCACAACTTCCCCCATGGTGCTGTCTCCTTCTGTGATGGCCTCACCCACGACCCTCTGCGCCAGAAAGCTGCCTTCCTGCAGAGCCTGCGCACAGAGGTGGGCATGTGGGGTTGCTGGCAGGGTTGGGAACATGAGAGAAAGGTGCTAGAGGGGTAGTGTGGGTTGTGCTCCATCCTGGAGATGCTTGGAGCTGGACCATAATGGTGACATCTCCAGTTCATATCCATCTCCATGCTGGAGATGCTTGGAGCTGGACAATAATGATGGCACATGTAGCCCATATCCATCTCTGTGCTGGAGATACTTGGAGCTGGACCATAATGATGACATCTCCAGCCTGTATCCATCTCTGTGCTGGAGATGCTTGGAGCTGGACCATAATGATGGCACATGCAGCCCATATCCATCTCCATCCCGGAGATGCTTGGAGCTGGACAATAATGATGACATCTCCAGCCCATATCCATCTCCATCCTGGAGATCCTTGGAGCTGGAGCTTCTGCCAGGCCCATGGCCAGGTCTCCCAGCCCAACCTTTGTAAAATGAGGGTGTCCCAGTGCCTCGTGGGTGGCTGTCCTCACAGGAAGGGTGGGTCCCTGCCCTAACACCTTGCTTGTGCCCATGGACAGGCAGAGATCACCATTGTTGCTGGCTATGGTTCCACCAAGGACATCTCTGTCTACAGCTCGCTGGGGTTGCCACCAACGCACATCTACATCGTGGGCCGAGCCGTCAAGAAGTTCCACAACCAGTGCCAGGTATGGTGGGGAGGAGGGAGGGGCAGTGCTGGGATAGTCTGGGACTGCAGGGGACAACTTGTGCCCCCTCCAGGGAGTGTGCTGGCTGGGTGCACCATCTGAGGCTCTCCACGTGTCTCACAGTTCCTGTCTGAGGGCTACGTAGCCCATTTGGCTCAGCTGGAAGCAGCAGCGTTGGCCAACTCGCCCAAGGGACCTCCACGGCCCGTGCTGGGCAAAGGCACCTACGGCTGCCCGGCACCAGTTGACTTCCTACGCAAGCAGAGCCAGCTCCTGAGGTCCCGAGGCTCCAGCCAGGCAGAGAGGGATGGGGGAGCCCCAGCAGCACCCCCAGGGCTGCCCCGGGCCAAGCCACGCAGCGTCAGCCTCAAGCTGGAGGGTGAGGAGTGAGGGTGGCACAGCCACTGTCCCCCTCTCTCCACCACAGCCTTCATTTCCCAGCCAGGAGCACACGGGGCCGGGGCTAGCGATGGGCCTTGAGCCTGATGGAAGGAGACGAAGGGTGCTGGGTCCCCTGGGAGTCAGGGATCCTGGGAGATGGCACCTGAAGCCCCACCGAGGGCCAGAGTGATCCCCTCCAAGGGCTGGAGTGGTCCCCTCGGGGCTGAGCCACCCAAAGTTTCCCTGCTCTGTCCCGCCAGCTGTGCTTCCACCCTGTTCCCCTGGTCCTTTGGGGCTGCTGGGCAGTGCCAGGTGGGGTCTGTCCCCTGGGGAGCTGGTGTGTTGTCCCCTGGGGTCCCTAGGCAGAGTTTGGGGTGTTGGGACATGGCTACCTCCCAGGACAAGTGGCACCTTTCCCACTCCCCACCTATTTATTTCTGTTTGGTGTGGGGCAGAGGAAGGGTTTGGGTTCAAAAGTGGTTCCTCTGTTCTCTTTGTTTGGTGTGAAATAAAAGCGATGTAAAGATGAGGAGCTGGGACCTACCTCTGTGCTCTGTACTCTCCTGACCAGGGAAGGTGGCACCAGGGCTTCCACCCACCAGCAAAGCCCTGACCCTGGGGAATGCCAGACTCAGGAGATGGACTTGGGCCATAGTGGTTGGGTCATGAGCAATTGGAGATGTGTCATGGTAGGAAAAATGCAGCCTGGGGTGGCCCTGGGCTGCATTGTGGTTCTTGGGTAGATGCTGATACCAAGCCATGCAGCATGTGAGGGGCTAAAACCTTTCCACTGAGGACTGCTGAGGTGGCAGGGCAGGGACAGAGGAACCTTGGGTCAGGAGGAAGGCTGCTGGCTTCAGTGAGCAGAGCACAGTGAGGCAGCTTGGCCACCCTGCCACCACCATCAGACTGGGGTTTGGGGTGCTGCAGGCTCAGCTTTGAGCTCCTGAGGGGCATCCCTGTGACAGCATCTGTGTGGTAGGGCTGCTTCTACACCCTGAGCCCAGGATGGAGCCTGCTGGAGCTGTTTTGTGGCTCCACACCTTAAGAAGAGCCATTGAGCAGCTTGACCACATCCGTGACGGGGCCAGTGCTCACCACAGCAGCTCAGGGCTCAGTTCTGAGCTCCTGAAGGACACTCCTGGGACAACATCCATGTGTCAGAACAGCTTCTACGCTCTGAGCCCAGGATGGAGAACCTGGAGAGCTTTTGTGGCTCTGCACCTTAGGAAAAAATACACTGAACAGCTTGAACACAGCCCTGGTGGTGCCAGCACTGACCACAGGGCTCAGCTTGGACGTCATGAGGAACACCCCAGTGACAACATCAAGCTGCCCTTGACCACCACGAGCACAGAGCAGAGCCTGCTGGAGAAATTTTGTGGCTCTGCACCTTAGAAAAACTATTGAGCAGCTTGAACACAGCCCTGGTGGTGACAGCACAGACCACAGCACGTCAGGGCTCAGCTTGGAGGTTGTGAGGAGCACCCCAGTGACAACATCAAGCTACCTTTACACCACCAGCACAGAGCAGAGCCTGCTGGAGAGCTTTTGTGGCTCTGCACCTTAGAAGGGTCACTAAGGAACTCGAACTCATCACATGGGCACCGCAAGTCAGGACTCAGTTCTGCCGTGAATTTGCAAGGTCTCAGCAGCAGAGCTTGACCCATTCCTGCCAACCTCCACCTCACTGTACCTCGTTTGCCTCCGACAGCAACTTTTCTAAGCAAGAAGGTGCCCGAGACTCATTTTACTTCTGCTTATCTTGGCATAGCACGACCAGAGTTCCAGGTCAATGGCAGCATGAAGCAATTAGGTCTCCATAAACTCTTCCTGATGCTGCCATGATGGTGGAGCAGAGAGAACACAGCAGCTCGAGATGGCAGCAGCAGCAGCCGCAAGATGCTCAAGATGCGACGATGCAGGACGTGGCACAGAGTATATAGGCTACGAGGCGGGGCCAAGTAACCACAGGAAGCTTGTCCGGCCCCGAAGCTTCAGCCCAACAGAAAGTATCAAAACACAAACCAGAAAAGGTACAAGAAGGTGGCAAGAGAGCAGCAGGCTTGAGCTGGTGTCACTGGCAGGCTGGTGAGCCCCACCTTTGAGCCAGGCTTGCGCTGCCCACGAGCTAAGGTGCGCCGCCCTGGCCAGCTCCTGGGGCCACTTCTTCCAATAATTAAAATCTGTATTAAACATTAATAAACATCTGTGAACATTCCACATGTGGAATAGGTTAAAAAAACAAAACAAAACAAAACAGAAAACCACCAAACCACCGGAACCTGCTCAGAGAGCTTTAGGGGGCTCTACTGGGAGAAGATGCCCTTGAAGCGGATCTTGTCCTCGGCATCCTTCTCCCGCAGGCGAGCTTCCAGGCTCCGCAGCTCCTTGGAGACGACAGGACGCAGCGATGGGTCCAGGGCCAGCACCTTGGCAAAGTCAGCCTGGGCCTCTGCCACGTTCCAGACGGCGGCGTGGGCCTTCCCCCGCTTGAAATAGGCCTTGACGTTGTCTGGGGGGAGAGAGAGCTGCTGAGCCGGACTGGGGAGAGCTGCTGAGCCCTCCCCGCCGCCTACATCAGCACCCACCCCAGCCAGCTGGGCCGCCCAGCAGCTCCTTACCTTCATACTTGTTGAGAATGGAGGAGCAGTGGTCCAGCACCTCGTAGTACTCCTCAGACTGCAGCTTGCATTGGCAGTAATTTAACAGCAAGGGTGTGATCTTCTGGTCGAGCTCAATCCAGTCTGGAGAGCCAGGCTGTTCCTGCAGGATGAGGTGGAGGGAGGAGAAGAAAGTGAAGCTTCCAAGCCCTGTGCTGCAGGAGGGTTAAGGGCAGAACTCTGTGGACACCACAGAGGGAGAAGAATAAGGAGAAACTCCCAAACCCTGTGCTTCATGAGGGGTAAGGGTAGAAGTCTGTGGACACCACGGAGGGACCAGGCAGACCCACCTTCATCTGCAGGTTCTTGAGGCAGGCGATGGCATCGTAGTATTTGGCAGCTGCCTCCTGCACCTTGCCCTGCCGGTAGAGCTCGTTGCCTTCCTTGTGGATCTGGGGGACAGCCTGCAGCTTCTCCTCATCTGTCATGGCCCACGGGTCCTGCTGGTAGGAGCCAGGTGCCTCCACCTGTCAGCACCCCATAGAAACACAGACAGGTTTGAGCAGGATAAGACCTTTCAAGCTCATGTAGACCAACCCCGCTGCAGGCAGCAGGGACAGCCCCAAACAGAGCAGGTTGCTCAGAGCTCCAAGCAACCTGACCTGGGATGGTTCCAGGGATGGGGCATCTCCCACCAATCTGAGCAACCTGGGACAGGGTCTCACCACCCTCACAGTCAAGAATTTCTTCCTTCTCTCCAGTCTGAATCTCTTCTCTGTTAATTTAAACCATCACCCCTTGTCCTATCACAGCATGTCCCACTCAAAAGACTGTCCCCAGCTTTCTGATTGGCCCTTTTAAGTCCTGAAGGGACACCAGAAGGTCTCCCTGGAGCCTTCTTTTCTCCATGCTGAACAACCCCAACTCTCTCAGCCTTTCCTGAGCCCTCAGCCCTGTACCCACAGCACCCTATTGCCTGCAGCCTTCACCCCAGGGCTGGGTTGTTGTGTCCATCCCTGACTAACGCCCAGCCCAGGACTGGGCTTCCTGAGCGGGTGCCTCACCTTGAGCACCTCAATGTCAAAGATGAGGGGCTGGGGGTTCTTCTGGAGCTCGTCGAGGTCAGGGTATCCCAGGGAGTAGTGTTCGTGCAGCTGGGCGATGCTGCAGCAGTGTCGCTGCCCCTCCAGCGGGTCCTTCCCAGCCGCTATGTTCCGCAGGCTCTTGGACACCAGCGGATAGAGCACCACGTGCTGGGGGACACAGAGAGATGGTACTGGAGTTGGTACTGGGACGGTCCAGCCTCAAACCCTGGGACCCACGAGCGAAGAGAGGCTGGTGCAGGCCGCGCCCAAAACGCATAAGCCACGCCTCCAGGGGGAGGGGCCTCAGCTCCAGCCAATGGAATATCGCCCTGACGGCAGGCCACGCCCACCAGGCACAACCCAAACCCAATGAGCTGCTCCTCAGGCCCCGCCCCTCGGGCTGCGGGCCCCGCCCCCAACAGCCAAACGAACCCCGCCCCCAGCCAATCACCGTGCCCCTGACTCGGCAGCCCCGCCCCCTCCCCATTGGGCCCCGCCCTTACCTTGACGTCACAGCGGAAGCGGGCCCGCTCCCCGGGCCGCATGGTCCGCAGCGCCGCCTCCCACACCGGCAGCTTAAACTTCTTGCCGGCGATCAGCTCCATGGGCTTCCCCCGTTCTCGGCTGTCGTCCAGCGGCGTCTCCTCATCCCCGCACCGCAGCGTCCGGTAGTGGAAGGTGGCCTGAGGAAGGGTGAAAAGGGGAGGGCCGCGTTGTCACCACGGCGACGGCGGAAGGGTGTCGGCGGTGGGGGGAGGGGGCCCTCCCCGCGCTTGCGCGTCTGGCTCCTGTCCGTCGGGCTCGGTCCCTGCACCCCGGCCCCATCCCCGGTGGGTAAGCGGCTCCTTTCTGACCTTGGTGCCATCGCGGAAGTCCGGCAGCGGCCCGGTGCCCTCCCGTATCACCTCCTTGTAGACGCCGTCGGCCCGCAGCTGCTCGACCTGCTGCGCCATTGCCGCCGCTCCCCGCCCTGCCTCCCTTCGGCCGCCTCCGCCGATGCTCGGCTCGTTCCGGAGCCGCGGGAGCGTTCGGCTTCGCCCCCTGCTGGCGGGGAGGACGCAGTGGGAGGGGCCAGCCCCCGGTACCGGCGGCGGGTCCAGTTCCTGCCTCTACCCGCCGAGGAGAGACGGGAGGACATAGCGGAATAAAAAGCTTCCGTGACATTTGGCCATGTCCCTGGAAGGACCTCGGGGTGCGGTGGGGTGTCACTGGCGTCCGCAAGGGGAGTCACCTCCTGTCCCAAGGCTGTGCCCAGTGTCGCCGGCGCTCACGGGGGAGGGTCGCCTCCTGCTCTAGGAGTGCTCCCAGGTTCCTTGGTACCCATGGCGAGAGTCACCTCCTGCTCTGTGAGTCTTTCTGGTGCCCCAGGTGCCCGCGGTGAGGGTCACTTCGTGTCCTGGGAGAGGTCCTGGGGGTGCTTCCTGTGCCACCGGTGCCCACAGGGAGGGTCATGTGCTCCCGGTGTCCCTGGTGCTATGGCGAGTGTCACTTCCCACCCCGGGCACATCAAAGCCATATTCTCCCTCTCCTGCCATCCCCAGTGGCTCCCCAGGGGCCGAGTAGCCGCTGTGGCAGGTCCATGCTATGCCCTTGGGGACATCCCAGGTGACAGCAGCATTGGAGCCAGCCCCACAAGCCCCCTCGGGGTGACACGGAGCTGTTTGCAGGTGGCAGGTCCCTACCCCTGCAGAGAGCCTGGTGGCACGTGGCAGTGCTGCCCACGCTGCCTGCAGCTGTGCCCTTGTCCCCACAGTGCGGTCACGATGCCACCACCAACGGCCACCGCCTACCACCACACGCAGCACCTCAGCCACCTGCTTTTGGGGCTGTTGCTGTGTTTTAGGTGGCTTTGCCTGTGAACCCACCTGCTGTGTCACCTCCTCCGTGTCCCACCACCCTTGCCAGGCCACGGCCATCAGCACCACTTGGTGCCAGCAGTGGGTGGCTCAGCCCTATCCTTGTCCCCACACACACACAACCAAGCCCCCAGGTTGCTCCTCTGCCTGTCGGCTTTTGCTGCTGCTCGGTCCGGGCTTAGCCAGGTGGGTCCCCTCCTGCCACCAGGCTGGTGTCACCGCAGGCAGATGGCATTGTGGGCAGCTCGGTGTTACCAGTAAGGGTGCAGGTGGCCAGGAAGCTGCATGTGGTGGATGGCAGGGCTGGGGAGGAGGAAACCACCTCCTTCCTGCCCACGCTGCGAGCTGAGTGTGGGGATGCAGCTGCTGCCAGCAGCGCCATGTGCCACCAGCCTCCACGAGGCACTGGGGATGTGCCACCTGTGAACGCTGAGCACTGTGGTGATCATGGGGGCTGCCTTCACCTCTGTGTCCCCCTCCAGGCACCCCACGTGGGGGATCACACTTGGCGAGGGTGGTGTGCTGGGGTCTTTGGATTTTTCCCTCTCCTGATGCTGACGGTGGCCCCATGGAGGGTTTGGTATGTTTTGGGGTGAATCTGGTCACCATCAGGAGCAGTCTGCGGCAGCAGAGTCAGCTCCACAGTGGGACACAGGTGGGAGGGCCTCGTGTGCCCTGGTGCTATAGGTGGGGGCTGGCTCCCCTCGGTGACATCCGGGCTCCGCCACAGCGTGGTGAGATGTGTGACGCCGGAAGCGGGGCCAAGCCTCATATTTGGGCACGGAGCAGGTTATTGGTGGCCAAGAACACCTCAGCGAGCCTGCAGATAACCCTCCTGATAACGGCTCAGGAGGTGCTGCCTCCTCCACCGGCTCACTCCGCTGCCTCCCTACCACCCGCCCCGTGCCACCAGCGTCCACAACGGCAGGATGGTGCCCATCGGGCTGCTGGGGCTGCTCCTGCGTGCGCAGCTTTGTGGAGGTGAGTGCCGGGGTGCGGGGCAGCCGTGGGGCAGGTAGAAGTGGGCTCAGCCAGCACCATCCTCACCGCAGGCGCCGCAGAGCTGCGGCTGGTGGACGGCGGCGGGCGCTGTGCTGGCCGGGTGGAGGTGAAGCACGAGGAGGAGTGGGGCTCCGTCTGCAGCTACGACTTCGACTGGGATGCCCGCTGGGCCAGCGTGGTGTGCCAGCAGCTGGGCTGCGGACCCGTGCTGCGGTCCTCCCCCTACGCCCCGTTCGGGCAAGGCACCGGCAGGATTTGGCTCCAGCCGTTCTTCTGCCATGGCGGCGAGAAGGTGCTGGAGGAGTGTCCCCATTTTGGCTGGGGAGTCCACTTCTGCAACCACGAGCTGGACGTGGGGGTGACCTGCGCGGGTGAGGTGGGGATGGGGTGGCTGTGCCGGCACTGCTGCCGTCTGCCAGGCTTTGCCCAGCGCAGCTGAGGCCGTGCCGGTTGTCCTGGTGTTCCCGGTGCAGATGCGGTGGAGCTGAGGCTGGTGGCTGGCACAGGTCCCTGTGCCGGGAGGGTGGAGGTGAAGCTGCGGGGACGCTGGGGCTCGGTGGCGGACCCCAGCTGGGACATGAGGGAGGCCGAGGTGGTGTGCCAGCAGCTGGGTTGTGGCTCGGCCGCTGGTGCCTACCCTGCTGCCGTCCGCTTCGGCGAAGGGGACGGTGCCATCAGCCTGGTTCTGGTCACCTGCCACGGGTACGAGGCCACCCTCTGGGACTGTGAGATCCGCGGCTGGGGACCCTACAGAGGCATCCACGACTTCGACACCGCCGTCGTCTGCCAAGGTGGGAGCCAGGTGACAAGGGGGACACAGGGACACAGGCCTGGCACATAGAATCGTAGAATGGTTTAGGTTGGAAGAGACCTCAAAGATCATCCAGTTCCAACCCCCCCCCTGTGCCATAGACAGGGACACCTCCCACTAGATCAGGTCGCTCAAGACCTCATCCAGCCTGGCCTTGAACACATCCAAGTGTAGA
>VWZI01001924.1:16769-29766 GCA_013396835.1 Psilopogon haemacephalus | reverse complement strand
GCCGTGAGCCCCCCGTGCCCCCTTGCAGAGCAGCTCTCCCTGCGGCTGGCGGGCAGCCGCTGCGAGGGGCACCTGGAGGTGTTCCACAACGGCACCTGGGGACGTGTGTGTGCCAACGGCACCAGCCCTGCCACGGCCACCACCGTTTGTCGGCACCTTGGCTGCGGGGACAGCGGGAGGCTGGCAGCTGCCCCCAGCCTGGAGCCTGCCCCGGCCTGGCTGGCCTGGGTGGGCTGTGAGGAGGGGACCCGCTCCCTCTGGCGCTGCCCCTCGGCACCCTGGCACCTGCAGCCCTGCAGCCCCGCTGGCGACGCCCATGTCACTTGTGACCAGGACAGCGACGACGTCAGTGAGGTGCCCACCCCCACCCCATCCCCAGGTAGCTCTACTCGTTCTGAGGCCCCCCCCCGGTGCCAGGCTGCCACGGGTGCCGCTCCTCACCCTGCCTGGCTGTGTCCCCACAGGCGTTCCCAGTAGCACCTTGCTGGTGCCCGTGGTCCTGGGGACGCTGCTGTGCCTGGCCCTGGGTGCCCTGATTGTCCTGCTTGTGCAGAGGTGCCGTGCCCAGGCTCGCTGCCGAGGTAGGTCTCGGTGAATGGGTGCCAGGGCAGAGCTGTTCTGGGGCTCTCTTGCCATGGAGTGGCTCTGAAGGCGGGCAGTGGGTGACCTGGTGCCACCCACGGTCTCCATGACCTTTGATGAGCACTGGTGTTCCTCTCAGGCCTTGGCAGAGCCACAGATGCCATCTCAGAAGCTATCTATGAGGAGCTGGACTACACCCTGACAGCAGAGTACGAGGAGGTGCCCAGTCACTCAGGTTGGTGCAGCCCCCGTGCCCAGTGGCTCTCCTCGGAGATGGGAGGACTTTGCTCCACTGCAGTGCTGGGTCCTGCTGGTGAGGCACTGGCTTGTCCCCGTGGCCTCAGGGGTGTCTCCTTGCCCTACTCTGCACTGAGGGTCTGTGGTGCCATCCCTGGGCATGCCCAACAACCCTGTTCCCTTACCAGGCTCCCTGTCGGAGGGATCGAGGGCAAAGCTGCCCCACGACACTGGGGACAGCATGGAGGAGGAGTCTGACCCCACGGAAGCCCCAGCCAGGGACCCTGGGGACAGCACAGAGGAGGAAAGTGACTCCATGGCAACCCCAGGTAGGGACATGGGACAGGAACCCAGCGGGGAGCCCTGAGGCTGGGGAGCTGTGGGGAACGTCCTGGTGGCTTTCATGCAGATCACCTTTCCCTGCTAATTAATCCTTGATGATTAATCTGTGCCTGGAGAGCTGGCAGCCACAGTGCCACTAGGATGGCCCCAGTGGCATGGCTGGGGTAGGGGATGGCACAGCCAGGCTCCTGTCACAGCCTCCAGTTCATTCCTGTGCCCATCCCAGACTCCCCTGCCCAGCATGGACCCCCAGATGGCTACGATGATGCCATGGCTGACGATGCTGGGGACATCTCTGAGGAGGTGGCACAGAAGAGCTGGGACTGTGGCCCACCCACAGGTAAGAGGGGTCACAATGGTGGCCACCACGTCCCCAGGAGCGGCACATGCAGGGCAGGGTTTGGCTGTGGCGGCGAGCAGAGAGCTGGTGACAAATCCCTGGGGGCAGCAGCAAGACCCCAGCTAGGGTCTGGCAGGAGGGACACCAACCTCTGCTGTCCCCTAAGGTGGGAGCTGCCCCTTCCCAAGTCCCGCAGGAGCCAGAGTGGAGCCTCCAGAGCAGCCCCCAGTGGACATGGACTACGATGATGTTGGCATCAGCACGCCAGGGACATCACTGTGAGGGTGCCAGGGCCACCCCCCAGGAGTGCCTGGGGACAGGTGTGCAAGGTGGTGGGACTCTGTGCCAAGAAGGGATGGCTCTAGCCAGGGAGGTGACCTCTCCCTGCCCCAGGACAGGAGACTTTATTTTATTTCACTGTGAATTGCTCTTTTAAAAAAAAAAAAAAAAAATTCCTATCATACCCTTAAAAGTGGCTGAGGACTCACTGCCAGGGCCTGGGGAGATGGGGCAGGAGCTGGACCCACAGGCACATCCCTGAGTGGGCAGGACTGGGGAAGGGGACAAGGGAAAGGGACAGGGGAATTCCTGGGATTGTCCCAAGCATCTTTATTTGGCATCAGCAAACAACCACAGCTATTCCCACCAATGTGGAGAGGGAAGGACCTGGACCAGCTCTGCCTGGACTCAGATGCAGACAGGACCTTCTCCCCTGTGCCCTTCATGGGTAGGGCAGGCTCAGACCCAGGGAAGAGCTTCTCCCAGACTTCAGCACCAGCAAGAACTGGGATAGAAATGGCTCTGGTTGTTGTGAGGAGCTCTCCTGAAACTGAGGAGGTCTTCTAAAGGTGAAGACCAACCCTAAAGGTGACAGGCTCTCCTAAAAGTGGAGACTTCTCCTAAGGATGAGAACCTCTCCTAAAGTTGAAGACCTCTCTTAAAGGTGAGGACCTCCCTTAAAAGTGGAGGTCTCTCCTACAGCAGAAGACCTCTTCTGAAAGTGGAAAGCTCTCCTAAAGGTAGGGCCTTCTCCTCAAGGAGGAAACCTTTCCTACAGGTGAGGACCTCTGCTAAGGGAGACTTCTCCTGAAGGTGTGGGCCTCTCCTGAAGGTGAGGAGCTCTCCTAGAGGAGGGGAGCCCCTTCCTGCCCCCCAGCAGCACCCCACGGTGGCAGGGCAGCCGTGCCATGGCCCCTGGCTCTGGTGTGTCCTGCTCGAGGAGGTCCCTGATCTTCAGGTTGGGTTTCAGCGTCCTGAGGGCAGCCAATTCCTGCAGTGCTTCCTCATTCAACCCAGAGGTGCTCAGGCTTGAAAGAGAAGGGGAAGAGAAAAAGCTGTTCAAGCCCACCCCGTGCTCTCCTGGGCACTGGGGTGCTGCTACCCCACCCTGTTCAGCAATGGTCAGGCCACCCCTGCAGTACTGGGTTCAGCTTTGGTCCCCATTGTACCAAAAAAAGATGGGGACAGGTTGGAGACCTTGGAGAAGGTCCAGAGAGGACCTCGAAGATGATCACAGGGACTGGGAAGCTGCCCTAAGGAAGGGCTGAGGGAAATGGGTTGGTTGAGCCTGGAGGTGGCTCAGGGAGGAGCTCATCAGGTGCCAGTATTTCAAGGGTGGGGATTCCCTTTTGACAAGGAGTCCAAAAAGATGGAAAAGAGGAAGGGGAGTCGTAAGAGTCATGGAATCATTCTGGTTGGGAAAGACCTTGAAGATGATGGAGTCCAAAACTTCACCAAACCACCAAACCATGGCCCTCAGCACCACAGCTCCAGGGCTTGGAAACCCTTCCAGGGATGGGGGCTCCACTACTGCCCTGGGCAGCCTGGGCTGGGCCTTGACAACCCTCGAGGGCAACAAATTGTTCCTCACGTCCAACCTAAGCCTCCCCTGGGGCAACTTGAGGCCATAACTGGGCCAAGTTACTTCTGGGGAAGATTCCAAGTGGACACAGGAGGAAGATTTTTCACAAGGACAATCAGCCAGCAGAATAATCCCTCCAGGGAAGTGCTGGAGTCCCCCTAGACTGGACTCCTTGAAGGTGCAGCTGGATCTAGACCACCATTTTTTCAAAGAAAGGTTGAACCATATGATCCTGGATGTCCCTTCCAACCTGGGATTTGATGATTCCATGGTCCCCCTCCCTGTCCTACAGAGTCCAGGTGATGCTGGGGGGTGGAAGCGGAACATGCCAAGCGCCTTACCCCAGGACCTGCAGCGGGCAAGCAGGATGCTGGAGGTGCTGGCAGAGCTGCAGGACGCCATCAGATCCCAGCTCATTGTCACTCAAGTCCAGGCAGGTCAGGCAAGGGTTGTCCACCAGTCCAGCAGCCAGGTCTTGGCAGCAGGCAGTGGTCAGCCGGCAGCTCCCCAGCCTGTGGGGACCAAGACAGGAGGTGAGGTTTGGCCAGGCCAGTGGCAGCTGCTCCAGGAGGGAAGGAAGAGACAGTGAGCAGCCCCGAGGGCACTCACTGCTGTGCGCAGCTGGGGTGCTGCAGCCCCGAGGGCACTCACTGCTGTGCACAGCTGGGGTGCTGCAGCCCCGAGGGCACTCACCGCAGTGTGCGCAGCTGGGGTGCTGCAGCCCCGAGGGCACTCACTGCAGTGCACAGCTGGGGTGCTGCAGCCTCGAGGGCACTCACCACAGACTCTGCAGCTGGGGTGCTGCAGCCCCGAGGGCACTCACCACAGACTCTGCAGCTGGGGTGCTGCAGCCCCAAGGGCACTCACCGCAGTGTGTGCAGCTGGCAGCTGGGGTGCCGCAGGCCCTGGCACAGCAGCCGCGCTCCGGCGTCGCGCAGTCCCTCGCTGCAGGACACATCCAGCTCCTCCAGGCGTGGGCTGCTGCCCAGCACCGCAGCCAGGTCCTCGCAGCTGGCACTGGTGAGGCGAGAGTACCGCAGCCTGCAGGCCACCGTGAGAGGATCATCAGCGCCAGCACAAAGCCACCTGGTGACACCACACCACGGTGACAGTGCCCACCCCAGTGCCACGGCATCACGGTGATGGTCGTCACATCGCTACGGTGATGGCTCCCACCTCAGTATGGTGACAGTGCCCACCCCAGTGCCACGGCATCACGGTGATGGTCGTCACATCGCTATGGTGATGGCTTCCACCTCAGTATGGTGACAGTGCCCACCCCAGTGCCACAGCATCACGGTGATGGTCGTCACATCACTATGGTGATGGCTTCCACCTCAGTATGGTGACAGTGCCCACCCCCACGGCATCATGGTGATGGTCGTCACATCGCTACGGTGATGGCTCCCACACTGGTGCCAACCCACCCTGGTGATGGTCAGTCCCTCAGTGCCACTCCACTATGTTGGTGGTCCTCAACCTACCCTAGGTGATGGTTCCCACCTCAGTATGGTGACAGTCCCCACCCCAGTGCCACAGCATCATGGTGATGGTCTTCACATTATTATGGTGATGGTTCCCATGCTGGTGCCAACCCACTGTGGTCACGGTCAGTACCTTAGTGCTACTCCACTATATTGATGGTCCTCAACCTACCCTGGTGATGGTTTCTACCTCACTCTGGTGACAGTCCCCATCTCACTGCCACTGCTTTCTAGCACCCTGGGACAGAAAGACAATGCCACCCCAGAGGGACCCTTTTGGAGCCCCTCCCTGGCATTGCTCTCCACCCTGTGTGTTTGGCCTCCTGGGAGATGCCCCTGAGTGCCAGGGGGACCCATGTGGGCGCTGGTGCCACTCACCGCAGGACACGCAGGTGGCAGCTGGGCTGCTGCAGCCCCTCGCAGAGCAGCCTGACGCCAGCATCACCCAGAGCCACATCTCCCAGTTCCAGCTGGGCCAGGCTGGGGTGTTGGGCCAGCAGCAGCCCCAGCTCCGCACAGCAGCTCTCGTCCAGCCGGCACCACTGCAGCCTGTGGGACAGCCCCAGAGAAGCCACCAGCTCGTCACACCTGCACCTCCCCCTGACCACCTGGACAATATGCACAGAGAGACCAAGCTCACCCACCCACCACCCAGCCAATCGGCGTGGGCAGACCATGCCCACTGTATGGACAGTTGGTGTGGAGGAACCACACCCACCCACCTCCCAGCCAAGCAGCGTGGATGGACCACACCCAACCACAACCAAGAACCATGGAGGAACCATACCCACACACCTCCCAGCCAAGCAGCGTGGATGGACCACACCCAACCACAACCAAGAACCATGGAGGAACCATACCCACACACCTCCCAGCCAAGCAGCGTGGATGGACCACACCCAACCACAGCCAAGAACCATGGAGGAACCACACCCACCCACCTCCCAGCCAAGCAGCATGGATGGACCACACCCAACCACAGCCAAGAACCATGGAGGAACCACACCCACCCACCTCCCAGCCAAGCAGCATGGATGGACCACACCCAACCACAGCCAAGAACCATGGAGGAACCACACCCACACACCTCCCAGCCAGGCAGACCACACCCAATCACCACGGAGGAACCACACCTACCTGCCATCTGGCCAATCACTATGTAGGATCTGCACCATCAATTTGGAGGGGCCACAACCCCCCCATTCCACAGCCAATCACCACAGAGAGACCAATCAGCATGGAGAAGCTACACCCAACCATGGCCCATCAGTATTTAGGAGCTACCCACTTCTCACCCTCTCCCCACCCCTCCGTGGTGGAGGTCCATCCCCAGCTCCCAGTCACCTGCTGCTGGTGGTCCCCAAGGAGAAACAAGATGCAATAGAGCTGGCCCCATGGGGCAGCACCTGCCCACCCTTCTCTGGTTTGGGTGCCCCAGGTCCCACCTGCTCCCCTGTCCCCTGCTGGTGGCAGCCCCATGGCCACGCCTGGGTGGTGGTTTCTTACCGGAGCAGCTGCAGGTGGCTGCCTGGGTGCTGCAGAGCCCTGCAGAGCAGGTGGATGGGGGCTTGTGGTTCCTCATGGGGACAGGGATGTCCTCCAGCTCCTGAGGCACCAGAGCTGCAGGGAGAAAGAACCCTGAGGGACATGGGCAGCCCTCACCAGCACACAAATCCAAGCAGAACTTGCCACCAGTTCATGGAAGGTCTCCTCAGGTTGGGGCTCCATGGCTTCAGAGGTGCAACAGATGGCAGAGGTTGCTGCTGGAGTCACCTGCTTGCAGGTAAAGCTTGGGTGAAACCTACAATTTCAGCTCTTTCTGATGTGAGGAGGGGGATGGCTGAGCAGAGACAGGCCTGTCAGGCTGGAGAAGTTGAGCTGAGATGCTTCATCTCCACCAGTCTCACTGGGTGCAGTGGGTGGAGAAGCCCCCATGAGCCTTGGTGTCCCACAGTTCCCCCCCAAGAGTGAGTAAAATCTGCTGAGGAACAAAAGCCTCCAGGGGAAGGACAAGCTGGGTGGAAGGAGATGAAATGTCTTTAAAAGCATCCTTTGGGGTGGAGAAGGCGAGGTGTTTGGGGTGGAGAAGGGGAGGTGTTTGGGGTGGAGAAGGGGAGATGTTTGGGGTGGAGAAGGGGAGATGTTTGGGGTGGAGAAGGGGAGATGTTTGGGGTGGGGGAGGAGAGATGTTTAGGATGGAGGAGAGATGCTTGGGGTGGAGAAGGGGAGATGTTTAGGATGGAGAAGGAGAGATTTTTGGGGTGGAGAAGGCATGGTGCTATTGGGTTGATGGTTGGACTCAACGATCTTGAAGGTCTTCTCCAACCCAAACAGTTCCTTGATCTACGATTCTAAGGAGAGGTCTTTGTGATTTGGTGTCACCAGAGCAGAGCAGGAAGGTACTTACCGAGGAGCCTCCTCTTTGGGGTCCTGCAGCTGGAGGGAGCACCCCTGGAGGGTGACAGAGGCCAGCTCATGCCACTGCCTGATGCAGAAGGCGAGAGCCCTCTGGTCACTGAGGCTCAGCCTGCTGCTCTGCAAGTCCACGCTGGTGAGGCCACCCAGCGCACCCTGTGTGAATCTCTTCTCCTTCATCTCGAACAGAAAGTGGAAAGTGTCCAACTCTGAAACCTTCAGGGCTTGGCCAGGGTGGGAGATGCCTCCATGCCTCCCCTGAAGCCACCTCAGCATATCTCCCCTGGCTCGTGCTGAGATTCTGCACCCGAGGACTTCACCTGCGTACTCTATCGAGTTTTGGCTTTCCAGGCCAAACAGGAACCTCACCACCGAGTTCAGGTCCTTCCTGGACTTGCTGTAGTTTTCCAACACCACGCTGACGTCCTTCTGGAGAGCCCTTGAGCCGTCAACCATTTCCTCATCCTCCTCCAGCACATAGAACATCGCCGCAAAAAACTCCTGGAGGTGCAGGTGGGCGAAGCTGTAGACACTGCCACGGTCTACACCTCCCCTTGAGACCTTCTCGTGGAGGAAGAGGGGGAGAAGGTCTGGCTGGTCCAAACCACGCTCCTTGAGTTCATCCTCCTCAAACTGGACCTCGTGCTTCCAGATGCCATCAGCAGCCAAGGAGCAGAGCTTGAGCAGGTAGCGCTGGAGGTCCTGCAGGTCCTCTCTGCCTCTGCGCTTCACCAGCCAGGAGAGGTAGGACATGCTCACCTGCGTGGTGGTCGTGGAGCACTCAGCAAGGCTTTTCTTCTTGTTAAGCTCTTGTTCCAGAGCGGTGCAGACCAGCCAGCTCACCACGGGGATGGAGCACAGGCTGTAGAGGACCTCGTTGCCCCTGGCAAACCTGAAGGCCACATCAGCTTTGTTGCGGTTCCCAAAGTACCTGTGGAAAAATTCCTGCCTGCTGGCTGCAGGAAATCCCAGGATTTCGGCGTGGCACTCGCCCTCCAGGCATCTCCCCAGGCTTCCCAGAGCTGTTGGCCTGGTGGTGATGAGCAGGGAGGCTTCAGGGAGGACAGTCCTCTGCAGCAAGCTCAGCACGATGGTTTCCAGTGGCTTCGCTTCCCTGGGGTCGGAGCTCAGCTCACCTTTGGGCTGGATCAGGGAAAATCCCAGGGCCTCAAAGCCATCCAAAATGAACAGGATCTTCTTCTGGTGGTCCAGGATCTCCCCAGGTGTTCTGCCCTGAGGGTAGCACTTTGAAACCAGGTCTACCACGCTGGCTTCCTTGGTCGAGGCAAGATCTTTGCAGTCCAGGCAGAAGATGTAGTCAAACTGCGCCTGGAGGGTCCCCTCTGCCCACTCCACCATCACCTTCCTGACCGTCATGGTCTTCCCCATCCCCGGGGCCCCCACCAGCACCACCACCTGTGGTGTTTGTCCACCCTGGGTGGGTTTAAGCAGTGCCTGTGCAGTGAGCAGGGTGGTGCCTGGCACATTGCTGCCGTTGGCACAGCCCTGGCTGGTGCCCACAGCTTCGTGCTCGCCTCCTTGCTTCCTCCAAGGCTTCCAGGTGATGGTCAGGGTGGTGTAGTGGCTGCTGAGGGACAGGTTCTCCCCAGGACAGGAGGTCACTGCTCTGTACCAGAGGAACTTCTGGGCCACGTGCTCCCTGTACTTCTGCTTGTACTCTAGACCAGAGGAGCGGAGTCAGTTCCAAGCACAAGCAGATTCTCGAGAGGCTCCTAACCAACCCCACCATGTTCCTGACACTCCAGTGGGACACTCAGGGCTTTCCAAGGTCTGGCTGGGGCAACAAGGACATCACCTGCCAGAATTTAGGGCTTCTGTTCAGCTGGGGAGGTCCTTCTAGGACATCACCTGCCAGAATGTAGTCAAGAGGGCCCTTCTCCTCCTCCAGTTCCTCCCATCATCCTGATCCATCAATCCTTGTGTTAACTCCTCCCATCATCCTGATCCATCAAGCCCTGTGTTAACTCCTCCCATCCAGGAAAACAGGGATGAGCTCCCACTTTGGAGCAAAACTAGAAGTGGGGAGATCCAGGTTGGATGATAGGAAGAAGTTCTTCACCATGAGGGTGGTGAGACACTGGCACAGGTTGCCCAGGGAGGTGGTGGAAGCCTCGCCCCTGTTTAAGGCCAGGCTGGATGGAGCTCTGAGCAACCTGATCTAGTGTGAGGTGTCCCTACCCGTGGCAGGGGTGTTGGAGATGGATGATCCTTGAGGTCCCTTCCAGCTCTGACAACTCTATGGTTTTCCACAGGGATTACATCCTGCAGTAGCTTCCACCCTTGAGCAAGGTGGACCTCCAGGGGGATCCCATCACAGACAACATGGAGCTAAATGTGGATGCTGCAAAAGCAGAGCAGGATGGAGGGATAAAAATAGTGGGAAATGGAGAATTGGGCTGGGAGATGTCAGGGGAGTGTTGGGATCAGATGCATGGAAGGGGAAAGGAGCTGGGAACGTGGAGACAGGACCAGAAACACAGTTACAACATAGACCTAAGAGCCTTCCTAGAGCCCAGAGAAGGGCTACCACAGCATGGGCAGAAGGTCTGGTCTGGAGACAGACTGGAGACAACCCAAAGATTCCTTCTGAGCAGTTCAGTGAAGGTGCTGAGCTACCACGAGCCCATGAAGGAGAAACCAACCAGCAGTGCTCAAACAAAGAGCCCTCAGGGCTGAGCTTAAGCAGAACCCAGGCCACATGGAGGTGGGTGGGAAGGCTCCAGGTGGGGCTGGTCAGGACTTGGGAGCTATTAGTAGAGCCTCAGGGGAAGGTGAGTTTGTGTTTTCACTTGCAAGGACCTTCTGTAGGGGTGCTGAGCCAGGCAGCACTTCAAGATCAGAAGATGCAGAGCTGTGGTGCCCTTGGCAGTGCTGGGTTAAGGGTTGGACTCCATCATCTTGGAGGTTTCATTTCCAACCTCAATGATTCAGTGATTCTAAGGAGGGCTCTTTGCTCTGAAGTGATGATGTGGCTGAGGAGGAGGAGGAGGTTGTGTCTGGCACAGCCTGGCTGGATGCCTGATGATGCTCTGCAGCAGGACCTGGGCTGCGTGCCCAGCTCTGAGCCAACCTTGGGCTGCCCACAGCCCCTCACAGACCTCGCAGGACTTGGGTAAGTGGGGTCAGATCCCAGCCTGCTGGGACAAGGGCTGGGGGAACTGGCACAAAACCACCCCAAGGTGCAGCATTTGAGTTTCTGCAGAGCTTCACCTTGGCAAGAGAGGGTGAAGCCCTTGGCTTGCTGCTCAGAAATCCCTTACCCTGGGGAGGGGGGTGCACCCCATCCTCCTTTTTTTTGTGATCTACACACAAACATCCCAATTTAGAGGCTGACCCTCTCCCCAACATGTCCTTCCCTCCCCTGCTACGTTCCCTGCAACCCAGGTGGGATTTGGAGGAGCAAGAGAGTGAAAGGTGGGGCAGGTGGGCTCAGAGCTGCAGGGACAGCCCCAAATCATGGAGCCTGCAAGCCCAGGGCTCAGCCCCTGGCTAAGAGGGGATGTGGAGCTGCACCCAGCCTGCCCTCACCACCCTGCCAGCCCCCACTTGGCATCCTGCTCCCCTCCCTCAGAGTCCCAGCCCTCCCCTCTGGATTGGAGCGCTGCCTCCTCCCCCCTCGCCCTCCATCTTTATGCAGTCCGTGGAGGTGCATTGTGGGAAGCTCCCAAGTTATTCCTTCCCCCGCTTCCCCCCCCCCCTTTTCTGCCTTCCTCCCTCCCTCCTCTCTGCGCAAGAGCCAGCTCCCAAGGTGGGATTCCTGCAGCCAGAGGACAGAAGGTAAGAGCCGCTGCTTTCCTCTGGCTCCTGGGAGGGGGTGAGGGGACAGAGGTGCTGAGCATCCCCAGCTCTCGCTGTGGAGATGCAGCATTCCCGAGCAGCATTCCCACAGGGTGACGTAGCAAAAGGCAGATCTACCTGGCCAAGGTGAGTGTCTGTTTGGGGTGGAGGTCAGGAGCTGCCATGCCTGTTAAAAGTGCTTTGTTTAAGCAAGTAACAGCGAGCAGAGCGCAGGCAGCCGGTGCTAAGTAGCTCCTTTTGCTTTCCCTTCCCTCCCCAGCTCTCTTTCCCTTCCTTTCCCCATCCCAGCTCCCTCTCCCTTCCCCATCCCAGCTGCCTGCTTTTGCTGGCTGAAGGTCAGGCAGGCACAGGAGGCATTTCCGCAGACGCAAGTGCGTGGGAGCCTGCTCCCTTCCTGTCCCTTCCACCTACCTGAGGTCTCCAGCTTGGCCACTTGCAGCGAGCAGCAGCCTTCGGGATCGGGAGGGAGCAGCCCGGGATGGGAACGGGGATGTGGAGCTGCGGGATGCGCTCTGGAAGCGGCAGGGCTGGGAGGAGGCAGAAGCGGAGTCAGCCATGTGCCGGAAACGGGGAGGCAGGGGAGGAGGAGGGGAAGCAGCATCCCCAGCCAAAGCCTCCCAGCCTCGGCAGGAGGGCTTGGCCACCTCCCTCCAAGGTTTTCCTCGGCTTTCCAGCCGCCTTTCCTCTCCTGTCAGCACGGGCAGAGGCGATTTGGTTTTGCCCTTCGCTCTGCCCCGGGTGGATTTCATGCCAAAGCCGCAGCAGGCGGCGAGCACAGCTGGGAGCTGAGGCTGCCTCTGCTCAGCCTTCCCGAGGGAAGAGCTGGGATTTGTGCTGCTAGGAACTGCGGCGTCGGTGTCAAAGGGATACTTTTGGTGGGGACCCCCCCAGCTTGAGCTGGGAGGGAGCTGCAGAGGGTAAATCTGGCCCCAGAGTGACCAAGATGCAGAGAGGTGAGCTGGATTAAGCCGTGAGGGTAGGGTGACAGCCCTGCCTGCTTGAGGACAAGCTGGGATTTGTGCTGCTAGGAATTGGGGTGTTGGTGTCAAAGGGATACTTTTGGTGGGGACCCCCCCAGCTTGAGCTGGGAGGGAGCTGCAGAGGGTAAATCTGGCCCCAGAGTGACCAAGATGCAGAGAGGTGAGCTGGATTAAGCCGTGGGGAGAGGATGACAGCCCTGCCTGCTTGAGGACAAGCTGGGATTTGTGCTGCTAGGAATTGGGGTGTTGGTGTCAAAGGGATACTTTTGGTGGGGATCCCCCCAGCTTCAGCTGCAAAGGGTAAATCTGGCCCCAGAGTGACCAAAATGCAGAGAGGTGAGCTGGATTAAGCCATGGGAAGAAGACAGCTCTGCCTGCTTGTCCTCACCCTTCCCAAGGGAGTCATAGAATAGAATCATAGAATGGTTTAAGGCTGCAAGAGACCTCAAAGCTCAGCCAGTTCCAACCCCCCTGTGCCATAGGCAGGGACACCTCCCACTGGATCAGGATGCTCAAGACCTCAGACCTCCCCAGGGAAGAGCTGGGATTTGTGCTGTCAGCAACTGGAGGTTTGGTATCAAAGGAGTATCTTTGATAGGCCCCCCCCAGTTGGGGCTGGAAAGGCTAAATCTTCCTCCCCCAAATGACCAGAATGCAGAGAGACGAGAGGCAATGGTGGTGGCTTCAAGCTGTGAGGAGGTGACAGCTCTGGCTCTTTGTCCTCACCCTTCCCAAGGAGGCAGCTGGGGTTTGTGCTCTTAGGAACTGGAGCTTGGATATCAAAGGGGCTTTGATAGGACCCCCCCCCAGCCCGGGCTGGAAAGGAGCCCACGAAGGGAAAAACTGCCCCCAGAAGGCAGAAGTGGCTGATTTAAGCCATGGGGAGAGGATAAGCCCCAAAGGGTTTGAGCCGTGGGGAGAGGATGAGCCCCAAAGG
>VWZI01001924.1:6241-16620 GCA_013396835.1 Psilopogon haemacephalus | reverse complement strand
AGCTGTGGGGAGAGGATGAGCCCCAAAGGTTTGAGCTGTGGGGAGAGGATGAGCCCCAAAGGGTTTAAGCTGTGGGGAGAGGATGAGCCCCAAAGGTTTGAGCTGTGGGGAGAGGATGAGCCCCAAAGGGTTTGAGCTGTGGGGACCGTGGGGAGAGGATGAGTCCCAAAGGTTTAAGCTGTGGGGAGAGGATGAGCCCCAAAGGGTTTGAGCCGTGGGGAGAGGATGAGCCCCAAAGGGTTTGAGCCGTGGGGAGAGGATGAGCCCCAAAGGGTTTGAGCCATGGGGAGAGGATGAGCCCCAAAGATTTAAGCTGTGGGGAGAGGATGACTCCAAAGGAGTGTGGTGGGAGAGGACAGCAGAGCAGGGCTCCTCTTTCCCGGTGTGGACTTCCCAGGCTGGAATTGCTGGAGGGGGGTGGGGTGTCCTTGACTTTCTCGCTTGCTGTCTCTGCCTCTTCATGTCTCTCGGAGCATCTCCCTGCCTTGTTTGTTTGCGGGGACCTGTTGATTTGGTCCCCGCTCCTGCTCAGCTCCCTGTGACCATCTGGTAGCTTCTGGTGGGGTTGAGGGGCGGGGAGGGAAAAAAGAGGATTTTTTAAATTCCTGAATCGAGGTCAGCCTGGCAAAACTTGGGCGTGGGGGGTCAATAGGAGGGAGCCCTCCCCACTGCAGCCCCGTTTTCCTGGGTGGGGCTTAGGCAGGATGCTGTCGGGAGAGGGAGGATGGACTATGCTGGATTTTGCTGCCTGCTCCAGCTCGGCACCGACCTCCAAAAGTGTGACCTTCACAGGTTTGACCTTCAGCATTTTTCATCTTTCCTTTCTCAGCTACGGTGCCCAACAGCAGCCTCCGATGCTGTGACGTTGTGGCAGGGTTGGAGGGGGGGGAAAGAAAATCCAGAATTCCCTCCCCCCTAGATGGGGATATTTATCCCTCTGCATCCATCCCCTCCTCTGGCAGGCTGCCAGGACCTACTCAGCTCCACATAGCTCAGCATCGCTGGCACCTCCTCCTCCTCCTCCATCACCTGCAGAGCCACACTGCTTGGGGCTCTGCTCAGCTTTCTTCCCAGAGAGCTCCTTGCTCCAGGAGGGACAGGCACACTGTCCCCATCCTCGGTGGGCACTGGGGACAGGCAGACAGGGTGGAGAGGGGGCGGGATGGAGCTCTCTGAGCAAGCGTTTTGTGCTGGTGCTGCTTTGGCCACCTCTTCTCCAGGTCCTCTGCCCAGCTGCCTTCAGGGACAGGAGGGACAGCTCTGGGTTTTGCCTTGGTGTTCACCCTGGAGCCTGCCAGGCAGCCTGGTGGAAGGTCACTGCCTTGTGCTGAGCTGGTTCCTTCTCTGCCTGCAGCAGCTTCTTGTATTTCAGCTGCAGAGCAACAGTTTTCAGGCTGCTGCCTGCAGCCCTGGCAGCTCTCAGCGCTGGGGCCTGGCTCTGCACATGCAGAATCGTCTCTGTGATCTTCTGGATGATGCCACCAGAGCCTGCTGCAGTCCCACATGGGGCAGAAGAGCTGGGTTTAGGTTGCCCTTCAGCTGAGGAGGGCTGCTGAATTCTCTGTGGGGGTTGAGCCTGTTTTACTGTGTGCAGAAACAACCTTGGGTTTGTTGGTTTTGTTTTTTTTTGGTTTGGTTTGGTTTGTTTTTTTTCCCCTCCCTGTGGGTATTGAATTTAAGGGGTATGGGACCCACTGGCTGCCAGGAAAAAGGCCTTAAAAGCATTGATCTGTTAGGAAGGAAATGGAATCATGGAAGATGATAGATCAGAGAATCAATCACAAGTCAGAAATCAACCTTCTGGGGACCAGGTCCTGGCTGCCTGCGGCACCAGCAGCCCCAAACTGGAATTGTTTGCCCTAGGGCATTTTTCCCCAGCACTGGCAGGTGCAGTGTAGAGAGCAGAGCTTTGGGGGTGAAGGGGATGATTTATTCAGCCTTCTCCAAGAGGTGGCAAGGAGCCACAAACCCCCTCCTGACCCTGCCCCTGCCCCAAGAGGTGGCAAGGAGCCACAAACCCCCTCCTGACCCTGCCCCAGGAGGTGGCAAGGAGCCACAAACCCCCTCCTGCCCCTGCCCCAGGAGGTGGCAAGGAGCCACAAACCCCCTCCTGCCCCTGCCCCAGGAGGTGGCAAGGAGCCACAAACCCCCTCCTGCCCCTGCCCCAGGAGGTGGCAAGGAGCCACAAACCCCCTCCTGCCCCTGCCCCAGGAGGTGGCAAGGAGCCACAAACCCCCTCCTGCCCCTGCCCCAGGAGGTGGCAAGGAGCCACAAACCCCCTCCTGCCCCTGCCCCAGGAGGTGGCAAGGAGCCACAAACCCCCTCCTGCCCCTGCCCCAGGAGGTGGCAAGGAGCCACAAACCCCCTCCTGCCCCTGCCCCAGGAGGTGGCAAGGAGCCACAAACCCCCTCCTGCCCCTGCCCCAGGAGGTGGCAAGGAGCCACAAACCCCCTCCTGCCCCTGCCCCAGGAGGTGGCAAGGAGCCACAAACCCCCTCCTGCCCCTGCCCCAGGAGGTGGCAAGGAGCCACAAACCCCCTCCTGCCCCTGCCCCAGGAGGTGGCAAGGAGCCACAAACCCCCTCCTGCCCCTGCCCCAGGAGGTGGCAAGGAGCCACAAACCCCCTCCTGCCCCTGCCCCAGGAGGTGGCAAGGAGCCACAAACCCCCTCCTGCCCCTGCCCCAGGAGGTGGCAAGGAGCCACAAACCCCCTCCTGCCCCTGCCCCAGGAGGTGGCAAGGAGCCACAAACCCCCTCCTGACCCTGCCCCAGGAGGTGGCAAGGAGCCACAAACCCCCTCCTGACCCTGCCTCAGTGTCATTCCTAAGGTGAGCATCCCAGACCTGCTGCTGAGCAGAGATGTGAGCCCTGCCCCAGACTGTTGGGATGGATGTTTTGGGGAGTTGCCTATCTACTCTCTGGAGAGACTCAAATGTTTTGGGGGTGGAAACTTTCCTCCAGGAGGGAGTGGCTCTCTGAGAAGATAGCTGAAGAGACCCAAAAGTGACGTGGACCTCCAGATGGTGGAGGAGGAGGTGTCACTGATGCTGAGCTTGGAAGGGCAATAATTACCTTTTCTTGATGACAAAGTGGCAACAGGAGTTGGGGTTTGGTGAGCTCACAGGAGATGCCAGCCTGTTCCCTGGGCCATGTTTTTCTGCAGCAGCTTTGTCTCTGGTGTCACAGAGATGGTGGCATTGGGTTGCTGGGACTCTGGGGGGCTGGGAAAAGCTTCCTAAATGGAAGAAAAACAAACTGTTGGCAAAAGGATGAGAGTGGCAAGAGCCAAAAGGTGCCCTGGGTGGGGTGGAGGATGTGCCCAGCTGCCTGTGTGGTGTCCTGCTGGTGGGCTAAAGGTCTGTAGGTCATGTTGCTGGCAGCAGCATCTCCCACTGCGGCTCCTTGTTGAACCTACTCCAGTGCTTCACACCAGTGTCCTGCCAAGTAGCTGCCATAGAGGAGGAGCAAAAAAAAAAGTAACTTCCTGGCTGAGACTCCCTTAATTTTCCCCATAAATGTCTGGTTTGGAGTGAGCTATGCTCAGTCCTGTCAGGGAGGGGCTTCAGGTCTAACCCCTCATGATTTTTGGAGGGTAAAAAGCTAAACACTTCTTTCACTGCCAAAAAAAAAAAATTAATGGCACCATCAGGTGGAAAACCAGGATGGGATTTTGTGTCTGGAGGGGGCTCAAAGCCAGCATCAGAGCTTGGCCAGCAAAGTGAGGTGCTCTGGAATGGGTTTGGCGTCAGGTTGGTGGTGGAATGGGTTTGGCATCGGGATGGTGGTGAAGAGGGTTTGGCGTCGGGATGGTGCCAGAATGGGTTTGGCGTCGGGATGGTGCCCAGAAGGGGTTTGGCGTCGGGATGGTGCTGGGATGGGTTTGGTGCCGGGATGGTGCCGGGATGGGTTTGGCGCCGGGATGGTGCCTGGAAGGGGTTTGGCGCCGGGATGGTGCCCGGAAGGGGTTTGGCGAAGGGATGGTGCCCGGAAGGGGTTTGGTGCCGGGATGGGTTTGGTGCCGGGATGGGTTTGGCGCCAGGATGGTGCCGGGATGGGTTTGGCGACAGGATGGGTTTGGCGCCAGGATGGGTTTGGCGCCAGGATGGTGCCGGGATGGGTTTGGCGCCAGGATGGTGCCGGGATGGGTTTGGCGCCAGGATGGTGCCCGGAATGGGTTTGGCGTCGGGATGGTGGTGGAATGGGTTTGGCGTCGGGATGGTGCCGGGATTGGTTTGGCATGGGGTTGGTGGTGGAATGGGTTTGGTGCTGGGATGGTGCCGTGATGGGTTTGGTGTCGGGTTGGTGCTGGGATGGGTTTGGCATTGGGTTGGTGCTGGAATGGGTTTGGCATGGGGTTGGTGCTGGAATGGGAGCCCCGGAGCAGAGGTTTTGCTGGCACGTCCCCCCCCCACCAGGACAGCTCTTTGAAGCTGCTGCTTGCTGCTACCTTCCAGCATCTGATGTTCTCCATGCTAAGATTCAAAGGGCTTGTTTGAGAGGGAAGCCTTTAATCCAAGGCTGGGGGTGAGGCAGGGGAGGGGGGGTGGTGTTAGTGATACAGGGAGCAGCAAACAGCAGATTGAGAGAAGGATTCATAAACATCTCATCAGCCTGAAGTGGGTCAGCAGTGTTTGGTGTTTCTCAGTGCTGCTATCTCCAAGGGTTGGCTTTGGGAGGGCTGCAGGCATGGCAGGCTCCCAGTACAGCCCGGTCCTGGTGTGCTGGGGCTGTTGGAGGTCGTTTCTGACAAGCTTCTCCTGCTTGCCCTGTGTTTTCTCATGCTTCGTGTCAGGAGTGAGGGACCAAAACAGAGCATGAAGGACATAAAACCTTTGTGGGGAGCTGCCCACAGGAGCTGGAGGAGTCCAAACTCCTTATGTAAAGCTCTTCTAATATTGATGCTACTACTGGGAGACACTGCATGCCCTCCTCTGTCTCCACAGCTCTTGTTGGAGGTCGGGAGAAAGGCTCAGTCACATCACTCTGCCATCATCTCAGGTGCTTGCCCAGCATAGAATCAGTCGGGGTTGGAAGGGACCACAAGGATCATCTAGTTCCAACCCTCCCTGCCATGGGGAGGGACACCTCAACACTAGATCATTCTGTCTAGACCCTCATCCATCCTGGCCTTAAAATCTCCAGGGATGAGGCTTCCACTACCTCTTTGGGCAAACCATTCCAGGGTCTCACCACCCTCATGGTGAAGAACTTCTTCCTAACATCCAGTCTGAATCTACCCAGCATCTCACTACCTCTGATGTCCTTTATTGCCCCACGAAGGAGGAGAAATGTCAGTGGTGCCCAATGATAAGACCCCTGGCAATAGGCACAGACTGGAAGCCAGGAGGTTCCACCTGAGGCTGAGGAGAAGCTTGTTTGGTGTGAGGGTGCTGGAGGAGCCCTGGAGCAGACTGCCCAGGGAGGTTGTGGAGTCTCTTTCTATAGAGAGCTTCCAAACCCCCCAGCCATTGTGTTCTTGGGCAAGGTGCTGTGGGTGCCCTGCTTGAGCAGGAGGCTTGGACTGGATGATGTCTTCTACCAGTGCCCTGCTTGAGCAGGAGGCTTGGACTGGATGATGTCTTCTACCATTGCCCTGCTTGAGCAGGAGGCTTGGACTGGATGATGTCTTCTACCATTGCCCTGCTTGAGCAGGAGGCTTGGACTGGATGATGTCTTCTACCATTGCCCTGCTTGAGCAGGAGGCTTGGACTGGATGATGTCTTCTACCATTGCCCTGCTTGAGCAGGAGGCTTGGACTGGATGATGTCTTCTACCATTGCCCTGCTTGAGCAGGAGGCTTGGACTGGATGATGTCTTCTACCATTGCCCTGCTTGAGCAGGAGGCTTGGACTGGATGATGTCTTCTACCATTGCCCTGCTTGAGCAGGAGGCTTGGACTGGATGATGTCTTCTACCATTGCCCTGCTTGAGCAGGAGGCTTGGACTGGATGATGTCTTCTACCATTGCCCTGCTTGAGCAGGAGGCTTGGACTGGATGATGTCTTCTACCATTGCCCTGCTTGAGCAGGAGGCTTGGACTGGATGATGTCTTCTACCATTGCCCTGCTTGAGCAGGAGGCTTGGACTGGATGATGTCTTCTACCATTGCCCTGCTTGAGCAGGAGGCTTGGACTGGATGATGTCTTCTACCATTGCCCTGCTTGAGCAGGAGGCTTGGACTGGATGATGTCTTCTACCATTGCCTTGCTTGAGCAGGGGGCTTGGACCGGATGATGTCTTCTACCATCTCAGGCTCTTCCAGCACAGCATTGCCACAGGTCAGTAGCTATTTCCGAGACAGTTTTCAAGCAGAGGACACCAGAGGTACCTGGATGGAGCTTTGTCACAAGTATAAATTCACCCAGCCCCACTATGCTGTTTGAATTCCTCCTCGCTGAGAGCAGGGCAGCTGCAGACCCAGTGGAGAGGCTCAGCTTTTGATGAAGGAGGTGGAAAATATCTATGGATGAGTTCTACGTGTCCGGGGTGGGAGTGGGGGGGCAGCTTCCCACCTCAGCCTAGATTCCCAACCCCCTCCACCCCAACTAGAGACAGCAAGGAGCAAATCACTGGGGTTGGGGCTGGTTTCTGCAGAGGCAAGAGGACCTTCTAACGGTGGGATGCTCCAGCACAGCCAGCAGTGACTCATCTTCAGCCGGTGCAGGATTGATGCAGCTTTCATCTGTGCAGGCAGGAGATGGATGAAGAGATGGTTGCTAATTTGCTGAGGAGGCTGACAAGGTGCCCTTCGGGGAGCCCGAGGCAAAGCTGCTCCTTCCATCCCTCCCTCCATCCTGTTGCTTCAGCCGGGGCCAACTTGTTGCAGCAGTGAGCCTGCACCTGCCCGTGAGAGCTGCAACCTCCAGGAACATCTCAGGAGGAGTGTGGGGGGGGTTTGTCTGCTGCTCCCTGCCGTGCTGGAGACTTGGAGGGTTCTTCTTTTCCTCCTCGATCGTTGGTTTTGTGCTCTCTGCTTCCTCTCCCCAGCCTGGGCAGGGGCTGCTTAGCTGCTGGCAGGTGAAAAGCTCCCTGCAAAAGGCAGGGGGTGAAATATCGTGGGGGAGAAGGGGGTGGAGCACCAAAGCTTCTTCCCAAGTGCTGCTGCCTGTGTGGGAGGCAGAGAGGGAGCTGGGAGGGGGAGGGATGGGTAGGCAGGCAGAGGCACAGCTGAGAGGAAGGGAGGAATAAATAGATGTGAGGAGCTGGAAAGAAGAAAGGGAAGGTGGAAAATCAGGCCACGAGAGGAAAAAAAAATTGATGGAATGAGGGATGATGAGGAGCTGGGGGAAAAACCCTCAGGCTCATGCACAGCTTCTGAAGATGAGAAGAGTTCCTTCCTTTGCAGTCTGTGGAGGTGCTTAAAGGTGAGCACCCAGGGAAAGAGCCCTTTAAAATAATTTGTTCCAGCCATTCTCTAACTCTCCCAAGGCTGGTGCTACACCAGGTCCCTCAGCACCACGTCCCTGCTTCTTTGAAACCCCTCCAGGGACTGGGGATTCAACCACCTCTCTGGGCAGCCTATGCCAGTGTTTGAGAACCCTTTCAGTCCAGGAAGCTTCTTCTAGTGTCCAACCTAAACCTTCCCCGGTGCAACCTGAGGTTGCAGCTGTGGCTTTGCATCATTTCAGTGCTGCAGTTCCCTCAGCCAGCTCCAGCTGGATGGTGTTGGAGAAGCTGGTGGCCTTCAAACGATGGCTCTCAAGGTGATGCAGGAGAGGTGGGAGTGAGAGCTTGGTATGAGATGGAAAGATACTGCTCAAGTTTTGCTCTGGAGCCAAGCCAGGTGTTTCTGTGAGTAGGCTTCCCCCTGGCCAGTGTTCCTGCCTGCCTGGAGTCTCAACCACCATATTCTGGGGCTTGGTTTAGTGGGTATAGTGGTGTGGGGTTGATATCTGGACTTTGAAGTCTTTTCCAACCTTAATGATTCTGCAGTCTGTAAGCCTGCTCCCCAGAACAGGCAGCAGCACAGACCATTGCTGCAACCCTGGGACCTTCTCCTTGCTGTCCTTAAAGGAGTGAGCTGCGTTCTGAGCTGCTTTGGAAGAAGCATCTCTCTTGTAGAGGTGTTCCAGGGAGCCTCTTGATGTCTAAATCCAGACAGCTCATCAGCTCCTGTTTCTCTTAGCAGGCAGAAAGCTCTTGGGTGGCTGCTGGCAGCGCCAGAGGTCAGCAGGGAGGCAATGAAGCAGGAGGCTCTGCTCTGACTGCTGCCTTCTGCTTCACTCAATTATTATTATTCCCCAAGCTCAGGGCTGGTGTGGAGCTGCAGCATCAGAGGTCTGATGGCAAGCTGCCCAGTGGCCCTCTCTCTCTCTCTCTCTCTCCCAGGCCACTGTGGCAGCTCCACCTCCAACTCTCCCTGCCCAGAGTGGCTGGCTGGGATGATGCTTTTATTGTGTTTTGATAACCCTGTGAAGCTCACTGTGTTTGTTTGTTGGATTCCCTGGCTCTAGCCACTCCATCAGCTCCCTGGGGAAAAGGGCTTCAGGGCATCACCTCCAGGGCATCTGACACCCTCAGCTCTGGAGGCAAGTCTAGCTAACCACTGCAAGGAGACAGGAGTGAGGTCTCTGTCACAGAGATGCAGCTTTATGTGAATTCATGCCCTGGAGTCCATGCATTGGTTTGCACCAGCTGAGGATCTGCCCCTTGCCTTGTTTTGGTGTAGCTCCATCAGAAGTGCTGACTCAAATAATCCTTGTAGCTCTGATCACAGAATCCAAATGTGGGAAGGGTGGGAAGGCTCCCTTGGAGATCATCCAGCCCAAGCCCCCAGCTCAAGCAGGGCACCCACAGCAGCTTGCCCAGCAGCACAATGCCCAGGGAGGAGTTGGAAGCTCTCCACACAACTTCTCTGGGCAGTCTGCTCCAGGCCTCCAGCACCCTCACACCAAACGAGCTTCTCCTCATCTTTAGGTGGAACCTACTGAGTTCCAGTTTGTGTCTGTTGGCCCTTGTCCCATCCTGCTACCTGTGATAACTGAGGAGCTAATGCTGGCTTTGCTGCAGTTCCCATCTGGATGGAGAAGGTCACACATTAACCACTTCCTACACTTAACTGGGGATAATGCTGCAAAGAGAGGGCTAGAAGGTGAGGCACAAGATTAGAGGATCCCATGGAATGTAATCTCCTCCCTGTGCCCAGCAGCAAGAGAAAAGTAAGGTTTATTTGGTTGGATGTGAGTGGATGGACATGAATGGTTGCTCAGGGTAGACTGCACATGAAGCATAGTTGTAGCAGCTGTAGAGGACAGCCCAAATTGCCTGATGTTCTCAGAGCTACAGGCACTGCAGAAGATGCTCTGAAAGCAACTCACAGTTGCTAAGAGCCAAATGATTCCCCAGTTCTGTCTTCTGTCCTCCTCCATCACTTCCAGGTAGAGCAGCCTTGGCTTACTGTGTCCTTCCACTCACTTCTTGTTGCTGCACCTTACAGTTATTAAGAGCCAACAGTTCCCCAGTTCTGTCGTCTATCCTCCTCCATCACTTCCAGGTAGAACAGTCTTGGCTTGCTGTGTCCTTTCACTCAGCTCTCCCTGCTGCAACTCACTAGGAGCCAACGATTCTACATTTCTGTTTTCTATCCTCTTCCATTGCTTCCAGGTAGAGTGGCCTTGGCTTGCTGTGTCCTTTCACTCAGCTCTCCCTACTGCAACTCACAGTTACTAGGAGCCAACGATTCCACATTTCTGTCTTCTGTCCTCCTCCTTCACTTCCAGGTAGAACAGTCTTGGCTTGCTGTGCCCTTTCCCTCACCTCTCATCGCTCTGCTTCCTCTTCCAGGTGCTGTATCATGCCCAGATAGGACACTGCCAGCGCTGATAAACGTCTCAAGAGGACCACTCCGAGGGCTTGAGCTCAGGTGGTTCCTCTGCTTCCTCCAGCAGCCAGGCCAAGGAGACGACCTGGGAGAGCCTCTTGCTGGTGGTGTCTCAGCCGCAAGCCGCAGCGCTGGTAGGGATGGATTCCAAAGGCAACGTCCGAAGCGGCAACAAACCTGACGCCAAAGCCCCCGGCTCTGGGAAGGCAGAAAAACCCAATCCCAATCCCGGGCCCGCCACCAACGCGGACAAGAAGGAGGTCCCCAAAGAGCAGCCGGCTCCTGCCACCGCCACCTCTGCCGCCAAGAAGACAGGAGGCGACGCCGCCGTCGCCAACGACCACAGCAACCTGAAGCCCAGCGCCGCCGCCACCGAGACGCAAGAGGCCACCGGCCAGTCCCCTGACTCTGACCACAAGGGCAACAGCTCGGAGGAGTCCCCAGGCAGCATCTTCGACAACATGAAGCCCTTGCTGATGGTGGGAGGAGTGGCGGTGGCCGCGCTGGCGGTGATTGTGGGAGTGGTGTTCCTAGCCCGGAAAAAATGAAGATGGAGACGGG
>VWZI01001923.1:1972-15149 GCA_013396835.1 Psilopogon haemacephalus | reverse complement strand
TTTGAACCCATTCCCCCTTGTTCTGTCATTACAAGACCTTGTGAACAGCCCCTCCCCAGCCCTCCTGTAGGCCCCCCTCAGATACTTGTAGGCTGCTATAAGGTCTCCCCGAAGCCTTCTCTTCTCCAGGCTGAAAAGCCCCAACTCTCTCAGCCTGTCCTCATAGCAGAGGTGCTCCAGCCCTCTGATCATCTTCGTGGCCCTCCTCTGGACTCTCTCCAACAGTTCCATGTCCTTCTTGTGCTGGGGGCTCCAGAACTGCACACAGTACTCTAGGTGGGGTCTGACAAGGGCAGAGTAAAGGGGGAGAATCACCTCCCTTGCCCTGCTGGTAATGCCTCTCTTAATGCAGCCCAGGACACAGTTGGATGTCTGAGCCGCATGTGCACACTGCAGGCTCATGTTGAGCTTCTCATCCACCCAGACCCCCAGGCTGCTCTCCAGCCACTCACCACCCAGCCTGTATTTGTGCTTGGGATTGCAGTAACAGAACTGTTTGGTAAGTGCCTATGGATGGTGAAACTGATGAAATCTGGTATCTTACAGATTTACATTCTTGACCTTTTAAGCACTAGAGTTCATAAATGTCAAACTTTTTTTTTTCCTTTTCCCTAAGCAGTGTGAACTATGTCTTCACAAGTGTTATATATAGAGTGGCTAGCCTACTGCTATACATATGGAAATTGACTGGCCACTGTCAGAGGGAGTGTGTAGCTGCTATCTATCTCAGCTGCTGCAGTGGGAGTGCTACAGATTTTGTTCACTCGTGATATATGCTGGAGGTTGTAAATGTGAAGTGTTAGTTTGCTTATCTGAAAATGTAAGATGACGTTCTAATAAACTTTAAGGGATATATGTTAACTGAAAAAATGGTGAGTTCATATAAAAAACTTAGTATTTATACTCTGTTTCTTTCAGTTGGTATTGTATAGATTTAATCTTTCTGCTTTTTAGTTCTTTAACTATGAGTGTATGTAACAAAAAATCTTCTAAATGGAATCTTTATGTCAACCAAAAGTGCTTATTTAGATAGAAGACATAAACAAATTTATTTCTGTGTGCATAATCTGGTTCTAGATTCTTCATAAGAGGAACTGTACTTTGGAATGTTGCCTATATAGTAGTCTAAGATTTTAATATATTTTTTTCTAATATTTGTNCCACAGTCAGTCTGCTCTCCAGCTTCAAGTGATGGAACCCTTAAAGGTAGTCATATATATATATATATATATATAAATCAATGTAATTTTTTTCCTCAATTTTAAAGAATAGATAGTTTAAAGAGATATTTAATGTTCTCCTGACTTCTTTATTTCAATAGTATTAAAGAGTACTAAAGAGTTTTGGATACAAAATTATTTCAATCCCCAATCCAGAAGAAATTTCTGTAGGTCAAAAAACTGACAAATCACACTTTGAAACAAAGCTCAAATTCATGGAAGATAGAGGAATTTTAAATTCTTTCTAACATGAGGATTAAATTCTTTATAAGAATTATTTCAGTTGCTCTACATAAGAAATGGTTTAAAGGCAGCATTATAAGTATTGAACTCTTCGCTAGCTCAAAAGTGTTTTAACATGTAGTGCTTGTCTTGATCGTGATCATCAGAACATGAAATTAAAAGTAACTATATGAATACAATATAGCATAAAAGAAACTTGAAAGCCTTAGCTGTGGGGAAGGAATAAGGTGAATTCTCAGCTAAGAAAATAATTATTTATGCTAAAATCTGGAATACATACTGCTGTTTTTAACATCTCTAAGAAGCAATGACTGAGATATGTGAGACTTAGCAAGGTAGGAGTTTAGGCATGTTCTTGCTAATTTAGGTTTTCAGCACTTATGTATTTATATGGCAATAGCAAAAAGATGCAACAGTGCTTTCTTCTCTTTAGTCCTGAAAGAAAACTAAGTCTTTCTGGATGGTCAGGTTAGGTGAAGAGGGAGAACAGGAAAGGGGGAGATTCTAGAGAAGGTGAAGGTATTGGTCTTGTGCATTCTGGATAAGAGAACGTTTTGGAGATGTTAGGGGGCTGGGTGGAGGGAGATGGATGCAATGATACATAATGAACAGACATGACCTTAGAGTAGTCATTTCATTCCTATGAGAAGATCACCAGAAAGACCTGATTCAGGTTTTCCAGTGTTGTGGAGGAAGAATGAGAGACAACGAACTTATATAGAAATGGGAGGTTCTGAGTAGGTGTAAGGAAAAACGTTTTCACTGTTGGGACAGTCAAGCATTTGAAAAGTATGGAGAATCTGTGCATTTTCCATCCTTGGAGGTTTTCAAGACCAGGCTGGATAAAACCCTGCATAATGACCTCATTCACTCTGCTTTGAGCATGAGAATTGACTGAAGACCACTTGAGGTTCCTTCTTAATTGAATTATCCTATGATCCTGTGACTGATAAATTATCTCTGTGGTTCATCTTCTGTAGGCATATACTGTGTTGAACAGTGATAGAAGAAGTGTGGCTCAAATGCAAGTGAGAAGCATTTGTATAGCATGCCAGCAGGATCAGTATTTTAGGAGGTCTTGTGCTAAAGGACTTGTAAGACTTGTGTAAATGGCAAAAATTAATGTGATTGTTTTTTTAACTTGGTACACAAAATACATTGTGAATCTAAGTTATTTCCACTCATATATATGATTACCACTCAGCCAGAAGAATTTTTTTCCTTTTTTTTTTTTTTTTTAATCAAGTTGCTGTTTTTTCAATTGATTGTCATGGAACCTGTTTTGAAGGGATACCTTTTCAGATTATTTCTTAAACCATTCTGATTTTACAATTCGGATTGTAACATTTCAGTGTTAGAAGGACTGAAAAAACATAAGAGGAGCTTGTTGATTTATTTCCCTGTATGTCAATTCTAGTTTTGTCATTAATAAAGCACACGACTGAAATGCTGTTACTAATGGTGCTACCATTTTGCCTTTTTGGAGATTAATGAACCCTGATTGAGAGAACCAGTTCTCAATGATGCAAAAATCTTGCCATACATTTGCTTCCTCTAATCCTGCATTTTAGAAATGTGTTGAAGAGAAGTGCATAGTTACAGTGTTACTTTGAATAAGTGAGGTTTTGGTCTGGGATTTGGAGTGAAAGCAATTAATTATGCTGATAAAATTTCCAGTGATGAACAAACAGCAAGTATCTACACTCAGTAGTCCTTGAAAGTTTGGTTGACAAGTAACAAACTTTGATAAAGAAAATTAGCAAAATATTTAATTGTTTGTTTGTGAGGACAAAACTAATGGCAATAGACATAATCAGTCCAGAGGAAGATCACAGGAAGAATATCTAAGCTTTCTTACATGACATAGAAATGTAAGGTAATTATCAAAGGCACAGTTACAGACCGCATTTCTCTACTTCTTACATGGAAGTAGCAAGGACTTCTGCAACTGAGGCAAATATTTGAGACATGGCAAAAGCTGTATTTGTTCTTTTGGCTCATTATTCAGTTAATGAAGTAAAATTTCTGTTACAGAAATTTTTGCCTCACTTCTCCTCAGTAAAGGTACCAGAGCAGTTTAAGTTTCATTCAGAAGTTCTAGACTGGTCTTTATTCATTCTTTTAAAAGTAAATGTTATATTTCTAAGCTATGTAAACCAAACAGTGGCTCTGCTTTCATCTTATATGTTAGCACATCTGCTTTCACAGAAAATTCATTTCTATGAATCTAAGTATGAAGAATTAACATGAAATATTTTCTATCTGTTGAGCTCATAAAGCATTCAATGGTATCCACTACCCAGGATCAATTCCTCATCAAAATCCTTTATCCATTTGTTCTACTTTCCCATTTCTCTAGAATCTTAGAATAAAGAATATTTTTTTTAAATTCAGACAATTTCTAAAGATCTGTATAAAGAAAAGCCTTCCACAAATCTATTGCTTTCCACAAAGAAAAGTTCATATATTTACAGTCCTGTTTTCATACACTTCCCTAAACTCCTGGGGGAAACATCTGTAAGGAAAAACAACCATCCATATGAAAATATTTAATTTTACACTTTTTTTCCAGAATACATTGTATTCCCTCCAGAAATTGTTATTAGGCACCTGATTATTTTCTGAATAAATTGGAAAAATTAAATCCTTAAGAAAATAAAAGTATAGGACTACTCCAGAGAGATTCCTCTACACTTGGTCTTTGAATGTATCATGGGCAAGAGGAATTAGGAATCTTCTCAAATCTGTAGTAAAGACTTCAGTATTCTCAAAAATACTCGTTAAGAATAGCTATCACCTTGCCCTCTACCCTTCAAATGAAAAGTAGAAGAAATTTATTCAAAGATATCACAGAATCACAGAATACATCTGGTTGGAAGAGACCTGAAAGATCTTCAGTCCAATCTTTGACTGAGCACTGAAGGGTCAACACTAAACCATGCTCCTAAGTGCCAGGTCCCCACACTGCTTAAATACCTCCAGGGATGGTGACCCCACCACTGACTTAGGCAGACCATTCCAATGTTTGAGAACCCTTTCAGTGAAGAAATATTTCCTAACATCCAGCCTGAACCTCCCTTGATGCAGCATGAAACCAAGAGCAGCCCTGACGAGGGGGATTTGGGGGTGATGGTGGACAAAAAGCTCAACATGAGCCAGAAGTTTGCACTTCCAGCCCAGAAAGCCAACCAGATCCTGGGCTGCATCAAGAGGTGTGGCCAGCAGGTCGAGGGACGTGATTCTCCCCCTCTACTCCACCCTGGTGAGACCCCACCTGGAGTACCGCATCCAGTTCTGGAGCCCCTATTACAAGAGGGATGTGGACATGCTGGAGCATGTCCAGAGAAGGGCCACGAGGATGATCAGAGGGCTGGAGCACCTCTCCTATGAGGAGAGGCTTAAAGAGTTGGGACTGTTCAGTTTGGAGAAGAGGAGGCTCCCAGGTGACCTTATTGTGACCTTCCAGTATCTGAAGGAGGCCTACAGGAAGGCTGGGGAGGGACTTTTTAGGCTATCAGGTAGTGACAGGACAAGGGGGAATGGAGCAAAGCTGGAGGTGGGGAGATTCAGATTGGATGTGAGGATGAAGTTCTTCACCATGAGAGTGGTAAGGCCTTGGAATGGGTTGCCCAGGGAGGTGTTTGAGGCCACATCCCTGGAGGTAAGGCCAGGCTGTATGAGGCTCTGTCCAGCCTGATATAGTGTAGGGTGACCCTGCCCATGTCAGGGGTTTTGGAACTAGATGATCCTTGTGGTCCCTTCCAACTCTGACTGATTCTATGATTTCCTCTAGTCCTGTTGCTTGACACCAAGGAGAAGAGATTGGGCGCCTCCTCGCTCCAAGCTCCCTTCAGATAGTTGTAGAGAGTGATGAGGTCTTCCCTCAGTCTCCTCTTCTCCAGACTGAACAATCCCAGCTCCCTCAGATGCTCCTTGTAGGCCATGTGCTCCCTGACCCTTCACCAGCCTTGTTGCCCTTATCTGGACATGTTCCAGCACCTCAGTGTCCGTCCTATAGTGAGGGGCTCAGAACTGAACACAGTACTTGAGGTGTGGCTTCACCTGTGCTGAGTGCAGGGGGATGATGACCTCCCTGTTCCTGCTGGCCACAGTGTTTCTGATACAAGCCAGGATGCCATTGGCTTTCTTGGCCACCTCGGCACACTGCTGACTCATGCTCAGTTGACTATCAACCAATACCCACCAGATCCCTCTCCAACTTGCAGCTTTCGAAGCACACATCCCCAAATCTGTAGCACTTCCCTCATCCCCTAGGTGGGTCACCTTGTTGTAGAAGGAGATCAGGTTAGTTAGGCAGGACCTGCCTTTCATAAACCCCTGCTGACTGGGCCTGATTGCCTGATTGTCATGCATGTGCCATGTGATGGCACTCGGGATGACCTCCTCCATAACCTTCCCTGGCACTAAGGTCAGACTGACTGTGATGGAAGATATTAATAATGCAAGACAGGATTTTTTTCAAAATTAATACTGTTTATTGATTTTTTATATTCAGGACTCTCGCCACCTGCCCAGTAATTTTTCATAATAATTGGTTATTTGCACGGTCATGTAAACATTATACAATGGATAAACAGAGTCTAGAACATTTGAGAAATTGCTAGCAATAATGCAAACATTATACTATCAGAACTGGAACGAGGCTGTTTTGGTCAGTTGTACCCCTTTCCCACTAGAGGGACTTGAGAAGCTCCTTTCTGCTTATGGCAAAAGGCACTTGGAATTAGAGAATTTTACAAAGTTTTGCTAAAGAGGCTTTTGAGTATTTACTCACAAATATTAATCTCCAGATTCCCAGGACTAACTACAGTTCCCCGACAGTACCCAGACACTTGCAGGGAGTTGTGTTGATGTCTTGTCAGCCATTGAGAAGCTTCTAAATCTTCCCAGGCTGTTTACAGGGGTGCTGAGAGAAAGGCAATCTCTGACCTGATCCTGGTTCCTCTTGGCTCCGTACTTGGCACAGACACTTGCAGATGTGTAGGCAGGATGTCTTGCAGATGTGCAGATGGGCACAATATTGCACTGGCTAAGCAAGCCTATTGCATGAAGGCACCTAAGGCCTATTCCTGGTAAACTTAATGCAAGTTTCCAGGTAGAAAACCCAAAGTATCAGGGCTTGTTATTATGTAACAGAGCTAGCTTACAGCTTATCAGACATAATGCTGCAGTGCATGGCAGGATGCAATGGCAGTGAGGCAGAACACTGCCAGAAGCAAATGGCAGCAGCACATCTCTTTTTCATCAATACAGCCCAAGTCTAACAGTTCTTTGGCCACACATCAGCCAATCAGAATGTCAGTTAGCCAAACTTAACCATATTAGGTGAAGCTGGGGCTTACTTTTACCTTTTAGGGCAGAACATAAACAAGTATATAAACATGTGCGGGTATCCTGTAAACGAGTTTGGAGGGACATGGTGGCTCCAGGCCTTTTGTCCTCCTTCCTGTGGTTGCTTCTCCCAGCAGCAGATAGAGAGGGAGAGCAGAAAACATGTCTGGGCAAGCCAGGACAAGTTTAGGCCTAATTTGGCCTATTTTGGCCTTCCACAACACTGACAGGCCTGTAGTTCCCTGGATCGTCCTTCTGGATCATCTTGTAGAAGAGCATCACATTTGCTGGCCTCCACTTAGCTGGGACCTCCCCAGTTAGCCAGGACTGTTGACAAATAATTGTGAGTGGCTTGGTGAGCACATTTGCCAGCTCCTTAAATACCCCTGGTTGAATCTCATCCAGCCCTATGGACTTGTGCCCTTTCTGACAGGGCCAAAATAAGCATTCATTGTTGTTTCTTTCTTTAAGTCTTATTTTTTTACATAATGATGCTTCTGAATACAGCAGTTCTAAGCAGGAACGGCAAAAGCTCTGGAGAAAGTGGTGGAATTCTTTCCTGAAAATTATCGAAAGACTATGTGGAAAGTACAAACTATCTGTCTCAGAATCATGGAATCAGAATGGATTGGGTTGGAAGGGACCTTAAATATCATCTAATTCCAACCCCCCCTGACATCAGCAAGGACACCTTCCACTAAAACAGGTTGCTCAAGGCTGCATCCAACCTGACTTTTAACACTTCCATACTTGGAGCCTCTTCAACTTCTCTGGGCAACATGTTCTAGTGCTTCATTACTCTCATGGTAAAGAATTTCTTCCTAATGTCTAATCTAAATCCAAGTTCTTCTGAGTTTGAAGGCATTACCCTTGTTCTGTAACTCCTGTCACTCCAAAGCCTACCCTCTTTCAGCTTAAAGCCACTACTCATCCTATCACTACATATCTTTGTAAAAAGTTCCTGTCTATCAATCCTTTAGGCTGTCTTCATATACTGGAAGGCTGCTATAAGGTCTCCCCAGATCCTTCTCTTCTCCAGTCTGAACAACCCCAACTCTCTCAGCCTGTCTTCATAAAAAAGTGCTCCAGCCCTTGGATAACCTTTGTGGCCTCCTCTGGACCTTCTCCATGTCCTTGTGTTGGGGGCTCCAGAGCTGGACACAATACTCCAGGTGAGGTCTCACCAGAGCAGAGCAGAGAAGAATCTCCTCCTTCAAACTGCTGGCTATGTTTCTTTTGATGCAGCCCAGGATACGGTTGGCTTCCTGGACTGCATATCCAAAAATATGTTATTCTTTATCTCATATGCTATCCCTTTAAGTTTGAATTTTAAATGAAGTTATTCTCTTTGAAAATGAATGTCAATATAGTCTGTTAATCAAAATAAGTAATAATTTCTTTAGTACAAAACTTGGAAAGATTTCCAGAGGAAGATTTTGAGATTTTTGGAGAATACAGAAGAAAAGGGCTTGAGGGCTTCCTACCTTCTTTCCTTCATGTTGGATGAGTTGTACCAGTACAACTCCCAATAACTTCCATCTATTTGTTGTTGTTAAAATGACAGTAATGGAGTTTCCTTACTCTTGCCATGCAACCTGTTCAAATTGCTAGTGCTCAAAAGCTTTTCTCCTAATACTTAGCCTGAATACTTTTTATTGCAGTTAGATATGATACTTCTTGACTTTTTTTTTTTCCATGGGCAAGGAAAAACAATTCATATCCCTCTATTTATTTATTTAATAGAAAACCTATATCAAATAATGTTACTGTATCATGCACTAATTGAATCTTCTACAGACTGAACAGCATTTTCTTTATATTTTTACATAAATAATAATTGTTGAGCTTTTAATTATATTTTTTTTAAAACTGAATTGTTATGTCTTCATTTATCTTGATGTTGTACTGCCCTAAATTGTAGATACAAGTCTACTTGAAGACTTAAAAGTAGACAGAAAAGTACTGTAGATGTCCTTTTATGTTACTGCTGTCATATATGAATATAGCTGCTCTTTGGTGATAATAGATTTGTGTTGCAAATTTATAAACCATACCCAGGGCCTCTTACCTATTCTGCAAAGGTATCTTAGAGGATAAGGAGGGGGTTTCTCTTATGGCTCCATGCAGATTATTGTGGCATAATTAGTGTGCAGACAACAACTGTAAGTTCTAGATGTCAGTATTACGTGCAGTCTTCTAGACAGATATTTGTGGTGGTTACCGAAGTTACTGATGTGCAATAAGCAAGTGAAGCCATTCCATGGTAAACAAACAAGAAGTGTTTTTGAAACTTTACATTTTTAAGAAGGGTAAGTTACTGTCAATGCAATGCATGTTATAGATGCTTGCATAATAAAGGATATGATAAGAAATTTGTAAGAGTCACAGTAAAAAAGTGTTTGCAAATTGTTACAGTAGACAGTAGCTGGTAAAACTTTTTCCATACTGAGTGCCATCTATCACTAAGAATCAGTAAGAAAACTTATTGCTATGGATAACCAGTCCCAGGATTATGGTAGTGGTCAGGATCACCGTTACTAAAAGATTGAAGAGGTATTCTTAATGAATTTGTTCTCTGTAGAGGCCTTACTATGATGTTACCTGCTTCACAGCTGCATTTGGCATTATCTGGATGGTCATCATTATTTCCTGTTCAGTAATGATACAATGACCTTCCAAAATCAGTGGTGAATCTCTTCATATCTCACAAGTTTTACATATTCTAGCCATACAAAAAGAGTTTGGACAATGGCTTTTTTTACTGATATTATAGAAAATCAACTGCAGAACATCAGTTATTTTTTCCTGAATTACTGCATAGATCTAGATTTACAATCAAAATCTGTCTACATATTTCTCTGTTCTAAAAAATACTCTGAAATTCCATTCATTTTGAAAGATAATTTCCAAAGATCATTGCACAACTTACTGCACTGACAGTATTTTGTAGAACAGACCTTTTCAACAGGTTCTACAAGTTCAGCAAATGGGATCATATGTCTGTCTCTGTGTCCTATCCATAAAAAACATTTCTTCTGTTACCAGCAAGTCTTCTAAGAGTTTTGTTCTTGGATGTATGATGGATCAAGCCTTGTCCCTTAGGACACATTTCAGACTGACTCCAGCAGTAATAGGCACAACTCTATATCATGGGTAATGTTTTGTCTGAAGTCTAAGCACCTAACAAAATGCGGTATATGTTCAATGTGTGATACCTGTTCAAAAATGTTACGTCTGTGATCAAACAGAACTGTTATAGAATGCTTCATCTTTTTCAAATTATTTTCACCTCAGTACATAGATATCGTAGCTACTAAGCACCTTTGTTGCCAGGGGCTTAGTCATATTGGAAATATATGAAATTATTGCGAGAACATGTACTCTTAGGCTCTACTATCAACATTTTTCAATAATTTCCTTCAGGAGGAAGATACATTTAAATAATTATTTGCAGTGCTGTTGCTGCTCTTGTAGCTGCTACATTCTCTTGTTGCCCGCATTCTCCACCACTTGTTGCTGGCAGTAATATGACAAATGCAACAACACACTTTGGATTGAAGCAGGTGCTCTTTATTCTAGGCCAGTGCAAGCGTATGGCCTGTGCAGGACAGAGGACCAGAAGCAAGACACCAAAAATGCCATGGCCAAAAAGGCTCCGTCACCCTCGTGGTGACTCCTTTTGTCCCATCATACAAACAATGCATTAACATAATCTAAGTGAGTACAGGTCCCGTCTTTAATATACATTATAACTTGTTTTTCCCTGGGCCAGGTGTCCTACTATCTTTCTTACCCTGTGGGAGCTGTGAGAATGAAGGTTGAACTATTAATTATTTTTCTCTTGTACACTGTGTTTCCACAATTGCTCCTCTAAACTTTTGTGGTGGTTTGGCAGTTACCTGCCACCCCCACCTTTCATATAACCCTGGCTAGAACTCAGAACGCTAGAAGTTGATAAATGAAGCTTTATATTTACAGCAGTGCACAATATACAAGCAGATATTTACAAGATATAACAGATATTTACAGATATATACAGTGAAAAGGTAATACAGAAACACCACACCCCTTCCAGAGATCAAAATCCCCAAGAGGGGTTTTTAACCACCCCTACCACCTTTCCCCCCTTCACCAATCTTATCTCACCATCTGTTGGTGCAGCAGATAAGTGGAGGCAGATCGGCCAGGGGGATTAGCAGTAGGAAAGAAGTTAGTGGAATTATTAAGAATCAGCAACAAAAAGGCCGAGACAAAGGAACTATGCAAGAAAGCAGCCACAGCCAGGAGCAGTCTGAAACCGTCTGACCAATCTATATTTGGGTTACAACACTTAAAAGAATTTTTTTCTTTCTCAGTAAACTGTGAGTGAAGTGACACAATGTATTTTCATTTCTCAGCCAATAGTCTAATTTCTCACTCAAATTCTCCAGTTACTTCAAACCAACACAATCCACCCCTCTCTACTTCACTCAGAGTTTACTGAGAATTATCTATCTAATTTAAAACAATATTTAAAATAATGAATATTTACAAATTCACTTCATTCCAGATGTATCTTGGATGTAGGTGATTCAAAAGCTCAGAAAACAGGAAACTGCTTGTCTCCTCACAGATGAGATGAGACCAGGGACTCCCAGGTGACATTGGGTTCGTGCTCAAGTGTTGTAGAATCTGTTGTGATGGACGCCAGGTAAAACCTAGAACAGAAAAACACCTAACACTCTAAATTTAAATTTTTCAGCTAAGGTTAGATTTATTTGTGGAATACACTGGATTTCACCATTCTCCTGCATTACCCAGTATGTATGACCAGGACCTTCTGCATAAACCACCCCTCGGACAGGTTTCCCTTCGCCCGAAGGAGAAAATACCCAAACAGTTTTACCTAACAGGTTCTTTTCATGTACAACAGGAACTCTATCACCATCTACTGTAGGAACCAGATCTGATTGTGCAGGTCCTGCCCTGTTTACAGAACCTCGACTGTTTACCAACCAGGTTGCTTGTGCTAAATTCTTTTCCCAGTTTTTAAAAGTTCCACCCCCCATGGCTTTTAGGGTGGTCTTTAGCAAACCGTTGTAGCATTCAATCTTTCCTGAAGCTGGTGCATAGTAGGGTATGTGGAAGATCCATGCAATACCATGCTCTTTGGCCCAGTTTTTCACAAGATTGTTCTTGAAGTGAGTGCCATTGTCTGATTTAATTCTCTCCGGAGTTCCATGTCTCCACATGATTTGTCTCTCCAAACCAAGAATGGTGTTACGTGCAGTAGCATGTGGAACTGGATAGGTTTCCAGCCATCCAGTGCTTGCCTCTACCATCGTTAGCACATACTGCTTGCCAGAACAAGAACGAGGTAAAGTGATGTAGTCAATCTGCCACGCTTCACCATACTTGTACTTTGACCATCACTCACCATACCATAAGGGTTTGATTCGCTTAGCCTAGTAGCAGCACAGATGTCACAGTCATATATGACATTGATAATAGCATCCATGGATAAGTCAATTGACCTATCATGTGCTCATTGGTATGTTGTATCTCTGCCTTGATGTCCAGATGAATCACGGGCCCACTGAGCTAGAAACAAGTTCACCTTGGTGTTTCCACTCAAGATCAAAGTCACATACTGCCTGATGGTTGTGTTGCTGTTCCTCAGTAGCTTTCTTTTTAGGGATGTGTGTGTCTGTGTGCTGCACCTTCACTGGAATTCTCTCCAGTTGTGCATCAATGTCCTGCCGTAGATCAGCACACCAAATAGGCTTTCCTTTCCTCTGCCAGCCACTCTTTGTCCAGTCCCTTAGCCAACCCCATAGACCATTGGCTACCATGCATGAGTCAGTGTAGAGGTAAAGGATAGGCCAATTCTTCCCGTTCAGCCACATCAAGAGCATGTTGGACTGCTTTTACCTCAGCAAATTGACTGGATTCACCTTCTCCATCTTTTGCTTCGGTAACTCTCCTGGTAGGACTCCAGACTGCTGACTTCCATCTTCACTTATTCCCAACAAGATGACAGGAACCATCTGTGAACAAAGCATAGTTCTTTTCCTGATCAGAAAGATCACCATAGGGAGGAGCTTCTTTAGCACAAATTGGGTTCTGTAGAGACTGTGCCTTCCGGCCAGTTGGTGATTACTTCTACCAGAACAGGTCAATCAAGATTACCCATGTGTGCTCGTTGGATTATAAAAGCCATCCATTTAGACCAGGTTGCATCTGTGGCATGATGTGGTGATGAACCTTTGCCTTTGAACATCCAGTTTAGAACTGGCAATGTAGGAGCTAAAAGCAATTCTGACTCAGTTCCAATCACTTCAGAAGCTGCTTTCACTCCCTCATAGGCTGCTAGTATTTCTTTC
>VWZI01001921.1:19799-29810 GCA_013396835.1 Psilopogon haemacephalus | reverse complement strand
GAAAGGGAAAGGGAAAGGGAAAGGGAAAGGGAAAGGGAAAGGGAAAGGGAAAGGGAAAGGGAAAGGGAAAAAAGGGAGAAAAGGGGAAAGGGGGAAAAAAAGGAAAAGGGAAAAAGGAAAAGGGAAGGAAAGAAAAAGAAAAGACAATGACAAGCAAAAAAACACAACAAAAGCAATCAACCAAACTAACAAACAAAAAAACCCAAAATAACAACAGAACCAAAACAAACCAAACCCATAACAAAATAAAACAAAAAACCCCCAAACAAACCCATAACAAAAGAAAACCCCAAACAACAACAAACCAAACAAATGAGAAAAAAAAAAAAAAAGAAAAAAAAAAGGAAAACCTTCCAAAAATCCCCAAACCCCAGATTGGAGCACCCGTGACATTTAATGATTATTTTTTACATATTCATGCAGATCTGATCCATCATATGATCAGTAGGACATGAAACATGACCAGCACTCCTCTCTAGATTCAGTGGCTCTGTCTCGACTCCATCCTTTCAAGTTGAACCTTTTCTGAGCTACAACTTGTCTGTCTTTCTGTCTGCTGCAGTCCTGACCACCCTTGGCAACACTAAGGAGAAATGTTTAAGCAACTCAGAACAAGAAAATTATGTGATGGACCTCCAGTTGTCAGGGAAGCACTAACAACTAATTCCAGATGGTGTCAACAATCAGCTTCAACTGTCCAAAACACTAAACAAAATACAGATTTTTTTTGTTTCAGTCCTGCTCAGAGGTGACTGTTCACTGCCTATTCAGTAAGGCATCTTCGTTTAGAGCTGAAGTAACTAAAGCAAAACAATCTTTTTGTGCTCAGTCAACAAAATATATCAAAGATCTTCGTAATAGTAAAAATAACATTTTCTTTCGCAGATAGGAGTACGTTGCCTAATGTATAATTTCCCTTGAAGTGGGGTTTATATAACTGAATTTAGCTGATTTTAGTTTTGTGTTTGAGGCTCTTTTGAGGCAGCTGAAGACTGGTAGGAGTAGTTCAGAATAGCTAAATTAAGATTATATCTGAAGGGGGCATACAAAAAAGCTGGGGAGGGACTTTTGAGGCTATCAGGTAGTGACAGGACTAGGGGGAATGGAGCAAAGCTGGAGGTGGAGAGATTCAGATTGGATGTGAGGAGGAAGTTGTTCAGCATGAGAATGGTGAGAGCCTGAAATGGGTTGCCCAGGGAAATGGTTGGGGCCCCATCCCTGAAGGTGTTTAAGGCCAGGCTGGATGAGGCTGTGGGCAGCCTGATCTAGGGTAGGGTGTCCCTGGGAATGGCAGAGGGCTTGGAACTAGATGATCCTTGTGGTCCCTTCCAACCCTGACTGATTCTATGATTCCATGAAGACTAAATCCACAACGCACTTTAATTCAAAATATTTTTTTTCCCTTAGAAATGGAATCAATGGAACACAAAAATGTTCAGTTAAATGCACTCCAGCTGCAGAAGAACGAATTAAAGCAGGATTTGTTTGCTCTCCAAAGTGAACTCAAAGGTATGCCTGATAATCACTTGTTATGATACTTTTTTGTGGCTTGAAGAATGCTTCTGAAAAAATCTCTTGTGTAAAGTTGTTTGGTTTCTTTTTTCCTCAAGAAAAAGAAATAGAAACAAGATTTTAGGGTACTTTACATTACATAATACATAGTTTTAAAACATGTTTATAACAAATATTATCCACTTCAATGAGATTTATTTCAAATGTCAGTGATACTGGGTCTACAGATTTTCTGACTCATACACTATAAACATGAAAAAGAAGGAAATTTATACTTCTGCTGCTAAGTCATATGTTTAAATGCAGAATTTAGTGTTCCAAAATGCACATAAATCACCAAGTTTTGCTTAAAGACCCGTTAACCTGTAATCACAGAATATCACTGAAATTCAAGTATTTAGCAAGCAACATGGCTTGGACTGATAAAAAACACAGACTTGGCCTTGGCACTGAAGCTCTGAGCTGTAAATTCAGCTATCCTCTCTTTACTGCTATTTGCTGCTCATGCAGGAAAATCTGTTCACAAAATTGAAAAAAACCAAAAAAAGGAGTCTCCACAAAATGCCAGGAGAGACATATTTGGCCAGGGAGGTGGTGGAGGCCCCATCCCTGGAGGTGTTTAAGGCCAGGCTGGATGAGCCTCTAAAAAGCCTGATCTAGTGTGAGGTGACAAGTGGAGTCCCTCAGGGGTCAGTCCTGGGACCAGTCTTTTTCAGCATCTTTGTGGGTGACATGGACAGAGACATTGAGTGCACCCTCAGCAAGTTTGCTGATGACCCCAAGCTGTGTGGTGCAGCAGACAGGCTGGAGGGGAGGGATGGCATCCAGAGGGAAATGGACACACTGGAGAGGTGGGCACAAGCCAACCTCAGGAGGTTCAACAAGGCCAAGTGCAAGGTTCTGCAGCTGGGTCGAGGCAATGCCAAGCACAAATCCAGGTTGGGCAGTGACTGGCTGGAGAGCAGCCCTGAGGAGAGTGACCTGGGGATGCTGGTGGACGAGAGCTCAAGATGAGCCAGCAGTGTGCACAGAAAGCCAACTGGATCCTGGGCTGCATCAGGAGAAGTGTGGCCAGCAGGTTGAGGGAGGTGATTCTCCCCCTGTACTCTGCCCTGGTGAGACCCCACCTGGAGTACTGCATCCAGTTCTGGAGCCCCTATTACAAGAGGGATGTGGACATGCTGGAGTGTGTCCAGAGAAGGGCCACGAGGATGATTAGAAGGCTGGAGCACTTCTGCTATGAGGACAGACATAAATCAGAGTTGGGCCTGTTCAGTTTCTAGAAGAGGAGGCTCCCAGGTGACCTTCTTGTGGCCTTCCAGTACCTGAAGTGGGCTAAAAAAAAGCTGGGGAGAGACTTTTTAGGCTCTTAGGCAGTGCCAGGACTAGGGGGAATGGAGCAAAGCTGGAGGTGGGGAGATTCAGATTGGACATGAGGAGGAAGTTGTTGAGCATGAGAGTGGTGAGAGCCTGGAATGGGTTGCCCAGGGAGGTGGTTTGGGGCCACATCCCTGGAGGTGTTTGCAGCCAGGCTGGATGAGGCTGTGGGCAGCCTGATCTAGGGTAGGGTTTCCCTGGATATGGCAGGAGGGTTGGAACTAGATGATCTTTGTGATCGTTTCTAACCCTGACTGATTCCATGATTCTATGAATACATACGAAACTCCTACAAAAAAAAAAAAAAAAAAAAAAAGGTACAGAGAGAACCAAGAAAGATTCTGTGTGATCACACTTTGAAATTTGGATTAAAAAAAAAAAAAAAGAGAGAGAAAGAAAAAATATCAAGTAGTGCTTTAGTAACTTTTTACACAATCACAGAATTGTCAGGGCTGGAAGTGACCACAAGTATCATCCACTTTCAACCCTCCCATTCCATGGACAGGGACACCTCACACTAGATCAAGTTCCCCAGAGCTACATCCAGCCTGGCCTTAAAAACCTCCAGGGATGAGGCTTTCACCACCGCCCTGGTGTCTCACCACCCTTATAATGAAGAACTTCTTCATAACATCTAATCCAAATCTCCCCTTCTCTAACTTGGATCCATTCCCCCTAGTCTTATCATTACCTGACATCTATAAAGTATCTCACAGGCTTTCTTGTGGGCCCCCTTCAGATACTAGAAGGCCACAATAAAGTCTCCTTGGAGCCTTCTCTTCTCCAAACTGTTTACAAACATGTAAACACCATGGAGCGGTAAGTAAGAGAGCATTGAAAGGCTCTCAATATGTGAATATTGTATCAGGAATAGTGTGGCCAGCAGGACAAGGGAGGTTATCTTTCCCCTGTACTTGGCACTGGTCAGGCCACATCTTGAGTACTGTGTCTAGTTCTGGTCCAATTCAAGAGAGATGTTGAGGTACTGGAACATGACCAGAGAAGGGCACCAAGGCTGGTGAGGAGCCTGGAGCACAGCCTTGTGAAGAGAAGCTGAAAGATCTAGGGTTGCGCAGCCTGGAGAAGAGGACGCTCAGGGGTGACCTCATTGCTGTCTACAACTACCTAAAGGGAGGTTGTAGCCAGTTGGGGTTGGTCTCTTCTCCCAGGCAACCAGCAACAGAACAAGGGGGCACAATCTCAAGTTGTGTCAGGGTAGGTATAGGCTGGATGTTAGGAGGAAGTTCTTCCTAAAGAAAGTGATTGGCATTGGAATGGGCTGCCCAGGGAGGTGGTGGAGTCACCATCCCTGGAGGTGGTCAAGAAAAGACTGGATGGGGCACTTAGTGCCATTGGCTAGGGATGGGTGCTAGGTTGGACTGGATGATCTTGGAAGTCTCTTCCAACCTGGCTTAATCTATTCTATTCTATTCTATTCTATTCTATTCTATTCTATTCTATTCTATTCTATTCTATTCTNATTCCATTCCATTCCATTCCATTCCATTCCATAAACTGTCTGAAAGTAAGGGTGAAGTTTTCCAGAAGATTGCAATGTGCATAGCAACTACAATAATAGAATTCATGTTCTTTATGCAGGTGCCTCTACCCTACAAACAGCTTCATGAAGTATTAGGAAAGACATATTTAGAGAATGTGGATGGTTGAATATTGATGATTAATACGTATTTATAATGCAATTGTAATTTCACGTTTAGACCTTGAGAATGTAATCAGGGAGGCTGAAAAAATGACGAAAGATTTAGAAACAGAAAAAGAGCAAGTGGCCGAAAAACCTCAGACTGATCCAGAATGTTTGAGGTAAGAGTCTCACATTGTAAGTTCCTAAATTTAATTTTCACTCTCTGGCAAGGACTATTTTACCTTTCCTGGATGTTACTCTGGAATCGGAGCAATCATTTGTCTTCATTACAGAACATGAATCCCCAGCCTTTCACCCTTGCATGCTTGCTCCAGCAAATGAAAAACTTAAAGCCTTTGCAAGGAGGTCACTCAATCTTGGAGGCAAAGCAGATGACTTCTTTTTAAGTGGTAAACCCGTTCTTAAATTTGTGTAAAAACAGTACTGGAACATAGAGTACTGATGAACTACTCAATGCTATGCCTACTTCTGCTCACTGGCTGTACAACACTCCTCAGAGTGATTGCCATGTTGGAAGGCAGTGAAGGGGGAAAGCATCTGGGGGTCCCAGTGGATGGGGCTTTGACCATGAGCCAACAGTGTGCTCTCGTGGCCGTCAAGGCCAATGCCATTCTGGGGTGGATTAGAAGGGCTGTGGCTAGTAGTTCGAGAGAGGTTCTTCTGCCCCTCTACTCTGCCCTGGTGAAGCCACATCTGGAGCACTGTGTCGAGTTCTGGGCCCCCCAGTTCAAGAGGCACGCAGAAATGCTTGAGAGAGTTCAGCATAGAGTGACAAAGATGATGAAGGGAATGGAACATGTGTGATATGAGGAGAGCTTGAGAGAGCTGGGGCTGTGCAGCTTGGAGAAGAGGAGACTGAGAGGTGACCTCATCAATGTTTATAAATAAGATGATGAAGGGAATGGAACATCTCCCTTATGAGGAGAGCCTGAGGGAGCTGGGGCTCTGATGCTTGGAGGAGATGAGAGGTGACCTCATCAATGTTTATATATATGTGCAGGGTGAGTGCCAGGAGGCTGGAGCCAGGCTCTGCTGGGTGATGCCCAATGACAGGACAAGGGGCAATGGATGGAAGTTGAGGCATAGGAAGTTCCATGGAAACATGAAGAGGAATTTTTTTCCCTGTGAGTGTGACAGAACACTGGAACAGGCTGCCCAAGGGGGTTGCACATCTCCCTCTCTGGAGATACTCCAAACCGACTTGGATGTGTTCCTGTGTGATCTGTTCTAGGTGATCCTGTTCTGCCAGGGTTGTTGGACTGGATGAGCTTTTGAGATCCCTTCCAGCCTCTGACATTCTATGATTCTGTTTATTTTCCTTTTATGTGACAGGGAAAACTGATACATAAATCAGAGAAAGCTTTATGTTCCTTGTATCAAAAATAAGTCCTGCTAAACAGACACCTGCATCTGCTTGCAGAAAGTTACTACCTTGTCCTTTTCACTTGTGCACCGTAGATGTGCCACAGAGGAAATTTTTTTGTCTGTGAGGATGACATAACACTGGACCAGGCTGCCCAGGGGTGTCATGGAGTCTCCCTCTCTGGAGATATTCAAAACCCACCTGGACACATTCATGTGTGATCCACTATAGGTGATCCTGCTCTGTCAGGATGAGCTTTTGAGGTCCCTTGCAGCCCTTGACATTCTATGATTCTGTGAATCAGCCACAATAATTTCACTGGGTCAGATGGGCCTTGTATTGATTCTGCTAAGTACAGACTTCTCTATGATCTCTACTGTCAGTTCCAGTTTGCCTTCTAATTAAGCTAGCTTAGGACAAAATTATAAAGATTTAGCCATGACAGAAGACCTTGCACAGTATCCCTTAATAGTGAATATTGCTTCACAGAAACTGAGTGGTAATGACTCATTTCTTGTAAGCTTTCTTAAATGTCACATTTATATTTTCAATATACAGGAGATACTGCAATATTTTCAACAAAAAAACCCCAACAAACAAACCTTAAAACACTTGAACTTCCAAGGCAGAAAGCTCTGCATCACAGAATTCACAGGATCACAAGATGTTAGGGGTTGGAAGGGACCTTCAGAGATCATCGAACCCAAAACCCCTGCCAGAGCAGAACCACAGAATCTAGCTCAGGTTGCACATTAATGCATTCAGACAGATTCTTAAACAGCTTTTCCCTATTTTGTGGTGTTGTAGATGACAGAGCCTGTAAATAGGGAAGTTGTGGATGCTCCCTCCACAGGGAAGTGTTGAAGACCAGGTTGGATGAGGCCTTGAGTGACCTGTTCTGATGGGAGGTGTCCCTGCCTATAGTGGGGGGTTGGAACTTGATGATCTTTAAGGTCCCTTCCAACCCAAACCATTCTGTTTTTCTGATTTAAATAACGCTTAAGAGGCAATAAAAAAAGAACTGCTAAAAAAGCTGCACCGAAAAAATCTCTGACATAATTTTTTAGGGAAAACGCAACTTTTATTACGATAGAATAATAGAATGGTGTAGGTTGGAAGAGACCTCAAAGATCATCCAGTTCCAACCCCCTGCCATAGGCAGGGACATCACTTTTTCTTTCCCCATAGAGTTTTGAGTTATGGACATAAATAACTATGTTCACAAGGTCTTGTAATGACAGAATGAGGGGGAATGGGTTCAAACTGGCAGAGGGGAGATTTGAACAGGATGTTAGGAGGAAGTTGTTTGCAGTGAGGGTGGTGAGACACTGGCACAGGTTGCCCAGGGAGGTTCTGGCTGCTCCCTCCCTGGATGTGTTCAAGGGCATGTTGGATGAAGCCTTGAGCAACCTGTTCTAGTGGGAGGTGTCCCTGCCTATGGCAGGGGGTTGGAACTGGATGATCTTTGAGGTCTCTTCCAACCTAAACCATTCTATGATTCTATAAGCAAATATAGTTGGGATTTTTCCCTGAAAACTTTCAAGAGAAAAAAAAAAGAATTTGCAGAGGAGCCCATGAATTTTTCTGAAACATAATTCTGCTGAATGTTAAGTTTTCTGTGGGTTTTTTTTTTAAGGAAAATGATATAGCAGCCCCATTACTAACTCGTTGCGACTCTTCCATGCGGTTGAGGCATGGCCAAAATTCCCTCAGCACAGAAATTAATTAGCTCACGATTCTGCATGCAGTAGCAAAAACTTTGCATTCAACCTATACCACAGCAGACACAGTGTAAATAATAATAATAATAATAACAACAGCAGCAGCAATTCTATAAGACAGCATGTGTTAATCCACCCTTTCACATTATTCACTCCGTCGTGATATATTAGGCTCTATGATACATGAGGCTGTCAGCTGCCTTCTAAATAACACGCTTCCCTTGGAGTGGTTTACTGCCATCATGCCACTTAATATTCAAATTGGTGCAATTAGTTTTCTGTAACAGGTTTCCTTTGTATAAGGTACAGGAGTGGCAAGCATTATGTTGCTAATCCCCGTTTCTGCCACCGATTGCTGGGAGATCCTAGGCAAATCATTCAAATCCTCCTCTGGCTGCCTGTCTGCAGAGTGAAATTAACTCACAGCCCTGTGAAACGATACTTGAGTTTCATCAGGGTAGAAAATGCAACACTAGATAAAACATAGAATGGTTTAGGTTGGAAGGGAACTCAAAGCTCATCCAGTTCCAACCCCCCTGTGCCATAGGCAGGGACACCTCCCACTGGAACAGGTCACTCAAGACCTCATCTAACCTGGCCTTGATCACCTCCAGGGAGGTTGTGGATCACAGAATCACAGAATGTTATCTTCGATTCGATGATCAAATTGGTGAAATTAGTTTTCTGTAACAGGTTTCCTGTGTATAAGGTACAGGAGTGGCAAGCATTATGTTGCTAATCCCCATTTCTGCTACTGATTGCTGGGAGATCCTAGGCAAATCATTCAAATCCACCTCTGGCTGCCCGTCCACAGAGTGAAATTAACTCACAGCCCTGTGAAATGATACTTGAGTTTCATCGGGGTAGAAAACGCAACACTGGATAAAACATAGAATGATTTAGGTTGGAAGGGACCTCAAAGATCATCCAGTTCCAACCCTCCTATGTCATAGGACGAGGACAGTCCCAACGTCCAGGGCAGGCTGTGGGGCTAGAAGCTGCTGGCCCTCAGCAGAGGGCTGTGGGAACACAGGGAGGAATGTCCCAAGGACACCTTTGTCACCAGAGGAAGGAGGGGGACAGACAATCTCACAGGCTCAGGACAGGTAGGAATGTTCCAAAGACACCTTTGTCGCCAGAGGAAGGGAGGGACAGACAACCTCACAGGCTTAGCACAGGTAGGATTGTCCCAAGGACACCTATGTCACCACAGAGGGAGGGAGACAACCTCGTAGGCTTAGCACATATAGGAATGTCCCAAGGACACCTTTGCCACCAGAGGAGGGGCATCTTCCACTAGAACAGGTCACTCAAGGCCTCATCTAACCTGGCTTTAAACACCTCCAACTATAAGGTCTCCTTGAAGCCTTCTCTTCTCCAGGCTGCAGAACTCCAATTAGAATCATAGAATCAATCAGGGTTGGAAGGTTGTCCCTTCCAACATGGATCAGCTAGTTCCAATGCCCCTGCCATGGGCAGGGAGACTCTACCCTAGATCAGGCTGGACAGAGCCTTGTCCAGCCTTGCCTTAAACACCTCAAGGTGGCCCCAATCACCCCCATGGGCAACCCACTCCAGGCTCTCCCCACTCTCATGCTGAACAACTTCCTTCTCACATCCAGTCTAAACCTCCCCACCTCTAGCTTTGCTCCATTCCCCCTAGTCCTGGCACTACCTGATTGCCTCAAAAGTCCCTCCCCAGCTTTTCTGTAGGCCCCCTTCAGATACTGGAAGGCCAGAAGAAGGTCACCTTGGAGCCTGCTCTTCTCCCAACTGATTAGCCCCAACTCTTTCAGTTTCTCCTCATAGCAGAGCAGCTCCAGCCTTCTGAGGATCTTTGTGGCCCTCATATTAACATATTAAATTCTATTAACTACTACGTGTCATCTATTCAGCAAAGCAAGAAAGATGATGAGATATTTTTATTTTATAACATGCCCCATTTTATAGTCAACTTAAGCTTGTATTATTTGCAAGTGCAAAATACAAAGTGCTCCTACTGCTATTTCCACTATCAGAAAAAAAAAAAAAAAAAGTGCTCCTTGACTTGTAACAGTATGTTGAAGACACTTTCTTTCCATTGAAATAGTATTTAATTTCAGATACTGCACAAAATTTAGGACAGAATTGCCTAAGTCACATCAGAAATGCTCAATGCTCTATAGAGATAGTTCTGAATAAGTTAACTCACATGCCAGAAGCAATGTAGATATGTCACCATACTTCTATGTCTCTTCTTCAGTAGAGTTAAGCAGAAAAAGCTCATTGGTTCATTTGTCCACTTCTGTATGTCACAGTGCTGTGCCCAGAAGGTTTAGGATAATTCTAAACAGACTCATAAAACTCCATCAACTTCCCTTCCTTTCCCTTCCCTT
>VWZI01001921.1:6854-19740 GCA_013396835.1 Psilopogon haemacephalus | reverse complement strand
CCTTTCCTTTCCTTTCCTTTCCTTTCCTTTCCTTTCCTTTCCTTTCCTTTCCTTTCCTTTCCTTTCCTTTCCTTTCCTTTCCTTTCCTTTCCTTCCCTTCCCTTCCCTTCCCTTCCCTTTCCCCCTCTTCCTTCCTCTCCCCTTCCCATCTCCATCCCACTCTCCCTTCCCTTTCCCCTCATCACCTCTTGTGTTGGACCACCAATTTGAGAGAACAGAAGTGAATTTTAAGTACTATATGCTGTGCTATAAATGATGCAGTATAGAAACAGTCCCCCTGAAGGTACCTGATCACCCTGTAGTGCCTAACAGGAGGTCTTCAAGAAGTTGGAGCCAGGATCTACTCAATGCTGTACAGCGGAAAAACAAAAGGCAAAAAAGCCGAAGTTGAAACAAGAGAGGTTCAGGAAAAACTTCTTTATCAAGAGAACAGTATAAGCAAATTAAAAGGTTGCCCATGCTTTTCATCCTTAAGTTCCTCAGATTTGACTAGATAAAAGCCCTCAGTAACCTGTTCTCTCCTTGTGGGTGACCTTTCTTTGAGAAGGACTTTGGTTTAGATAACATCTTGATATCTTTTCCAGCCTGAATTATCCCATGAGCCAATCATTATAGATTGAATGGCTCATAGACCAATCCATATGCCCTGGCTTCTGCCTACATTGCTAAGAGGCAGCAGCATGTGCAACAAACCAGTCATCTCCATACTGCTTAGCATTTGGTGAGATCATACCTACTCTGACCCCTTTATAGTACCACTGTGACATTAAAATATAATATCATGTCTGAACACACATTGACCATGACATACTTTTAGGAGTTCTATTCAGCACAGCAGAATGCTGGTTCAAAATGACAATACCTAGAATGTGTGTTGCATGATAGGCACCACAAGTGCTGCAGCAGTGCATGTGCTCATGCAGTCCATTCCAATAATCTGTGAGTGAAGTATCCTGACCACTCCTGTGGGCGCCCTCTGAAAGGTATCTGAGAATAAAGGAGAATTCATATCATGTTAGTGAGTGAGAATCATAGAATCATAGAATGGTTTAGGTTGGAAGAGACCTTAAAGATCATCCAGTTCCAACCCCCTGCCATAGGCAGGGACACCTCCCACTAGAACAAGTTGCTCAAGACCTCATCCAGCCTGGCCTTGAACACCTCCAGCAAGGGAGCAGACACAACCTCCCTGGGCAACCTGTTCCAGTGTCTCACCACTCTCACTGTGAAGAATTTCTTCCTAACATCCCATTCAAATCTCCCCTCTGCCAATTTGAACCCATTTCCCCTCATCCTGACACTACAAGACCTTGTGAACAGTCCCTCCCCAGCCCTCCTGTAGACCCCCTCAGATACTGGTAGGCTGCTATAAGGTCTCCTCGAAGCCTAACAGGATGGGCATTTTTGGCCATAAAGAACCAATTGCAAGACCACAACTTTATTTTTTAAAATCATATTTAGTATGCATTAAAAAAGAAAAATAGTTTGCTACAAGTTACGTGGATTTGAAATATTAATTTTTTCCCTGTGAAATGAGCACATAATTTGATTTGAATTAAAAAAACAAAAAAAATCAGGGCAGAAAACCACACCACTCTTTACATGGTATAGACACCAAAGTTTTTAGAGCTTCCTTAGGACTAATATGAGAGACAGTCAGCATCAATAACCTGATATATGTAGCTCCCAGATCACCCTGGGAGCCCGATATTGTATCACATACCTAGCCCCAGCTTAAAAAAAATCAATAACAAAAGTAGCTGGCAAAGCAAGAATCTTCATTACAATTAAGTATATATCTTAAAGTGAATTGTGTTACTAGTGGAGAGTGTAGCCAGCTAATTCAAATTGCAGCAATTCATCTCTGATCTGAGAAAAATCCTCTCTACCATGTCTACAGCTTCATAAAATTTCTCCCAAATCCATCAAAGAATTACAAAAGGTCTTGAGAAGCACACACTGGTAACTCCAACAGCTGTTCTTGCTGCAGTTGTAGGCTCATTCTAATACACATCTGTTATGAATTATGCAAAATTAATAATCAGTATTAATTTTGATATCCAGGCAAAGATTGTTCATCACTATGAAAATTGTTTATTAACATTAAGTCTCACCAGAAAACTTATTTGCAATGCTTGAAACGCAGTTTGGATATTTATACACACAGGGAGCAGGCAACATAGAACACTTAAGTAATTATCAAATACAAACATTGAGCTTAGAACTGGAAAGAGGTCCTTAGTTTCAGTTATGCTGCTTGCCCACTAGGGGACTCAAGAGGCTCCTTTCTGCCACTGCGGCAGAAGGCAGAATAGAACCTAGTTAGAGAATTTCTTACAGAGAGGCTTCGCATGTTTACTCACAAAATACTATCAGACATTACCCAAACACTTGAAAGGAGTTCTGTTGATGCCTTGAAAGCAAAGCAGAGCATAATGTGGCATGGCAGGGCAGGCAAAGGCAAAAGCAAAAGCAGGCATGTGGCAAAAGCCTATTTATTATTTGTCTGAATGTAATGGCCCCTTTGGCCACTGACATTCACCAATCAGAACGGCACTTTGCCAAACCTGACCATATTAGGTGAAGTTAGGATCTTGCTTTCCCTTATTTGGGAGGAACAAGTGTGGGCAAGTCTTGGACCCTCAAAGTGGGTGTCTCCAAGACTTTTGTCTTCTCCCTTGCTCTGCTTCCATGCCTCCTACAGAGCGAATGGGACCATGGAATCACGCCTGGGCAAGCCAGGACATGTATCTTCCACAACAACAGCCGATACAGAAAAAAGTTAACAAAAATATGAATTTTAAGGACAGCATTAATTATGGATAAGGCACTGTACCCCCTTCCTCAAAGAAGGCACCCTGCAAATTGTGAGTCTCATGACACAGGAGCATAAGTTCAAAAAATTAATTAAAAAAAAAGGGCTGATTTGTTTTGGTTTGTTTTGTTTTGCTTCAGAAAAGATCTGCAATTAAAATCAAAAGCCTTATTTTAATCAGCTGTTCTTCCAGTGCCAACCCCAAAATATGAAACAGCAGGAAAGAACTCTGGCATCATCTCTCTTGAGTCCCATTTCCCTGGCAGGTAGCAAGTAGCATCACTTCAGCAGAACAATGCAGGAGTCAAGCAGAGACTAGCTGATGCCACTACAATCCTTGGGATGTGATTTCAATCTTACATTCATCCTAGCTACTTACCATATTAATTATTTATCTGCCTTCAAATTTTAATTTCAAATTTATGTATTGCCTTAAGTAAAGCAACCTAGAAATAATTTTATTAGGAGTTTATTTAAAAGAAGAAGAGGGAGTGCTTCATCTGAAATGGGTATTTTTCATCCTGGTCTAAAGGTAGACTAAGGACAAAATTGTTTCTTTGAAACCTGAGTTTCCATTCTACTTGAGAAAATCAGTAGTAGAGAGGAAGTGCATAAAGTAGGCATACTTTGTAAATAGTTCAAGGATTTGCATGCTTGCCTAATTCCTAAAAATAGAGCGTTGCTTCTTATACTTTATGATACAGAGACAGAAACTTCAATACCGACATTAGGAAGCAAAAAAGCGATGCTTTCATTCTTACAGATCATACAGGAAATGTGCTAATTAGAGCTGAACAAATGCTTCATGCCCACAGCAGACTGCCTAAGGCCATGAATGGTTCTGATGATTTAGAAGAAGAAAAAAAAAATTAAATTTAATTTTCTGTTAAATTTTATGATCAGGAAAGAGCAACCTCTGGAGTAATACGTGTGGTTCAAAATGAGCTTTTTAATTACAATCTCTTCATTGATTTTTTTTTTTTTTTAAGCTTTTCTTTTTAATAGCAGTGCCCAGTGGAACTATTATGGTTTGAATTATGTTAAAATAGGTTTCCATTATAAATTGCAGTGTGGCTTTACAAAAAGTAGATCATATTCAACTAATGATATCTCTCTTTGGTAAGAGAACTGATTGGTTACACAAAGAAAATGCAAATGCCATCCATCCAGATATTAGTGAAGTGTTTGATGCTATCCCACATGGAAAACTATTCATTAACCTGAGAAAGACTCATGAAATATTTTGAGTAGGGAAATGCCTAATAGTGACAATTGAAATAGGTGTGAAAAAAGAAATTTGGGGGACAGAGGAAAGTAATTACCGCCACATCTCGTCTTGTTTAATGTTTTAAACAGTGACTTTGGAATAGAAAGTGTTTTAAGTCAATCAATAGTATAAAACTGAAAATCTCCAGACCTTGTAGACTGGAATCACTACAAAAAGGAGGAGGAATATAATGATTTACAGTGCAAGATTATGTACTTGTGTGCATAACTAAAAACATCAATATTATGCATGTAGAAGCAAAGGAGAAGAGAGGCCTAAGCATACCAATATAATCAAATGACAACTATAAACATCAAAATTAAATAGAAGTAAATATATTGGTGGAAAAGAGAAAAGCAAGGGGTACTCCCAAGAAAAAGCAGGAGGGTGTGAGAATATATATACATACATAGCAAAGGAGGAGAATGTCCTGAGCATAACAATCTAATCAAATGCAAATGCCATCCATCCAGATATTAGTGAAGTATTTCATGTTATCCCACATGGAAAACTATTCATTAACCTGAGAAAGACTCATTAAATATTTTGAGTAAGGAATAAATATTTTGAGTAAGGAAATGCCTAATAGTGACAATTGAAATAGCTATGAAAAAAGAAATTTTGGGGCTGGAGGAAAGTAATTACCACCACATCTGGTCTTGTTTAATGTTTTAAACAGTGACTTTGGAATAGAAAGTGTTTTAAGACAATCAATAATATAAAACTGAAAATCTCCAGACATTGTAGACTGGAATCACTAAAAAAATGAAAAGGAATATAATGATTTACAGTGCAAGCTTATGTACTTGTGTGCATAACTACGGGCATCAATATTATGTACCTGGAAGCAAAGGAGAAGAGAGACCTGAGCATACCAATGTAATCAAATGACAACTATAAACACCAAAATTAAATAGAAGCAAATATATTGATGGAAAAGATAAAAGCAAGGGATACTCCCAAGAAAGAGGGTGTAAGAATAATCTATATATACATATATAGCAAAGGAGAAGAGAGGCCTGAGCATGCCAATCTAATCAAATCTAATTGACAGGCCGAGGGAGTTGGGACCTTACAGCCTGGAGAAGAGAAGGCTTTGAGGAGACCTTATAGCAATCTTCCAGTATCTGAAGGGGGCCTACAGGAAGGCTGGGGAGGGACTATTGACAAGGTCTTGTAATGACAGGACGAGGGGGAATGGGTTCAAACTAGCAGAGGGGAGATTTAAACGGGATATTAAGAGAAAGTTCTTCACAGTGAGGGTGGTGAGACACTGGAACGGGTAGCCTAGGGAGGTTGCGGCTGCTCCCTTCCTGGAGGTGTTCAAGGCCAGGCTGCATGAGTTCTTGAGCATCCTGATCTAGTGGGAGGTGTCCCTGCCTATAGCACAGGGGGGTTGTAACAGGATGATCTTTGAGGTCTCTTCCAACCTAAACCATTCTATGATTCTATGAAATTACAATTATAAACATCAAAATTAAATAGAAGCAAATATAGTAATGGAAAAGAGAAAAGCAAGAGGTACTCCCAAGAAAAAGGAGGAGGGTATAAGACTATATATACATACATAGCAAAGGAGAAGAGAGGCCTGAACATACAAATCTAATCGAATGACAATTATAAACATCAAAATTAAATAGAAGCAAACATAGTGATGGAAAAAATAAAAGGAAGATGTACTCCCAAGAAAAAGCAGGAGAGTGTAAGAATACTCTGTGTGTGTCTCTCACCTGCCATTCAAGAAATGTATCCAACCTAGAAGATGACCAGAGAATGGAGAAGCCATAATGCAGAAGGAAACAAGGACACATCTGATTCCTTTCTATCTCTAAGAAAATTTCACCGTTCACCTGAATCAAAGCAATACAGTCAGAGACACTAATTTCAGCAATACCTTAGCCACATTAATACATCCCTGTACAACAGAAACATCAAGATATTTGAACTAGAAGGATCATTGCCCCTTACTGATTTTTATTTTCCCTTGCTTTCAACAGGAATCTTGTTGACCTCTAGAAACATCGCTCAGTTTCAATGTCTCTGATGCTTGTACATTTTCTCTTCCCCATTTAACCTGTTTTTACAGTTGCTATGGATAGCAGTCAGCATAAACTGGATGCACAGAAGCAAAGCTCACCCTAAATGTGTAGTTTAATTCAAGCTGTCTTAACTTTTCATGCTTACTCCTCTATAATAATATATTTCTTAAACACCTTTTGTAATTAAAAAAAAAATTATATTCCCCACATATATAAAACAAACTCCACACTTTTCAGGACTTAGAACCATTTTTACAAATAGTTGCTTGATGGCATTCAGAAAATGCAAGGTTTGATCAATGACAGTTATGTATTTTACAATCATCATCTCACCCAGAAAAGCAAAACCTGTAATGATCTGATTTAATGTAAGCTATTTCTATTTATTTTAATTTACAGTCATTTCTCATTGTTAAGTAGCTTAGTACCCTGCCAGCTTTCATGTTTCTTCTTGCTAGCACTTATTATTACTTTCTTAATGACTTTCTCAATTTTGCTTCTATTTCAGCTCTATCAAGCACATAGTTTCTTTGTCCAGCTCAAGTGCTTGGATTTATGTTTTGAGATGCTGAATTCCATTTAGGACTCATTTTCTCCCTCAGTCAATTGATAATAGTCTGAAATGTATTGACCTCTTCGGCTGTATCAATAGCATTTTCTGTTCAGTGCTGTCAGCACATTGTAAACACCTACCAAATTCCTGCTCTCACTATAGAAACATAGACACTAATTTAGTCCCAGTACTCAACCCAGACTCAATCACCTCACATGTTAGCTCTACTTTGGCTCGAGACAATAAACCAAAGTCTTCTATACTTTTCTTTGGACTCAATAAAGTCTTAAAAGATTGATAAACATTTCTCCTGCCTCGCATGATAAAATTCAGGAAAGCCAGCATACCCTCAAGCTTATAGATAATCTTCTTAGGGAACTCCATTTGTGCCATAAATTCTATGCCCTGTAACTAGCATCAAGCAATTCCATTTTATAATACACTCCAATGTTTTCCCTTCTATTTATAGTTAAAAAAAAAAAAAAAAAAAAGTCATAGACAAGGCAAAGACAAGAAGAAAAGAAAAACAGTTTTACTTATCTAAGCAAAATGTAACCATGAGACAGTTTGTTCCTTCTGCAACTCCAACAATCCCCACTTAGGAAAAAATAAAGGGCTCTAACCCCACCTATCCACCCTGCCTTCTACACAAACTTTTTCTTCTGTAAGAGTTCTTTACATAAAATTGTTCCTGGAATGCAAGTTTGGGCTACTGAAGTCTCGATCCAGTAATTTGATGATTTTCAGAGAAACCTCTTTTACGATAACATTGTTTTCCTCATCGTTCACCTCAAAATACCAGCAGGCATTGATTTCACAATTATTTTTCCTATTTGCCTCCTGCATATACAGCTGAATTTCAAGAAGAGTGCATATCAACCACAAACGCCAATGACACTTAATAGCTATGCTCATTCTGAAGCTGCAAAATCGATTGTCTTCAGCGATCGCCTCCTTTTTCATCTCTTTGTCACTTCTGGCATTCAAGAGTAATGGGAAATGGACCTCTGATAGCAGGGCTCAGTCTAGGGCATGCCAGCATCCAAAAAATTGTTGATGCACTCTTTCCACCTACTTGATTTAAGGCTAGGTTTTGCTATCACTACTTATCTACTTATCTTGAGTGTTTACAAAGGAGTAGTCAAACCTTCATTCACAAATGTGGTGTTTCAACTCCAGCTGTCCATTAGAGCCCCTTACCTGTGCTGCTGTAACATACCAGGACATCGTTCTGGAGCCCCCAACACAAGAAGGACATAGAACTGTTGGAGCTAGTCCAGAGGAGGGCCATGAACTTGATCAGAGGGCTGGAGCAGCTCTGCTATGAGGAAAGGCTACAAGAGTTGGGGCTCTTCAGCCTGGAGAAAAGAAGGCTTCGAGGAGACCTTGTAGAAGCCTTGCAGTATCTAAGAGGGGCCTACAGGAGCACTGGGGAGGGACTATTCACAAGGTCTTGTAAAGACAGGATGAGGAGGAATGGGTTTAAACTGGCAGAGGGGAGAATTAAACCGGATGTTAGGAAGAAGTTCTATATAGTGAGGGTTGTAAAACACTGGCACAGGTTGCCCAGGGAGGTTGTGAATCACAGAGTCACAAAATGTGGATCACAGAATCAAAAATCACATTCTGTGATTCTGTGTCCCACAACCTCCCTGGAGTTGTTCAAGGCCAGGCTGGATGAGGCCTTGAGCGACCTGTTCTAGTGGGAGGTGTCCCTGCCTATGGCACAGGGGGGTTGGAAGTGGATGATCTTTGAGGTCCCTTCCAACCTAAACCATTCTATGCTTTTAATGTCATGCAATGGCTTTATAAAAAAGTTCTATTTTATTGCCATCGAGGAGACTGAAACATTGGAAATAAAACAAAACCAAAGGCAATAGAGGGCCAAATGTTAATGTGATTTGTCAGGCTTCTTTTTTTTAAAAGACCTGCTTTTTATCGTGGTCATAAGGAGGATATAATTGTCATATTAATCCTTGTTCTTGCAAAAGGTACATCTTCTTTCCATTTCCAAAGGTGACAGGAAATCTCTCCTCCATCTAGACCACACAGTTTGATGAATAATTGGTTTGCACGTTCAATCTGATAGCAGTAAGATGAATATGAACAGCTTGCTTATCTTAAATGTAAAATGAAAAAAATATAAAAGCTAAATCTGAATCCAGGTTAAGCTTTCTCTCTCTCTCTCTCTCTCTCTTTTTTTTTAAGAGTTCCATTGTCTCACATTCCTTCTGGTAAAACTTCATCATTTATTCACAAACTCAGGCGTCTCCAATGCATTAATTGTGTAGACTGTAACCTAACAGACAGCCTTTATTTTGTGAGTATAACATTCCTGGCACATACTGTAATTATCTTAGCTTCTAAATAAGAGAGGAGGGAGACCTGAAAGCAGAATCAATTGGTTAGTGGGAAAAAATAGCCACCACCTTTGTACGAACGCCTTTTATTAGCACTACCTCATGCTATGCAAGGAGCTGTGCTACCACCACCTTTTAAAGCATTTGTAAAACATTTTTTAAAAGTAAGCTTTAGAATGAATACGTAAAATATTCCCATTTCAGGGCACATCATCAATAGTAATTAATTTACCATCCTGAGACACAGATAAGCAACTCCTGCTGCTTATCTTCTGGTTGCTCTATCCTTAATGTACACCTGACATAGACTCGTATCAATCTTCACTGACAACTAACAAACAGACCAAGCACCAATTTTACAAGGAGAGGGCATTCCCTCTGAGATTAACAGGCTATGGGTTTTTTTCCCCCTAAAGTAAATCAGGTGTAGTGGTTTAGCAGTTACCTCCCCCCCACCTCCTTTTATAAACCCCAGCTAAGACTCAGAAAAACACTGGAAGTTAATAAATGAAGCTTTATATTTACAGCAATGCACAATATAAAAGCAAATATTTACAAGGTATAACAGATATTTGCAGATATATGCAGTAAAAAAGTTAATACAGACACCACACCCCTCCCAGAGACCAAAATCCCCAGAAGAGGGTAACCAACCCCCCCCCCACCACCACCTTTCCCCAGTCTCATCTCACCACCAGTTGATGCTGCAGATAAGCTGAAGTAGATCAGTCAGGGGGATTAGTGATAGAAAGGAGTTAGTAATTTTACTCTGAATTAGCTACCAAGACAAAGGGAAAGGAGACCATGCAAGAGAAGCAGTCACAGCCAGAACAGACAGAAGCTGCCTGCTATCTGTTGTTTTCAGAACAGTTCTTAAAAACAACTTTTTTTTTCTTTCTCAGTAAAGGTCTGAGTGAAGTAACACACTGTGTTTACCTCTCTCAGCCAATAGTCTAATTTCTCACTCAAATTCTTCAATTAGCTCAAACCAACACATCAGGCAAGGCAGAGAGTTTGTTTATCTTAAACAAATTAGGGTTCTAATATTGCACTAACGGAGAACACAGGGAGAAAAAAAAAAAACTGAGGAGGTAAGAAAATGAAGTTAAGTTGATTTAATCAAGATCAGAAGCTGATCTTCGACCTTGAAATGAATTTCCCTCGTTGAAAATGGTCTGTAAATTTGCACTGTACTACAGTACAGTGAGATTTTGGCATGCACACTGTATCACAGTACAGTGAATATAGAATTTCTTCAACTGTAGTTCAAAATTTCCTTTTGTTTGAACACCTCTACTTGCTAGGAATGCAGGAGAAATAATCCTTTGTGATGTACACACAGAGAGCCCTTACTGTTACCATATTGATGGTAAGAAATGTGCACATTCCTCGGGAACAGCAACACTAATTTAAGGTCCAGTGTCAAATGACAACTAAGCTATTCCTCTGATAGGAAGCTCTGCCTTTTACTTTTAATAAAGCCATTTTCTTGTGCAGAAACTCTCTCCATGCAAACTGTCTCTGCAGTAGGACAACTAAAGGAGTGCAACATTTATATGATGTGGTTAAATAGTCTATTCTCTATGGTAGTATATGAGAGGGAAAAAAATTGGTTGCTATCTCCTCTTTCTTCTTCAGGAGAAACAAGGTCCCATTTTGAAGCACTTAATGAGAAGAATAAATACTTGTCCTCCTTTTTTTTTTTTTCCCTCAAGCTGTCTATACGTCCCAGCATATTCACATTTTTTTGCCTTATTAAAGGTGCACAACTCCAGCTTTCTCATTATGCTTTTCTTACGACAGCCCTGGAAAGACTCAATATTATCTCACCACCTTGTATTCATCAGACTACTAAAAGCTTTGGCATAGATTTCCCTCAGCCTACTGAGTATTGATTTAAACCACTACAATCACTGACATGCAAAGTTTAGGTGTCTCCTGTTAGCAGGACTAAATGCTCTTTTGAATGCAAACATCACTACATTACATTTTAGTCCTTCTTGTAGAAAAGTTGGAGAGTTCCTGGGCTAAAACTATTGGGAAACAGCAGCAATGCAACGACTGCCTGTTATGGAGGGGCAATTAATTGGTGTGAGATATTATTATTGTTGAGGTACTGGAATGTGTCCAGAGAAGGGCAACAAAGCTGGTGAGGGGCCTGGAGCACAGCCCTGTGAGGAGAGGCTGAGGGAGCTGGGGGTGTGCAGCCTGGAGAGGAGGAGGCTGGGGGTGTGCAGCCTGGAGAGGGGGTGACCTCATTGCTATCTACAGCTACCTGAAGGGAGGTTGTAGCCAGGTTGGGGTTGGTCTCTTCTCCCAGGCAACCAGCAACAGAACGAGGGGGAACAGTCTCAAGTTGTGTTGGGGGAGGTATAGGCTGGATGTTAGGAGGAAGTTCTTCATAGGGAGAGTGATTGGCATTGGAATGGGCTGTCCAGGGAGGTGGTGGACTCTCCATCCCTGGAGGTGTTCAAGAAAAGACTAGATGGGGCACTTAGTGCCATTGGCTAGGGCTGGGTGATAGGTTGGATTGGATTGATCTGAGAGGTCTCTTCCAACGTGGCTTATCCTATTCTATTCTACTCTACTCTACTCTATTCCATTAAAAAAAAATAATTGCTTATTAATTTTGGTATTTGAAACTCTCACCTCCCCTGACCACTAGTTTTAATAATAACTGGCTCGTTTGCAGTAGTCATCGAACTCATTACATAAAGGAATAATTTGGTCTAGAAATAATAGCTAGCAAAAATATGCAAGCATTAATTGAACTGGAAGAGAAGGTTCTTGCAGTCAAGCTTCCTACTTATGGCAGAAGGCTAGGTGAATTACAAGAGGCTCTAAGTATTTACTCACAAAATATTATTTCTCCCAACTACTGGGGCTAGCAACAGTTTAAGACAGCACCAAAATGCTCTTGGGGAATTCTGTCGATATCTCCTTGTCAGTTACTGAGGCTTCTGATTCTTCCCAGGCTTCACAGGACACTGGAGAAACTGGAGGCGTTCAAGAAAAGACTGAATGGGGCACTTATTTCCATTGGCTAGGGCTGGGTAATAGATTGGACTGGATGATGTTGGAGGTCTCTTCCAACCTGGCTTATTCTNCCATCCCATCCCATCCCATCCCATCCCATCCCATCCCATCCCATCCCATCCCATCCTATCCTATCCTACTTTGTTTACCACAGGATGCAAACAGGAGCAAACCAAGTTTGGGCAAGCCAGGGTCCTTAGACTCAGTGGCTCCTGTTCTTTTGTCCTCTTTTCTGCATTTGCTTCTCCCCAAAACAGAAGGGAAAGCAGGAAAACATGTCTGGGCAAGCCAGTACATGTCTAAGCCTATTTTTGGCCTATCAGGCATACTATGACACTGCCCAGGAATGGCTGCCCAGGATCAGGTGAGGATCCATTCAATCCAATATTCTGTCTCCCTCAGCAGCTACAAATAGATGCCCAGGAAAAGCAAGAACGGCTAACATATGGCACTTCCCAAAGAATGTTCAAAGTCACACGTTTAAATAAGGAAAATGATGACTAATGAGGCCATAAATCTTCCATGGTTTATGAAAACAACACTGTCCAGAAGTTTGTCTAACAAAGTCAAGATACACTCTGTAAAAACCCAAAATGTCACTCTCTGAAGTTCTCCCCCTCCCCCCAGCCAAGTGCCATCATAACTGCCAATGCTGAGTGAAATCCAATCGTATTGCTGGACTGCCAAACTGAAACCCTTGGGCATGCAGATAAATCAATGAGGGATTTCTCACACCAGTCAAATTGACAGCTGGGACCAAAGCTGAAACAAACAAACAAAATATTTACCCAAGCAACAGTTCTTTGATCCAAAAAA
>VWZI01001919.1:19147-45435 GCA_013396835.1 Psilopogon haemacephalus | reverse complement strand
AGGTCTCTTCCAACCTAAACCATTCTATGATTCTATGATATTTACCTTGACTGAATAGCAAGATAAATTGTACGACGGAAGGAGACCAGGTTAATTTCTGTTTTGTCATGGACAGTAACTTTCTGACCTGAAAGAGAAAACCATTGATTTAAATACAGCAAAACATTAAAGCAGATAGATGTAATCACTAAGTAAACAGAGCTGCTTTAAGTCACACAATGTAATACTTTTTTCTAGAGATATTAAGGACTATTTAGCAAGTTTAATCAGGTTTTTAAAAATTATTTCTAGGGAGAAGGAAACAAACAAAAAAACCCCAAATCGGTATTTGCCTCATCTGTAACTAACAACTAAATACACATGATTAAGATTCTCCTTTTAATGACCTTTCACATGATTTCATCACTCAACCTCTTGTTTTAACCTTTCTCATCTACATTATTATCATGGTATTTTCTCTGTATTTTAATGATACAGCACATTATACAGCCTCCCTGATTGTAACAGAGAATTATTTATGTTATGTGTAGGATCTGTATTACAGCATTCTGTAAACTTCTGATTTTGTCCTGTAGCAAGTACATAAAAATCCACTTTGAATCAAAGTAATTTAGGGAACACCTTTGCTGATAAGGTGTTCACTATTCCTTCATTCTTCTAAAGCTTGGCAAGAGCATATATGATGAAGAGTTCACTGAATTCTCAGTTTTCATCATCTTGTATTTCACAGGACAGCAGAGTTTACATCAGCAAAATGGTGAGGAAATCCACTCCTGGTATTCCATAAAAATAAGACCTGGATAGCTTTTTAATTACTTGCCCAGTCTGCACAAATAAGTCAGTATACAATTTTTTTTCTTCCTGAGAACAAAATATGTTTCTTGAAAATGCGTGAACGCTGACAGCTTCCACTAATGATCAAGAAAGGGGATGAACTGAACTACAGAGAGAGCTGTAGAGAAAGTAAATAGCTTTAAAGAAAACACATGCAGATTTAAAAATTATAGAAAAAATGTGACAGAGCCCTACAAAGTGTCTGGAAAGGTTGTCTTCAGCAGTTTTTAAGGGATTGTTTTCATGTTTGTTACTCGTAACGTTTGCAAGACTTTTTTCATATGAAATTGTTATGGTCAAGAACAATCAGGCAAAGCCACTTTTAATTTTCTGTCTGTGGTGAATGTCTCCTTTGAGGCTATTACTTTTATACTATTTTCTAGTAAACACTTCTACATGAAAATAATTTAAGATGAAAACACCCCTTAACTTTTCAACTGTCTTGGTTGCAACAATTTAAGATGTTCTTTCCCACTTCACCTACAAACAATCATTAAGAAAGGTGCCAGTCACACACTTACCATCTTCATCCTCCTCTTCATCATCATCATCATCTTCATCACTACTTCCAGCCTCTTGATCAGGTTCAGATTCACTGTCACCTTCATCAAGAATTTCTGAAAGAGCAGTATCTCATATTAAAGGAATACAGTCCATGGTAGTCTCATTACCAAAACAACTTATCTAAACACGAGTGAAAGGGTTTCTCTGGTGGAAAATGTGGCAAAGTCAGAAAAAAAAGGTATATCATAACTAAAAGAAAACACAGATGGAGAAACAACACTGAAGAAAACCAACCAGGAATACAGTGGAAAGATTTACAATGAACTGAAAGACAGTTAATGATGAGGGATACTTTTGGCTGGCGACAATAGTTGGATAAGCAAATAGCCTGTAAATGTGTAAACATATAAATAATGTATATAAAATGTATATACAGATACACTTCCCCACCTTTTTTCAGCATCTTGTATTTCTCTTCATTTTCCATAAAGTTTGGATCCATCTTGAAAACATCTATAGAATAAAAGACAATCTTTATAAATAGAATGAAAGAAACAAATATTTGATCTTTAATTTGTTTTCATGGTGAACAAAGTCATAGAATTATCTTCTAACTTACTGAGAATATCCTCTGGGTTGTAGTCATCTTCTAATGGCAACATATGAGTAAATTGATCCTCCTCTTCCACTAGATCTAATCCTTCTGGAATGATTGGATGATCCTTGAAGCCATCCTTCCTTACAGCAAACATGACTTCTATCATATACTGAACACGCATATCAATTTTAGATTCATGCAGAATGTGTCGAAGACGGTCAAAGATGGCTTTGGGAAACAGACAGGAATGTCAATTCAAAAAAGATTTACTAATACAAACAAAAAAAAACTGTGCTGGTTTGAGGCTAATTGGAATATTTTAATGAAAGAAATTAGATCATTGGTTGCGAAGAGAAAATAATTATGAGGTCTGTATCATTCAGTGGTTTGTTGAGAGGGATAAAGAACCAATCACTCTCATTTGGGGATGTGTTGCTGGATCTAATCACTTCCTCTTAACTTTTATCTGATCTAATATCTCTCCTCTAATCTCAGCTAACAACTAACATGCAAGCTTTGCTGGCTTTTGTTTTTGTTTAAGGGGGGCCTGGGACTCATCAAACTACCACATTCTGTCTGAGATAGAGAGGAAGAGAGAGAAGGTAGCCTTGAGCCCTTCTGGGCAGTTTCTTTGTTGGGAAGGGAGCTTGGATTTCTGTATTATTTCTAATTTGTATACAATTGTAAATACTTGTATATGCTTGTAAGTACATTGTGTGGATATATGCTCGTAAAATTTTGCCATGCTGTAAATATAGCTTCATCTTACTTCCAAGCCACCTGATCTAGTCTGGTAAATTTTCAGTAGTGGAGGGGGAAAGTTCCTTACTCACCATAAACCAGAAGCCTAATTATACTTACCATTTATACCTCTAGGAGAAACTTCAGTTAATTTGAGACCACTCTCTTTAATAAATCCAATAGCTACTTCAATACTGTCATCAGTGGGCCTTTCAAGGAGCAAAGTGAGCATTTCCAAACACAAAACTTCATGAGCCTATGGAAAGAGAGGCAGCAAAGAATTAGAACACATTGTGTTATGCTACTATTATGGTAACTTAATTGATAGAGCAGTCCAGCCTTTGAAGATGCCACATCACACTTGTTTATACAGATAAGGCAACAGTAGTGGGCCAAAGCTAATTAACAGGAAGTTAAAATATCAAGTGCAATTTTAGCTCCTGTATTTACACCTATTTTGTAGTGAACGTGACTATGCTACTGAAATCAACATTAAACCATTTTTAAAAAAAATTGTGCAGGAAGCAAACAAAACAGCAATCACATGGCAGAAATTAGTTTCAAGTGCTAATAGCACATCTCAGATTAGGTTGTTCTTTACCAAAATGCCCGATGCATTCCGAAACACTGCTTCTTGCAACTACTTAAATCGCGGTATCCTGATTTCTAACAGAAAAGGTGACATAGAACTAGTTTTAGATGCACTCGAGCCTAATTCTGCCTACAGAGATGTTTAAGTCAGATGATAGTGCTGCAAGAAAACTTTAAATGATGCTTGCTTTGCATCTGAGTATCAATCCAGGCAAGACTTGGAGCATAAGCGCAATCACAAGTGTATATGCAATTACCAATGTCTTTTCTAAAAAAGTCCTAACATCTTAAAGCAGGTATCAAAAGGAAGCCTGAACTCAGGTTTTCAGTAACTTTTAAAGCAGAAAGAATACTTTTCTTAGGCTACTACTCTCTTGAAAGTGAATAGCCATAGAGGGCTTGGTTTAAGTAGAAACAAGTAGTAACATACCACATTCTGATTCATCAAATGTGCAACAAATTTTGAAGATGTTAGACAGAGTTGCTGCAAAAGAAATAAACCAGGAAACTTTAAATACATTGTATATGGAAAAAAAACATAAATCAGAGCACCTATATAGATCTGTGCATCTCATGATCAAATAAGGTTCTGACACTAGGGATACTGACAATTGTTCACAATTAGGACTGTGCAGTTTGAAAAGAAAAAAGAAAAGGAAAGAAAAGAAACTATTATAGTCGCAACTCAGAACAGCAAAACAGGTTGTCAGGCTTTCCTGATACACTAATATTACTGTAATTAGTGTACTGACGATATATCCCAATGCACAGGTCTCGAGTGTGTTCCTTTGAATCATGTAATTTGAACACGCTTGATATAGGGTTAATGCAGCAGAGTTACACATTTCGGTGTTCTGCTTTTTCATGCCTTACATACCTTGTCATTTCTGCGATATCCTTTGCGAAAATTTAGTATCAACCTCTTGAGAATCAGCTCACCAATGTTTGGAAACTTTGAATTGATAATTGCCACAAGAGCTGCATAAACATGAGTAAAAATTGGAGAGGCACTCTGAGCTTGCAAAATGGATCTAGATAGCAATCCCCTGCAAAAATAAGTAAATTTAAGATGTGCTTGATAATACAACATTGAACATTTTTATTCAGTACATATCACATACAATAGTATTGTGTAGCTGGAATAGTTAGAAAACACAGATGGTCATCTTCAAACCTTTGTTTACCATGCCACAGAATTTTGCAAAATGCAAAGAAAGACCTGTGGGACAGGGCCTCAGCCATGAAAACTAAATCAATGGAAGTCACTACACTTGCAACAATCACAATGATCCAACACTGAGCAAAATAATCTTTTTTCTACATTACAACAATAATCCACTGTAGGTAACAGTAGTAAAACTTTCATGTTGCTGAATACTGGCTACAAATATGCTTTGTCCTACACAAAAAATTCAGAAACACAGAAGTAAGTTAGTGTAGTTAAAACCTGTAAGAAAAGGAAACAATTACCATCTGTTACATTTTTCTTCTAACATACAATAACTTCCATCTCTGGTCCCTTCCCTAAGTATGGAACTACTCTGAATACAACAATGCAGCCTAAAGTGAATTTTAAAATCTGACTAGCATTCATACACTGCATATAGCACACACAATGATGTACTCATGAACTGTACACATATTGGCAGAAGGGCAGGAAGCAAGAAAATTGTTTTAAAATACTGAACTTACCTTCCTCGAACAATATTTTCCTGCAAGAGCTCATGAATTATATTTTCTATATTAGAAACATTCACTTTATTGACAAGACCGTTGATTGACTTCTTCAAGGCTTCCCAACTCATCCTCTGATATGCCAAGCTATTACAAAGGTATCACAAATCATTAATGTCTAAAATTTGCAATAGCATTAAGTGATTTTTTAAAATATATTTATGACAACACAAATGTATGTTGCAATCAGTTAAATGGCTAAGAAAGTATTCAGTGCATAAATGTCACGACTAATTCACAATTATACACTGAACTACTACAAAATTACTAAACCAACATGATACACCAACACGTAATTCCTTGCAGCTACAGTATAACTCAGCATGTTCAGTTTTTAAAGATATTCCCCAAAATCCCTGATCATGCACTGCATCCCACTTCTCCATTTACACTTTGGAGCAGATGGTAGTTGTAATTTGATTTTCTTCTCAAAAACCAGACCTTTGAAAGGTGAGATCAGAGTCCTGCAAAGGTACTCCATTTTCACCACAATTCACCAAAGTCCAGTACTGTCTTGCTTATCAATAAAAATACTAATGTGCTACTTTCAACTCACCTGTTTTTATCAGTGATTTGCTCTTGCATCATCCTGAGCTTAGCAGGTGGAATATACGCACCACCTGTGCGAGTAAGGATTGGGTCCACTTCTTCTTTCTTCTTCTTGGAAGTGACCTCATCATGAGCATGTGTGCTCTGCACTGTTGACCTCTCTGGACTTCTACGATCAGGTGATGAGTATCTTCTCTGCTTCCTTCGATCAGATTCCCTCTCCTCCCATTTCTCATGATGTCGCTCTCTTCCTCTTTCTGTTCTTCTATAAAAACAACCCCACAAAAACCACTAAGCACCCAAGAGTTCATGAAAGTTTCCCAAGTTCTATTCCCTAAAATTAGTATGTTATTACTAATTAACAATGAGCTAGATACCTTCCGTCTGATGTTCTGTCATCATAGTATTCCCTTCTTGAATGTTCTTGATCATATCTGCTGTCATCAGAGTGTCTTCTCTTTCTGGGAGATGGTGACCTGTCACGCTCTACATCCCTACTCACAATCCAAGACACACAATTCTTAGTAAAAGGCTCAGAAAATAAATGCTATTAATACACATCTGCAAAACAATGCTATGTTACTGTTACACTTCTGCAAGTTAAGCTTCAATATATGCATCATTCAACCCCTTTTCTAATAACTGCCATTAAAAAATAAAGGAAAAAAAAAACAAAGAAGCATTGTAAAAGAAAGCTGCTCCTAGAATTTAAAATGTAATGCTAATTGGTAATAAAATCAAATACAAATTAAGCACTGTGCACTCCTTGGAACACATACATCCATTTGTTTAACCCACTTGGTACCTGTGTAGTATGAAACATAACAGCCACTATTAAAAAAAAAAAAAAAAACTGTTTAGCAAAAGAGGTTTTATTCTGATTAAAATGTGAAATTAAAAGTAAACTGGTAACAATTTACTCATGCCTCGGTAGACTGCACTTCAAGTAATATTCAATCACCTCCTGCTGGCGTCAATAATCTTGCACTAAAATGAAAATTGTGGTTTCAGCAATACATGAGCACAAGCAAAAAGCTGGCATCTAATCTCCATTTTCAAGTCCTGTGACAATGTAACTGAATGCTAAGGATTTTTTAAAAGATTTCACTTTAGTAACAAATCTAATTCCTGCTATATTGACATGGAAGTATTTTATTAAACCTATGCTTTTTTTTCACTGCTCAGGTATGATGATATATAAAAAGAAACAGACCATGATTATTTTTTTTTTTACTTTTAAAAACTTATCTAAGTCACTATGTAAGGTATATATACAGCATTGTAGAGTATAAAAAAACAATCATTCTACCTGTCCTCTGGAGACAAACTTTTTTGTCGTGAACTGTAGGCTTCCTTCCTTTCGTAACTGGAACCATGCTTTAAGAAAACAAAATTAAAAATTTTTTTTGTATTAATTACTGGGAGTAAATTTATTTTGAGAATAGAGTGTATCATGTCTTCAGTTTTCTTACTCCTTTACTATCAAGTAAAGCTAATGGCAGTCAGTTATAACAAGGAGCACTGTTTCTAAATAACAAGCAGCTAAGCAGCTGGATTCTCTGCTACAGGATGCTGCAGCTGTCCAAAGCTTGCATAGGTTTAAGAGACTGGACGAACACGCAAGAAAAATTCACATAGGTTACCAAAACTATTAATCTCAGGATGCTATAAATAGGCAGAGTGGGAGAATGTGTGGGTGAGTACTTTTGGAGTTGCCCTGTTCCTTAACTTCTCGAGCCATCCGCTGCCAATTACTGCTGGATAGGTCTGCCTTTCCTCCTTCCTTACTCTATACACCATTTTACACTTTGTTGCATCACATGCAATGCCCTTAACAGAAATCTACCACTTCCTGAAAAGTGCCTCTCCTCTCTTGTAAAAATACCCTTTATTGTGAAATTTCTCCTTATCTTCCTCCTTTTCACTAACCATGATTTAATTTTTCATTAGTATTTTAAAAAATATTTTTACATTATAAACACCTAAGTTACACTGTCTAAATCAACAGACACACAGAAGTAGGGATCTGTAGACAAAAATCTGAGCATGACTGCATCTACAAGACACATAAGGATGTTCCCTCCATCAAGATGTTTCTAAACTACTTCGAGTACAGCTAAGAAACAGCTTTTATAACCTCTATACTTCCACTGTAAGATTCTTCTCTTCCCTTAAAGTATGTTTTTCCAGAACCATAATCTCATGATACCAGCCACTGATCAGATGAGAAATAGGGAACGCTTCACCTTGATGCAGAAACCCTACACAAGGACTTGCTTATGCACCTTGGCTAATGAATACTTATTTGTTGAAGTGTCAATATATCTATTAACATGATAGCACAGTAGCTTTTGCCACAGCAAAGCAACAGTTAAAATTGTTGCTTAGAAGAATACAGTGGTACTTCCTTCACAAGCAGACTTTGATAGATTACTATACCAACTGATCTCGAACTTAATTAGAAAGAATGGCATCTTTAGTAAATGACAAGTGTGCTGTTTATAATGACCTGTGCAAGTAAAATGAAAATTAACTGATGTTTCCTAAAGAAATAATATCATGACAAAAATTATGACTATCATCCTAAAAACAAATCGACAAGGTTGTATGGCTATCACTCAAATCCGCATCTCCTAAAATTCCAAGAAAGAGTGTAAAAAAATCTTTGAAAAACACAGAAACACAGAACAGTTACTGTATTTAAACAACATTCAGCAAACTGGAAAAAGCAGGTCTTTTTAGAATGACTCATTCTCATTAGTTTTGCATCATCTCATAGGTCTTTTCCAACTTGGTTAATTCTCTGTGTGTGTGATCCATCTCCGACCAAGCAGACAAGTGGTCACAAAAATAAAATAATGTTATGGATGTCTCTGCATTTGGCAGTTACCACATCTCCTTGCAAAAGCACCTAGGTGACCCTCAGTTCTCCATGATCAGGCTTTCCGCCACAAGTTACAGTTCTCTTCCTTGCCCATTTCAATCAAAATAATTAACTGAAAGCATCCACACAGTGTACCTTTGCTGACTGGTTTATTTTGACAGCTGATGGAGTATTACCATAATCACCATACTGGTAAAATATGAAAGGACATCAAGCTATCCCCTGAGCATCTCTCTATAAAAAACCACTTCACTCACACAAGTTAGAACCAAAAGAGGTAAGAAGCCCATATAAGGTTGAACTCTACAGAAATATAGCCAGATAAATACCACAGATTTGACAGTGTATCAGAAGAGTACTGCTCTTCAAACCTGTCCCAAATACAATGCGCTTTACAAACCTAAAATTACTTTACAACCCAAAAATACCTTATCTCTTATCCATTCAGAATTTTACCACAGAGCTATTAAATTAAATGTGTTTACCTTTCACAGCAAGAAATAGCTGTCACATTAACTGCTACTTCCTGTCTCTCTATCTTTTCATTTTAACATCATTGGCAAATTTTCAATGCCTCTTTTCTCCATTCTTTCGGATACTTATGGTCTCTATTGAGCCACCATTCAGCTTTTCATCAATTACTTCATCATTATATGCTAATAATGTTCAGAACTTCTATCATTAAGACAACACGTGCTAGAAACAGATGTAATTCACTGACGTCATAGCAATATTTCTCTTGTAAACAGTTGCTGTCAAATAAGGATAAATTATTTTTCATTCATGGAGGCTTTTTAAAAGATGCAGCTATACACTTTATCACCAGTAATAAGGGCCCGATCAAACCCTACAATTTAGGTTTAAGAACACTTACATTCACTTGTGTCACCCTGCTCTTCATCTTGACTTTCTGGGGTTTTTTTAGGAAGTTTTGAATGTGCAGCAGTAAGACAATCCAAGGACTTCAGCAAATAAAAAACATATCATCTGTGACACAAAGAAGACAATCAAAAAATTCTTACCGCACATGGTGCAGGAACCTGTACTACCTGTTCATGTTTCCGTAACTTCTTAAAAGAAAACAAGTAGCCCACCCCGTCTTAGTCCTATCTTTTACGGTCACACAGCACCTGTCAGAGCAGATTAAGGCTGCAAAACAGCATCCAGTTCTCCAGCACCACCGCCGCGGGCACTCGGCACTGCCATACGCGAGAACCGCGGCCAGGCCGCAACAAGAGATGACGAGACCCTGTCCACGGACCCTGTCACACACCTCCCAACCCTAGGCCCAGCCTCAGCAGGCCACCGTGCTCTTCGTCAGGTTGCGTTACCGCCCGGTCCGCGCCCCTCCGCCCGCTGTTGAGCTGCGACTTGGGAGGGCAGGTGGCGATCACCCAGCCCGTGGACAGATCTGGTTAGTGGGGGAGACGGTACCCGAGTGATGCCCCTCGTTCCCGGGGAAGATGCGAGGAGACGATCTGCTGCCCTGCCTATGGAACCGCTGCCCCCAGCCGCCACCCGCGGCACTCCGCGGCCCGCACCTACCGCCCACAGCCGCGCACCGCCACAACCAGCATCACTTCCGGCGGGACGCGGCGCACAGTGCGAGCTCACTGCGCTCAAGCCCCGCCCAGCGGCGGCGCTCGGCACGGGCATCTACACGAGATCAGCCTTGGCAGCAGCGCGAGGTTTTGTCAGTCCGGGCGCCGCTGTTCGACGGGAAACGTAGTTTGGTGGTGGCGCTCTTGGCGGCCATCTTGCTGCCCCGGCTCCCCGCCCTCGTCTGCACTTTTCCCCTTCACTGAATTACAGATTCATAGCATCACAGAATGTCTACCTGGAACCTCCTGCGTTCCAGTTTTCGTCTATTACCCCATGTCCTGTCATCAAACACCACTGAGAAGAAGGGTCTCGTTCCATCCTCCTGACACTCACCCTCTAGATGTTTATAAACGTTAACGTGATCCAGAAGGGAGAAATGCATCATCAGTATCATAAGTCTGATGAGCTGGGTTGTACAGTGGCCTTATACTGACTCCAAGCTAAAATCAGTGTTATCTGCTAATGTATTCCCTGCATTCCTTCTATAGCTGAAATTTACTCAGCTGTGATGTTTGTAGAACAGTCCACAAGATTGTTTCCTAGGAGTGTGTGTTGGTTTGAGCTAATTGGAGAATTTGAGTGAGAAATTAGACTATTGGCTGAGAGAGAGTTAAACAACACAGTGTCACTTCACCGAGTTTCACTGAGACAGAGAAAAAAAAATGTTTTGAGAAATGTTCCCAAAACATCCAGATAGCCAGTCTGCTTGCAGGGGGCCAGTCTGCTCTGGGTCCGTGCAGGCTTCGGCAGCTTTCTTTCCTTTGTCTTTCTGCCTTTGAACTAATTCAGAATTAAATCACTAAAACGACTCATTTCTTCTCCTACCACTAAATCTCACTGATCTTCAGCTTATCTGCAGCATCATCAAGAGGTGGTGAGATAAAGCTGGGGGAAGGTGGGAAAGGTGGTAGGGGGTTTGGTTGTACTCTCTTGGGGATTTTGGTCTCCGGGAGGGGTGTGGTGTGTATTACCCTTTTTACTGTATATTTCTGTAAATATCTGTTATATCTTGTAAATATTTGCTTGTATATTTGCATTGCTGTAAATATAAAGCTTCATTTATTAACTTCCAGTGTGTTTTTCTGAGTTTTAGCCGGGGTTTTAAAAGGTGGGGGGGCAGGTCACTGCAAACCCACTACAGAGTGGCAGGTATTTGCCTGCAGCATTCCTGCAAGGATCAGTGGATGAAAGCATGTAATTTTAAGTGCTTTATTCCTGTTCTCCCTTTCTCTCATGTAAGAACTTCACCTTCGATTGTGTGTTCTGGTCGTGGCAGTGGGAAAGTAACTAGTTTTTTTGCAACTAGGTAGCTGTCAATAGGGTGGTCACTTCCACAGTACTGTAGAGTCCTTGCCCTGTCTCAGGCTCCCGGGTCAACCCAGGTGACTGGCTCTGGGGCCCAGAAGCTGGGAGACTTCTGGTTGTGCTTCAGGTCATGCAGCCATCCTCTGCCACATGTTTTGTAGCCCCGAAGTACTGCCTTAGTCCTCCAGGTTGGTGAGCCAATCTGAATGTTTTCAGTGTCTGTGGTTCTAAAACCTGCAGAACTCAAATTCTCCTTAACATTTTGTAATGCAAGAAGGAACTGAATAGCTGAACAACTCACTTCAGGTGCAGAGTAACTAATAAGGTCATAAGCACTTAATGAGCTCTTTGTGTGGTGATGCCAACCAGTTTTACACACCAGACAGCAGTATGGGAAAACACTATGCATGAGGAAAAAGTAGAGATGCGTTATTTCCTGAAACAATAGAAAAATGTTATTGAAATGGTGAAGAAAACCAGCTAATTCGATGTAGCACAAAGTATGGAACAAACAGTGAAACCAAAATGGAGAACTAAACAAAACAAAATTAAGATGTTTAATTTAAAAACAATACTAAATTTTTAAAATTATGACACAAAATTGTAAGAAAATTCTTGTTAATTAGAAATTCTGTTTGGTGCTTATTTTTGAGGAAAATCCCTCAATGCGGAGTTATTGGAAATTTTTTGCTGACTTATCACTTAGGCTACAAATTTTTAACTCCACTTTTTTTTTTTTTTTTTTTTTTTTTTAAATTTTTTTTTTAATTTTTTTTTTTTTTTTTTTTTTTTTTTAAGTATAGTTCTCAGTATCTTCTTTCTACTGTCAGGAATCCCAGATTTTTTTTCTTGTTCATGACAGCTCACACAATTGCTGGAATAACTACCATTTTTTAAAATGACCTTTCAGGATACTTCTTCCTTTAGAATTCAGCAGTCTCATTCTTCTATTAGCACTTGATACCCGTCTGAGTCAGTTTTCATTGTGGAAATGGTACACAGCTTCTGCTTTTGGAGGAAAAAAAAAAAAAAAGAAAGAAAAAGGCCGTTACTGAAATTTTGGGGTTGTTTGTAAATAACAAGGAAACTTTAGTTTGTATGTGCTCTGAAAAAATTGTCATTGTTTAAATGCATGCATCTGGAACACTCGAAAGTATTTAAAAATATATTGTGCTTACATGTTTAACATGTCACATTTAATGTATTCTCATCACAGAAACACAGTTTTTATTTTGTGAGAATGCTCTTGGGACAGCTCTTTGTACTTAAACTAAATATTTTTAAATCCCAGTGATGCAAACCACCTCCTCATTATGCCCTGTGGTCTGCGTTGCAAAATAAGGACTACAACATCATCTGTATCCAACTCCTCTGTCCAAGGAAGAGTGAGTGCCACAAAAGAGTGAGAGGAAGTAAGTATCATAACATGGCTGAGATCATTGCGTGTGGTATGCAGCACTTTAACTAAAAGCCACTTTGGTTTAAACTAAGGTACCAGTGTTTGCTCTCCAGCACTCTAGTGTTAACAAAATGAGTACAACCTGATCTCAAACGTTTCACAAGGCCAGTAGTGCTATCATAAAATTGTACATTATGTCAGATATAAATATTCTGTGCTCCAGAGGTTATAGTTATTTTTACTTACAAAGTCATAAAAGTCAACTCTCCATTTACTTTGCAATACAAAGAAGAATAATCAATAAAGCAAGAAACCCCTAATGAAAACAAACACAAGGGTAGCATATGTTAAATAATAACAGTCAGAAAAAGAATTATTACCTTTTTTGTTCTGTTTATGACTAAATTGTAGCTACAGAATTTGTCTTTCAAAATTATTTTTCAACTACAGCAGTCACTCAAGACACTGAAACCATCATGTAACTGGATGGTTTTACAGATTTTGACATGAATTCTTAAATGCTTACACTAGGTATTCTGTGAACCCACAGCAAATACATCACCTGCCTGTGAATGCTCTATGGTTTCTCATTCTGCTGTGAAAGTAATCTTCCTGACTCACACTGTGTAAACAGGTGTCATGAAATAAAAAGGCATATGGCATCAATGTGGCAGCAGCATCTCATGAGAAGGATGTCCTGTGGCTGATGGCGCATGTACCAGCACTCAGGCTGTCCTTCCATACACCCTGGGAGAGAACAAACATGGACAGCTGAGCATTCACATCAGAGGGAACCTGAAGACAGGAACAGGAAATAAACGATCTACTTCAAGATACTTTGCCAAGAGACAGCTGTTTACCTCTAAAAAACAAGTCTGCATTTTGAAAGCAACGGAATAACACAGAGTGGCAAGTTACATTCTTTAGTTTCCTGGTTACATGTGGAAAGCAGAGGAGATGCTGGGAAGGCAGGTGTGGGATAACTGCCTAGTTTACTGTGGAAGAGAAATGCAGGTTAACTTAGTGCACTTTGGGACGGGGCAAAAGAGCTTAGAACCATGAGGTTTTCTCAGGAAATGAAGATCCCCAAAGCTGGCTTGCCAAATGGCTGAAGGAGGGAGTCTTGGGAAGATAACAGTGCTCTATTTTGGCTAAGGCTAATGAAGCAAAGTTAAATCAATGAATACATGCAGCTTCAAAGCAAGTTCAAAGGCTATAGTGCCTGAGCAAAGATCTTTGTCTAATTTTAATACTGAAGTTGAAATCCCTCGGTATGACAATCAGCCAGATGGAATACATGCCAAACATGTATGATCATGTTACTCAACTCTCCACCCAAATCATGCTAAGTGTCATATAAAAGGCAAGGATAGATAGAGTTAGGCTACAAAAACCCATGAGAGGAACATCTCTATGTGGGAAAAGACTGGACTTAGCAGAGGTGAGGACAGTTCACAGTGCTCCTTTTCCTCTACCCAAGATACCCTTCTCCCCAGTTACATGAAAATGCATAAACCCAAAAATAACTCATGGTCATTATTTAAAAATCACATACTGGAAGAACGCGCATGAGTGTGCTCTAACTAGAGGTCTTTGAAAATTACTTTCATATGGACTTATATGTATTTCTGAGTTATCTCAGGGCATGTCTGCTGCACAGTGCAAGTAGAGATGAATAGGCTAAGTTATCTCTAAATGAGCTAGTTCTGGTACCAGTAATCATATAGACACATTAGGTAGAAATCTGCACTGTCTGATACCCTTTATTTCATTGGGTTAGCACAGTGTTATCGATGAGCTAGCAGGATCACATTGCTTGTGGTGTCCAAATTAACTCATGCCAAATGGCTTTATGCATATAGATGTAATAAACAACACAGAATGATTCTCATTTTCTTAAGTGAATGCAGTGATAGATCAGACCTTAAAATACAATAACACTCAATTCATACAAAATTAAATCAACATGAAAAGTTGTGCCTCAGATAAGGCAAATTTAAAATATAATTTTCTACATGCTGAAAATGCTGAAAGCAGTGGCAATTCAACTGAGACCAACAGCAATTAAACAAAACATAATTATAATGTTTGAAACCTGCACAAAGGGAGAAAGGATAATGTGTTCAACAAATTCATATTTGCCAGCTTAATGTGCATGAACACTCCTTTAGTACACCACAGGACGCATAGTTCTAGCCATGTTCTTTTCCCATACAAGTTTTTGTCATTGTGCCTGAAATTATACAAGTTAAACATCATCCACATGTTGTGCTCCCTGGACTGGTGCCTCTCCTGGCATAAGCAGCTGTAGATCCATTAACTTTCAGTGTTCTACAACTTTTAATGAAATTTTGTATCTAGGTCACCAAAAGTACCCAATACTACTGGAAAAGGAACAACAGCTGCTCCAATACCTTCTTCTCGTAGCTGATTCTTTGCAGCTAATATTGCTTTATTAATTAATCACAGAATGATGGTGACTGGTTTCCCTGACTGCTTTATTAGGAGTAAGGCATTTACACACAACTAATTCTCATTAAAATTAATCACTGTGACCTTTAGCATGCTGTAGAATTAAAATTTTGAGCAAGGTTCAAACTATTTCCAGATAGCTGTTATATTGTGCCATCCACACTGCTGCTGAGACAAGAAATCACGTTCTTTACAGTTTCAGTACAAAGCCAGATAAGTTGAACATAGCCTGCAAAGGAAGTCTGAGACAACAAAGCTCAGCATGGTTATCAGATTGGGATGTGGATGTGCAATCCTTTCGGCCTTTTTAGTGGCAGCAGCTACCGGGTGTTGAGCAACATATGGGAGAGAGAGAAAGAAAGATGAAAGCTCTTATGTATATACCACTGCTTCAAAGGGATCTAATATCTCTGCTGTGAACTTCCATCACTGTTATGTTTTAATAAATGCTAGGAGAATATAGGCTTACAATATTAACTGAGAAACATCTCTTTTTGGTACCTCAAATGAGTGATATTTGTTACACTCTATCCTGGTCTGAGGATAAGAGCAGGACTAATTCTGTTCAGTGATTTTACTTTTCAGTTCAGTCTCTTCTAAATAACTACACTTCCTGATATTAATCACAGGTTTTCACAGCATTTGCTTCCAGTAGTGATAATGCTCAGTGTCTCTAATTAGTACTAAGGGTTGGTGTGCAGGCCAAGGTCACTGCTAAATCTTGTGTATCACATTTGGGGTGCAGCAAATAAAATACCCCATCTGTAGGAAGAAGCAGAGAGTTTAGGTGGCCCTAAACTGACTGGTGGGGCATTTCATTCCATATATGTCATAATTGGTGTAAAGCTGAGGAATCATGAGAGTCAAGCTCTCTTCTTCAGTGGCCAGCATCTGACGACAACTCTGTCTGTTCTGCCTTAAGTCTCTATGCATGAGTTCCTGAATCTGGTTCCATAATCCATCTGCTAAATCTGGCTCACATCTGCTGCTGAGTCCAGTCTGGAACTTCTGTCACAGCATCAGTGGTATGGTGATACAAGTGGGATCAGGGGGGTTGGTTTCAATATCGAGTTTACATATATTAGTTTGTTGGGGGTTTTGTGGTTTAGTTTGGTTTTTTGGTGTGTATTTCTCTTNAAAAAAAAAAGCTGTTTTAGTTTTCTTTTCCAATTCATAACTCTCCCTTATTCCCTTTCTCTCTCCCTTGGCAGGGGAGAGGAGTTAATAGAGATCTCTGCCACTCATTTAGCGGCTGGCCCAGCCCTAACCCTTGACATATTCTATGGCAAATTTTATTATTTACAAAACAGTACCAGCAGACTCCTAGTTTGTTTTGAAACCTCATCAAAACAAAGTTATCCCCATGAGCTCGGTGGGTAGGGCTGATCATATGTGGAACTTCCACTATGTTAAATCACCACATATGTTTTCTATTATTTTTAATGACAGTCTCTCAGCTGCTTCTCATAGTAGTCAAAAATCTGCCCAGCTCCTGTTTAAAATAACTTCCTAGTTTGTATCTAAGATTTAATTTCTTACAGTTTTGTGGGAATGCTGTATTCTGATCAGCTTCTGGGACTGCAAAAAACTCTTGTCCCTTCAGGCACCATCTTCTCTTAATGTACAGATTAAGTATCCTATTCAGAAAAGGAGGCCACAGCAAATGCAGATTTGCATTAAAAAAACAAAACAAAACAAAAAAAAACAAACCCAACCCTTTTTTCTTTCCTCTCAGATTTTGCACATTACTGTTGTTAATGGTTTGCTTGTTTGAAATAATTCCAATTTAGTATTGTGGACTGAAGTCACAAGTAGTGCTGTAGCTATAAGTCACTCTGGTCTGCGTGAACTAGTGTTTTCACGTCCTTCACTTCATTGTTATACACTGGAGGGGAATACTGGTTTATTTCCACAGTTAAAAGAGTTCATCAAACCAAGGTATTGCTCTACAACCAGCCCCTTAAAGGTAGAATAAGTCTGTTTAAAATTTTGAGGCAATACCATGAATTGAACTGTGTTTGAATTACACTATGTTTGGCAGTTTTAGCTTAAATAGTAACTAAAATCCCTATTTTAAGCAACTAAAACCTTTTCAGTTGTGTTTTACTTCCTTTATGCTGATTTTGTTAGCTTTTATGAAGTATTTGTATATCTCCTGGCCTTCAAAGAGAAAAAACAACAATTCTGCAGAGCTGGGACGGCAGAGCCCCCTCGTGGGGACACAACGTTCAGTGCCAGTGAGTTTGTGTCCAGAAACCTAACTCTAAGAGTATCATCAGTGCACTTTTCTTTTAATCTGTCTGCATTAAACCAGAAATTGAGTAGCATAACGTGCAGGGTAGTGACTCAAGGGGTTGTATCCAGTGTCCAGTAAGTGTGCAAAGCTTATGAGATGTAATCCTTCTGTTACTGAAAACCCAATACATGTTTTTAGTCAAATTTTACTCTTTAATAGAAAGGGAACATGACTGTAAAGACATCAGAAACAAGAATATTCTATCCGTACTGGAAATTCCACCTATATTTTGTCCTGTATTAAGGGCCAGTTAATTAATTGTTACATGCTTCTAAAATGGTTAGACCATTCATCTTTGTTTCTCCAAGCTATAATGGAAAATATGTGGTTTTCCTGTAGTTTATTTTTCACAGCATTAAAAAAAAAAACAAATCAAACCAACCCAAGACCCAACAAAACCAAGGCCCTCCCTTGTTCTTTCTGTCACCTTTCCATTGTAATTTTTATAATTATTTCATCAAGCAGAAGCAGCTACTCTAAACTTTGACTAAAAGACAAGTTAGCATAACTATTTCTCAGCTATTTGAGCTGGCATTTGGATGTTGTGTTCATATTAATTTCTTTGGCAATCAAAAAGGAGAGGCACTGTCTAACTGGAGCTAGTGACTGCTTGCAGTGGCAAGTCACTCTCTCTGTGAATAACTTCTTTCTAATATCAAGCCTATACCTCCCCCAGCACAACTTGAGACTGTGTCCCCTCATTCTGTTTCTGGTTGCCTGAGAGAAGAGACTAACCCCCACCTGGCTACAACCCCCTTTTAGGTAGTTGTAAAGAGCAGTGAGGTCACCCCTGAGCCTCCTCTTCTCCAGGCTAAACAACCCAAACTCCCTCAGCCTCTCCTCATAAGGCTTGTGCTCCAGGCCCCTCACCAGCTTTGTTGCCCTTCTCTGGACACATTCTAGTACCTCAATATCTCTCTTAAATTGAGGGGCCCAGAACTGGACACAGTATTCAAGATGTGGCCAGGCCAGTCTCTGCATGATGTATCTGGAGAATTCCCCCTTTTTTATTTTTAAAAATCAAGGGTGTCAAGTTAGCACAAGCAGGTGTTAAGTGTTGCCTACAATATTGGCTGCAATATTACAGGGAATGCTTCTCTTGTAAAGTGGACATCTATTGTGTGCTATGTAGGCAGGTCTGTTATCTGTTTTAATTTCTTCCTGCACTTTAGTGATTGCAAACTAACTGAGCATACAACTGCATAGGTGTGATGGTACCTCTTAATAGCTGCAGTGGCCTGTAGCAAGCCATCTTTTAGAAGTGTCACCTCCTTTTATGTATCTGCTATAGAAAGCTAGTAGCTAATCTAACATGCTACAGCTGAAATCTCAGTGTGTGTGAAAACTGAATCTGGTAATCTTTGCCATTTAATTTTGCAAGTGAATGTAATGGCAACTGTTCTATTCTTTTAAATCTTAACATGATCCCTATCCTAAAGTAGTACCCTTGATATGAAGAAAAAAATTTTAAAATCCTAAAATATCCCTGTTCTAAATTCTTGACCTTAGCTATGATAATGCTAGAAATCTATAAACTAAAACCACTGAGACGATTCTGGGGAAATAAAGGAAAAACAAAAAGATGTTACATTACATAGAGCTCTTTGGAAATTGCCATGGCATGTATTAAAAAACAAACAAACAAACAAAACCAAAAAACTTTGGATCAGTCAACGTAAAAGAAAATTATTAACCTATAACCTTATAAACAACTTATCCTATTAAAATTACTCCAGACCTATTCCTATTATAATATCCCATTATAATTATTACCCACTTATCATATTGTATTACAATTACCAACTATTTAACACAGTTTATTGTAATTACTTAAGACCTATTATAATTACCCATTATTTATTACTTATTACTCCCATTGTTCTGATATCCCCATTAATAACACCTATTACCATTGGTATTACTAGTATTATGTATTCCCCCTTGCATTCCCCATACTTTCCCTCATAAATCTTATACATACGAAAAACAGACTTATCCATTAACTTGTAAACTCTAAGAGTTATTACATTTAAAAACTAAAGACATTAACTATGTCAGGATTTGCACCCGCAAAATACTAAAACATTTTTTTAACAATAGAATAGAAATTCAACACTGCCACTTTAAAAGAAAAGGTAGCTCTTGGGGAAAGTAAACTGCAAGAAAAGGGAGTGGGGAAGGGTGGGAGGGAGTAGCAGCTGGCCAAGGTGGCCCAAAATACTCGGCAGAGAAGAAAGAAAAGAAACAAACCTGCAAAGAAACTAAAACAGAAAACGAATCTTTTTGAGACTGAACAGGGGGGAAACCCACACATGGCTACAGCCACCCTATTTTCCAAGTCTTTTGAGTCTTTAACAGTGAATTCTGTGATGCGATCGGAAACGGGGGGCTGCGGGTGGGTGGCGCTGCAATAGATGTTTCTCTTTTTGCTGACTCAGAGCAGCATCTCCGGCTCGGCGCGGGACTGTGGCCGGCTGGGGTCCGTGATGGCACTGAACGATTCAGCAGATCTCCTTCCATTTGCCCAAATCCTCCACCCCCACTGCAAGCAAAGGAATTTCACTAGGCACGTGAGGGTGAGCTTCAGCTGTAGATGCCACAGGGGATTGTAATTGACTGTTTAGTATTTCTGTGACATCTAGCACCTCATCAATGGCTCAATCACTCCTTGACTGTTTTAAAAACATAAGCCTCCAAGTCCTCTCCTTAAAGGCAGATCATGCATCTACACCAAGACTGTTACATTCATACCAAATTAGCAACATCCTTAGAGTTAGTTTTCTGCATTTTCCACCTCTTTTTCCTAGTATCTTCATTAACAAGGTTAGTATAGATTTTTGTTCATGAGACATCTAGGTACCCACAATTCAGTGGTAGACCGCTGCTGCTGCAGCTTTCTAATTGAGTGTATATTGGGTAGGGTCTGGGGTTTAAGACTTTAATCTGTGCTGGAAATGCTTCAGTTTTGTTCTCAGTTTTGTTCCCATCAGAGTTCATGGCTGCAAATACACATTTGGTTACATCTCTCAGCTTTCATAGATTGTAATGTACTGAGAATCAGCTGCTGGGCAGTTGTGAGACCCTTTGTGTCCTTTTCACCATGGCTTATTGAGTCCCACAAGACTTTCCCTATTTGTTCCCGGATGCTGACATCAAAGGCATTCGCTAGGTCAGCAGGGAACCCATGGTCCCTGACACCATAATAGTAATCTTCAGAGGGTATTATCCTCATACTTTACCTGTCTCTTGGAGAGGATATGTGAAAGGAGCTTCACAATGCACCTTTCTTCCTTGTGCCCCATCTCACCACCAGCTGCTCACCTCAACAGGTGTCTCTCACAACATATTTTCTTCCTACAGTGCTGCATGCTGCATCCCGGTCGTGGTCCAGCCATGACTGGTCTCCAGCCAAGGCTCCTTCACCAACCACAGTTGTTCCCTCATGACAAATTCTCCTTCAGGATCTCAATGGAGTCACCACTTGCAAGAAGAATCAATATGGACTCCACATGATTCAATGTGAATCCAGCTGGAGATGTTTATTACTCATTATACCTCTATTTATGTAGTCTTGAGCGTAGATCACACACCTACAAATACTTTTCTATTAACATAAACTCGGCAAGTACAGCCCAGTCTTTAACATACATCATGTCATGGGCCAGAAGTCCCACTATCTTTCCTCCCCCATGGGCGGCATCCTGAAGCTGTGGGAATAAAGGTCAGAAGCTTTGTACATGCTTGTTATTTTTCTCTCTTACATTCTCATAGTATTCCATTCAATAAATAAAGATACACTAAATAAATAAGAACAGTGACTTTGAAGTGACAGTGTAATTCATTATAATGTTAAAATACAGAGTTTCTGTCATGTTTAAAAATGTGTATATTTTTTAAAATCACAAAAATTAGCAAAATTGTGTTCAAAATAACAAAACTTAATTTTACCACTGGTAGTGTGGTTTTGCACACTGTAAATTCAACAGAAAGAGCTGTTGGCCTTTTTCCAATTCACCTAGAGACAGATGTAAGCTCTGTTAACACTTTCTCCCCTTTAATTACTATGATATACTCTCTAAAATTTTATGGAGAACAGTGTTACCCAGAAGTCACCACAATGAGCCCCTTTACAAATGCATTCATCATGTCACAATATGCAACATTTGTTAATTATTTTTCTTAGTGCTATAGCAGACCTTCAAATGAATAGCCGTTCCAAACTATAGGCAAACAGTAGGTGCCTTTGTTAATTAACTCTGACCCTGTGTGATGTGATCTTGTTGTTGCTTGTGCTAAAAATGGGCACCAATTTTCCAATGACATATAGCTGCCTTTCTCCAAAGGGCTGTGCTATAACAACTTCAGGCTCTAGAATATTTTGTTATTTGATGATTTAGATATCATTATGGCCTGCAGATCAGATCTGTAAGCACCAGTGCACAGCTGATGGAGTAATGCCAAACTAATTGCATTATTGTTTTGATGAAGGCCTCCTATACATAACAAGAAAAATATGTTAAGAGATATATCAGAACAGTTTTGCTCTGTGATGACATGGGTGGGATATTCTGAAGGGCAGAATCCCACTGCACTTAAGGAAGAGGTGTCTTATTTTCCCCTAAATGGTTCCTCTCAGCCACCCAGCATAGGACATTTAGCTGCTCAGCTTTTGCTATACTTCACTGCTATCCTACTTCTGCTAAAGTATCTACTTCATCAAACTTATGGGGGACACCATGACTGCTGTTGAACACTTAAAAAACCCTGTTTCCCAGGAGTTCTTGCAGAGAGAGAGATTTCATCCTTGCTGTGGGGAGGATCACATAAAATAATGCACTTTTGAAAGTACGAAGTAATTATGAAGCATGCTCAGAAAAAAAACTCTGGATACCGGTGACACTCCTAGTCATCTCTGCATCCTGCTTAACAGCATACTGACACACTTCTTTTTTTTTACAAATATGTATTAGTTTGAGGGGGTTTCTTTTGGTTTTTTTTTGTTTGGTTGTTTTTTTTAGAATATGCAGCTGTGCATATCCACCCTTTTTCATCATGGCTACAGAATGTGTGGTAAAGTCACATCAGAAAATGTCATATATAATAATTGTCAAGCAATTAACCAAAATTTACATCAATACTTAAAGTCACACCATGTTTTAATACCTGATGAATATTAATACTTGATGTCAAATTTGAAGGGAGACAGTATACTCATCTTACAGTTGCTAACTCTACTTTCTATTTTGAGTTGAGTCCTTATAGTCTTTGCAAAGTACCAAATGTTCCTATTTCCTATGAGAAGGGTTTCCAAAGAAGCCTTTGGAAGTATTTTTTATCAAAGTGGGACCACTGTAGAAATAAACTGCCTTTGTGTCTCACATCTCCATGGGGTTTAGGAGGCAAAATAACTTCAGCAGAGAAAGTAGGTTAAAGCAAGAACAGACAACTTCCTCAATCAACAGAGCACAAATACTCACCCAGTTCACTGCATTTCAGATTGAGTAGTTCTGAAAAAGAGCAGGGGTCAAAAAGAATTAAACTCAAAATTACAAAAATATGTTCTTTAACTCTTGCTTGGATGAGGCACCCTGCAGACCTATCATGACTGAGTTTTAACCTGGATTTACTTTATAGATGTAATTTTAAAATCTCATTTGAAATAATCTTAAAATATGTAGACAGTCTGTTTTTCTACATGAATGCTTCTTGAAAACTTGATTAGATTTTCTTTTCGGGGTGAGTCTCTGCCAGTATACACTAGTAAGTGTTGGAGGATTTGTGGCATTTTTAAAAAGTATTAGATCATAGGTAATTTGTTTGTATAAGAATTAAGAGCAGAAAGAATGTCTTGTTAATCAATTCCTTTTAGAATTTATTGTTTTAGTCATGGATTTTCTAGGAATTAAAATGTATTCCTGTTTTTTCCCTACATAATGAAATACCTGTTGTTATTTTCAACTATAACAACTATTAGCATTAATACATTTTTTCCCCCATCTCCCAGATACAGCCATAGTGATCTGTAACTTATAGAAATCCTTTTGTTAAGGTCTCTAATATATTGTTGCACTGCTTCTCAGCTCCAGTTATGAATTACTTTGAATGTAAGTACTATTTTTTTACACCGAGGAATATTCCTAGCTACAAAATTTACTGCTGCTGTTTCTGTCACTTATGTGTCTTTCTGCATAGTATGACAGTTTATCATTGTGGGAAACCGAATTCTGAGAACGTTTAAGTGAGTTGTTTTTTTTCTCAGCTTTTCTTCCTTCTTTTCATGAAGAAAGATTGCCCCCAAGAGTTTTTGTTTTGGATGGGGCAGTTCAAGAAAATTAAGTCAGTTAACCACTCACCAGTAAATTAATCTCTAAACTTAAAACATCTGCCAAACGTTGCAACCAAGTTGAGACAGTTTAATTTGGTTTTCTTGTTCTATGCAACTAACAAATAGTTAGCTAAATGACTGAATTCTTCTAGTATTTCCAGTATGGAGACTCCTGTCTAACGTCTTTACTGGCATTCTGAAGAAAGGGAGGATGCGTTGCCTGCCAAGACTGCAGAGCATTGCTTCTTGGTGAGCTTCTTTATTGGCTGGGCTGGTTTTGCCCTTTGCCGGTTGACATCAGGACATCTGGCATCAGTCCAGGAGGCAGTGGGAAGCACTGTTTGTTTGTGTTTGTGTGTATAAGCAGAGAAGAAAGATGGCATGAAGAAGAACAAAGAGAGGATAAACAAAGAACAGCTTCAGCTACAGCAAAGTCATAAAAACATAGATAATAAGCCTAAATACACTAAATACACATTAAAATAATCACTGATATCCTCTAAATCTCATAGAGGGATTTTTTTTTTATAACAACAGGATATGATACAAATTTTTAGCATTTTTAAAGATTTAAGAGTCGTCACTGTGTTTTCTGAGTATTACACAACTGATTGCCTCAAGACTGTTGAAAAACTGAGGAATGACCATTACAGGATGTAGTAAATTCATCATCTTAAAAGGAGGATTTTTTAAAAAAACTAAATTTGGTTCAGGCAAATGAATGGTTTAGGCAAACCATTTTTATAGGCAATAACTGGTTTAGGTAATGAAGAAATAGCAGCTTGTCTGTCAAAAAGAGCATGAGGGAGGGGAAGAGGAAGAGAGAAAAAGAGGGCTTGAAATCAGAAAATTAAGACACTCAGGAAAAAAATCCTTTCTTTAGTCTTTGCATTCAGCACAAAATAGAATTTAATGTATTATTAGCACTGCAGAGCACAAGAAGAGCCATAAGCAAAAAGGAAAGAAAACAAAAAGGTGCGTTTTGTTGAAAGTTAATCACTGGTTTCAGTCTCCAAACTAGTTTTGTAAGTGTATTTAATTATACTCCAAAGCTCTCTGCATATTACCTACCATATACAGATGGCACATTTTAGACTGGATTTCCCCAGAAAAGATGGCAGTCTAATCTGACTGCTTGATTGCATGTTACTGTGATTATTTACAGAAAAGTAGCAATTTTTATGGTTAAGTAAAAGGGTGTACATCAGAGTGATCCTACAAGTTTGTACATGGATACTGAACATTCAGCTCTAATTGGCTCACTTCTGGTAGCAGCAAAGGAAGAGAAAGGGAAAGAAAGGGCCTGTTTATGAGAGGAGCAGCCAAACAAGCAGAGCAGTGGGCATGGCACTTCATTTCTCCATAATAGTCAATTTTTTTCTGGGTAACAGACCTTATTGGAAAGGAAAGCAAGAAAAAGAATCTGCTGATGAACTCCATACAAAAAAAATTAGATCTATTATAAAATAACTTAAAATGAAAGGTGAGAGCATCCACCTTACACAGCAGCAACCTTATACAATAGTGACAAATTAAAATTCACAAAACAGAAAGGAAGAACTCCCTGTCCTGACAGATAGTCTGTCAGTCCCATGTACCACACTCACTGGCAGATGAGCTTTGCAGCATGCTGTGATGTTTAGCAATACAGGCTGTTTCACACCAAAACTGAGGAGCTGGGAGTGTGTAAGTACAAGGCTATCAAAGTCACACATTCACACACTTCAGATAATTTTCCACTGCCTAGCTGAGACAGCTTCTGGCTTAAGTAGGTTCCCCCTGGCTTTGGTTACTCACTCTTATTTGCTGCTAGTTCAAGACAGCTGCTGCCTCTGCAAAAAAAAAAAAAAAAAATTGTTCAGTTACAATATTTCTTACACCACCCTGGTGCCCTAATATTGTCTAACCCTCAAAAACATCTACCACAAACAGAGTTTTGCATAGTTTTATGTCTGTCTCTCCATCTCATTGCATAGGTTGGCCATAAACTGAAATGTATAAATTAAATTAAAAACATACACATGTAAATAATTTATTTAAATTATTCTCATTCTATAAAATAAGAGAATAGATAATGCCATGTAATAGCCTGCTAATAGTTCTCTCTAGCAGAGTGATCTATTTTTCTCAGGTATATAAGAATTTAAACAACGGAGGCTTTCCAGACAGATCCTAGGCCACTGAGAACTTTATACTTTGAACTCTACCTGGACACTATATAAAGCATTTCAGATTGATAAGTAAGTGTTAAAGGCTTATGGTGTGATAAGACCTGTGCCAGAGCACTAATGCAGTGAACTAGATGATGTTATTTGCAACAGTCATGCAGCTGGCCAGATGAAGTTATTTCTGAGCCCTTGCCTTGCCTTGCCTTGCCTTGCCTTGCCTTGCCTTCCCTTGCCTTCCCTTGCCTTTCCTTGCCTTTCCTTTCCTTTCCTTTCCTTTCCTTTCCTT
>VWZI01001919.1:0-18228 GCA_013396835.1 Psilopogon haemacephalus | reverse complement strand
AATTTCTACAACAAATTAGAAACTATTTCAATTATCAAAGCAGGAACTATTTTTTCCCATTTCTTGATTTGATTTTTGTGTGATGGTAAACTTACCAAAGATAAAATGCCTTGGAAGAAAATGAGAGTGGAGTGAAATTTATAAAATGTGGGAGAAAGGTGACCTTTCTTCAGAAGCTTGCCTATTCATTAGCAGGTGGCTATAGTTTAATGATTCTACTGTGGTGTAAAGAAGCAATCAAATTAGATGATGTGTGAAGCTATCACTACTCTGTGTGTTTCTCTGTATAGTTCCAGCTTAAAGTATGTTGTTTCTTTCATAGCAGCCCCTCAGATTACTGAATCTCATCCTTTCCATATCAAAGTGTTAACAGCACTTTGCAGCATAAATAGGATGCTGAGATAATTTTACAATACATTCACTTCAAACAACATTGACTTGTACACTTACAACAGTTCTTTTTCTTCTGGAATATGCAGAAGGTGCACTAAAGTGAGCAGCATCTTCAAACTGAACAAAAATAGGAACAGAAACATCTCTTAAAAGTTGGACCAAAGTACCTGTGCAGGGATGGTCGGGATTTTTGAAACTCAATTCTTCTCAAGCACTGTCTGAATTTTATTTTAGTCAGCTAGTAGGAGCCAGTTTAAATGTGAAAAACATGTCCACGCTTTAAAAAGCATGGATCATCTCTTTTTATTTACTAGCTGAAAAAGTATGGTACCTTGAAAAGCCTTCAAGGAAATATAGAGTAAATTGGATCCCACCCCCAACATCAAAGACATAGCCTCAGCTAGTAACCAATGTGTAGGGAGCTGGGTTTGCTGTGCTGACCTTATTGCTTTATGGTGAAGTAGAAAAAATAAAAATAATGAATACAGAAAGCAGAAGAGATAAAGGCATCAGGAGGATGGAACTTTGTATGATAGGCTTTAACTTTATAGGATTTTCTTTAAATCCACTCTGCCAAGAAGTGCGCTTTCTTATTAGATATTAATTTTGTACCTAGACTCTCATAAGCTGTAAATGCTTCACATTGTATTTTCTAGTCATGTTTGTCATTTACTAGCATCTATATAAAAGATTGTCACAGACCTGGGTAATGGTAGGATGTGGAACAGCAATGTGAAAAGCTGATAGATGAACTGAAAAAGGGAAAGTAGCCTGTGTGCTGGCAAGCAGACCACAGCTTTCATGGTTCAGCTGCCCATCTCCTGCTTCAGATATAGTAGACACCTGGCATTGGAGTGATACAATGTAGGTCTTCACCTCTTTCTCTTGGTGGAAGGATAAAGGTCTTACTATGTCTCATTGAGTCTGAACTGTGCTTACTACAGTCAGTCTTTCAAAAACAAGTAGTATCCTTGGTTTTTTTATATTCTTTCTGATGTTTCTACATTGGCAACTAAAAAATGTAACAAGCTCTGGAGTTTCACATAGATGTGGTTTACCATTCCTAGGAAAACCTGGGGTTCTCCGCTATGGAATGGCAGTTGAAGGCAGTGAATCCCAGGACAGGACAAACACACGCATTGCCAAAGAAAGGATATGACTTGGTCAGCAGATAAAGAACTGCTTGTTTCTTTCACAGAGAAATTCCAGAATTTGGGGTTTATCACAAATTCAGATATTTTTGCAAAAGTAAATAGAACCACAAATCAATGTATAATTACCAAAGTTTTAATTTAATTTTCAAGGTCATTATACAATATTAAATGTTTGTTTGTTTCAAAGTAAAAAAAAAAACAAAAACAAAGTATTACTGTGAAGTAAGGTGAGCATGTTCAAATGAAAGCATAAAGTTCAATGAGAAAAGCAGAAAAGTGAGTATTTGGATAATTCTTTTTTTGAACTTGATGAAAAAAAGTGTTCTGAAATCATGGGAATGAAAGTTTAGATCTATATATAATATGTTTGTCAGATCCATCTCTATCTAAACACTAACTTTGTCTCAAAATTATAAAAGATTTGTACTCAAAACTATTTCTCCCTTGTCTTTTGCTCCCTTATCTTATTAACAAATGACTGTTGGGTGTGTGTCCTTGGCTCTTCGCAAACACAAAAAACAAATGCTTAATAATAAGGTTTAATCTTATATTACAGAGAGGCCACAAACTGATCTTGGCTACATCAGTGTAAATCTGGAGAAACTCAGCCAAGCTCAATGGACTTACTCAGGCCTGAAATCAATTATTACTCTGGTGTAAGTGAGATAGAGACCAGCACACTGGCCCTGTTCTGGCATTGAGATGCAAATTGCAACCGCGGGGACTTCGGAGGATTGCCCAAGCATCTTGGTGGCAGCCCAGAAGACGCGGTTGTTCCTTGGCACTATTCGTGCAGAAGAGGCAAGCAACAATGCTGGGGCGTGCCTGGGTGCTGCACCGCATGTAGCTACACGGCCGAGGAGCTAACAGGGAGAGATTCAATAGAAGGCAGCAATTGTTATGCAGCCATGCAAGAACAGAAACAAAATACAGCTTAAATACTCCTCCCCCAGCCCAGCCCCCATGATTATGCCTCTGACAACCACAGCGGTAGCTGTGGTACCTATTTTTCCATTTCAGTCTTTGGCATCGGTGAGCACTGGCACTGAAGCAGACGCCAGTGGGATGCCTGGAAGGCAGTTTTGTGTCAGGTTAGTGGTGGGCTACATCAGTTTAGATAAACTGATGCTTCCTGACAGCCACCCTCTGAGAGCCACCTTGTAGGAACTGGCTGCAAACATACCACAAAGTCCCATGCCATCTTCTTGTGTCTTACCTCCTACTGCCAACCAAATAGCAATTAAAAACATGAAGTAATATATTGTACCAGTTGAAAAATCAGGCTTCTACCCTGTGTGCCATTATATCACTTTTTACACAGAGAATTTAACCCAAAATTGCGCCTGAGTCTCAATTCCTCTCATGTAAGCACCCCAGTAGCTTAATGGAATACAGTTGCAGGTAGGGATCTGCAGAGGCTTTTGAATCCCCTTCCCCAAGGAGCCTGGTCTCCAGCCTGCATTAAGTTTAATAAAAGGCTGAGGTACTTGAAGAGTTTTGCCATATAGTGACTATTACTTTATATGAGACAAAACTGTACAGAAATAGATTTTTTAATCCTTGGAAATATTTAATCACTAGTGATTTATTTCCAATCCAGTAGCTGATGCAAGCAAATGTGAAGAGCAGAAATATTGGTAAGGCACCTAATTCTGAAAGTAAAGAATGACATTAAATTTAACAAGCAAACTAATCTTCCAATTTTTTTTCCAGTTTTTATTCCAATTGTTTAGTACTATTCACCTTTCTTGATTTGTTATACTACAATTGGCAAATCTGAGAAAAACTAGTGAATACACAAAACCTTGATAAACCACTTGACAAACAGGATAAAGCCTCATTTGGAAGAGAAATAATAAACAAATACTAGGAAATTGCTTGATTTTTCTGGAATTTGCTTTTAAAAAGAAAATTTAAAAATCAAGTGTCCAAAATATGAACTCTCTTCTGCATTGTTTGAACTAACTTTGCTTATTCTGTGGAAATGCAAGAATTCCATTGTGGGCAATATTTTCTTAACTGCATGTGTTACTTCAGTTTGGAAATCTCTCTAATAGGGAAAGTTCCTTGTTCCCCATTTAACTCCCCACTGCAAATTCCATATGACTTTACAAGCTGCTGTCACATACTGTATCAATATGCTGCTACTAAAACTAAGTGTGGTAATTTTCTTCATCTATGCCACAGAGGTGCCCACAAGCAGACAGCCTGAACCACCTGAAAACTGTGGATTTATTGTGATTGCTCTGCGCTCCTTCCAACACAATAAAGTTGCAGGTTCAGATGTAATTTGGGAATACAATGCTGCACAACCAGTTAAACTATCTAGTGGAGGTGTGAGGACTCCTTGGATGTGGTCCCAGTCTAAGGGGAGAGGAGCTAGCTGCCAGGCTGCATGATGCATGGAGAAGCCCTCTCTCTATAGCAGGACTCCACTTATACACTGTTGAAGTGTGCACAGTGGTCAATTTCTTAATTAGATGAAGGGCTGAGTCCTCCAAGAAACACAAGAGAACTTCTGGGCCCAGTGGTGCCAATTAACATCTGGGGGCACTGAGCTGAGCTTTAGCAGCTTCTAGCAAGACTCAGTCCTTTCTCTGGGATCAGTCAGACCCTTTGTGTTTTTGAGGGTGGTTATACCTGCCATAATCCATAGCACTTCTAGACAACCTGGAACAGGTATCCATGTTCTGCCCACTAGTTATGTAAAAAATATTTATGATAAATGCAAAAAAGAAAGCTGTCAACTCCTGTATTATCACCTCTTCATTAAGCTCTAGCAGTTAAAAGATTTATTATGGAGTATAAAGATATCCTGTGCCTGTGTTTCAGGCACATCCCATTTAGGTGAGAATTGCATATCTTTGCTGAATACAGGCCTTAGAACTGACAAGAATCAGGATAACAAACAAATAATTGTTTCTGCTCCTGCCCAAAGTCTCTGAAACATTCAGGGGGATCCCTGAGAAAAGGTGAAGGATTTACCATTCTACTTGGCTAAAGCCCTAGATGTAAGAAGGAGGATCATCTCTAGAACCTCTGAAAACCGAAAGGTGGTTTGGGCTAAGAGGTCAAACAAAGTAATTTTCTTCACATCAGTATTAAAGAATGAAATTATATAAATTAATAAAAAAAACATACTGAGGGCACTGAAGATAGATGGAAAGTGTTATGTTTCTAGTTATGATGTGCAAAAGGCTGCATTACAGTCATGCCTGTTGTCATGCTGTGGGCCATATGCTTTGAAGTTTCTCAGGAATTAATAAAGTCATGACTTTGCTTCCCTGCCCAGGGCAGCCACATTACAGGGTGTGCTGCCCCGGCATGCTCTCTCACAGTGGTGATACCCTGAAAATTAAGTTTAAATATATCTTCTTCTCACAGGAAACACATAATAATTCTGCTGACAAGTATCAAGACAGACTTTGCGATGCAAATATCCTAGCTGTGACTTGTGATCTAACTGGTCCGTGTAGGTGGTGGACAAATGGAATTCCAGTTTTCTATATGGGAACACACTAAATATTTTGCAGATATTTTAATCTAGATAACCTGCTTTCTGCAGATCACCTACCAGAACTATCATTTATTTTCTCTTGCTAACCACAAATCTCAGAGAGTTATGATACTTGACAGTCAAACTTCTAGAATACCATTCATCATCCTTGCCACTGAGTGTACTGACCATACATAGAACTAAGTGATAGACTGATTAGTTATTTATTCAAGTACTTTTGCAGTGGTCAGAAGAAAGAAATAAGGCATTGAGGCCTTACCCTTCCTAAGCTGCCAAGTCGCCTCATTTTCTGTAGGCTTCAGTGAGGAATGGGAGACAAAAACCCCTTCATGGAACAGTGTCTTTGGGTTGCCTCACTGCACACTGCAAACCTAAGCTGGCAGTGTGCTCACAGTACATTTGATGTTACTCAAGTGGTGCTACTTCAGATTTTACATAGTGTTTGTATGTCAGAGTAGAAGGGTCTTTCTGTGACCAAATTCTGCGCTTGTACTTACTTAAATAAAAAACATAATAGGAAAAAAAACAACAAACATACACACACACACACACATATATATATATATACAAATTCCTTTCCTTTGTTACTATGGTGATTAGTCTTAAAAGGTACTATAATAAACATAATGAGTAATGATTATTCCTTACAAAACGAAACAAACCCACTCCTTTCTTTAGTTCCCCTGAAATGTCAAGCAGTTATGACTGGAATGGGAGCTATCTGCTAAGAACAATGGATTGTCATAATGAAGCTGGAGAATGTCAGAACTAATAAACTGAGGGGAAACCCAACATCATTATGATAAGCTTGTTTTATTTAAATTAGTTGCTAGAAGAGTCACTGAGACTTTTACATTTAAAAAAAAAAAAACAACCTTTTTTGAGTGGATTTTGCTTATGGTGTTAAAAAGTGTAAAAGCAGCAAATTGTAGAGTTCTTAATGTTGACCTTCTTTAGATGGTCCTTGCTTTTAAATGACAGCACTCTGTAGTGCTTCAGCAGGTTTAGTGCTTCTCTACTTTAGACACTAGCATTTGTATGTTTTTTATCTCCCTGAAGAAGTGAATTATTTATACAGCACCAACCTTTTTTAACCTAGCTTCTGACAGACTGGGATTTTTCTAGTCTCATTTGAAACTGTCTAAATAATTTATCAAGTATTCTTTCAAAGTACAATGAATTCTGAAACCTAAGAAATGTTAAATGAGATTCTTTGCCCTTCCAGTGTGAGTCGGTTACTGAGGTTAAGCTAGTATTTTATTTGAACTTTTCTCAGTCCCTGTTTTATCTCATTTTATAGATTCCCCTTTTTCTCTCCTACTGTCTATCTATTAATTATCATGGCATTTTGTATTTATCAGACTTTTCCTTTGTGTTTCTCTACCTCTTGCTAACTCTTCCCTTGCTAATGTCTTCCTATACATTTTATTTTTACTTACAGTAAGACAACTTAACCTTTATCTAGCCCTCCAGATAGAGGAACCATTGATTTCTGTGTCCCAAGCTGTGCAGGCAGTATCAGTCCAGACAATGGTCTCAGTATATGCCTGGTCAAAATTTCCTCAAAGATAGATTTTTCTATAAAACCTGGGTAATTATATCTCAAACAATCACTAAAAGAAGTTTCTAAGAACACAAAAAAATCCCACCAAAATGACTCAGACTATTAACAGGAAAAAAAAAAAACGCCAAAACCTAACAGCAAACCAACTCAATTACTTGGTCTATTTGAATTTTTCCAGGTAGGTATTTTAATCCATTTCATTTTAATAATCCTTTTATAATTTTGTCAAATGTGCCTTCCTTTGCCTGAATCAATCCATCCCATTTTACTTAACAAAAGAATTTCCAGTTTTATTTTCAGAAGGAAAGAAATGAAGTAGGACTCTATAAAGAACTTTACTTAGATTTGGCAGGTCAGAATTGTATCCTTTCTAAATCGTGAGCCATGCTTCAAGTCATTTAAAGTAGCATCACAGTTGAAAAGTGCAGCAGAAACTGTCTAGCAGCTGTTAACTCTGCTGTATTCTGTTAAATTTAATATTACTCCTTTCAGATAGTAAATTTTAAGGTTTTAAAGCAAGTCACAAGTTACTAAAGGCAACAATAACCACAGCTATTGAGAGACAAGAAGACATAGTTAGTTAACCATTACAGAGGCACAGAATCCGATTTTAGAGTTGACCTGTGTGAGTCAGAAAGAAAATAGTGTCCAGGTATGATCTTGCAGGAAACAGTAGGAAAAGGTATGTGGTCAACTCAATAACTATAAAATGGAGTAATACCTATTTTCTTTATCTCCTTCAGTTTGTTAGCATGTCACATGTAATTTCTTAGTGGTCTTGCACATCAATTTCTATACCACTTTCCCTCTCCATCTTAACTTTTGAGTTCTTTCATGCAATAGATACCTTACATAAACTGAGCATAAATTAATGAACATTTAATACAACCAATCTCTTGCCACCTTCTGCCATCTTAGAAAAAAAAAAAAAAAAAACAAAAAACAAAAAGGGGATGTAGATGGCACACTAACTCACAGGTAAGGTCTGTGTAGTCTATTCTTGTGAATTACAGACATATTGTAAAGGGTTTATTCTATGCTGATTGCCATTTTATGACTTGCATTGAATTCCTCTTCTGAAGATTTCCTTACACAAAAATACATTCTAACTCTGAATCATAAAACCCCAGAGATTGGTTACATCATAACACTGGATTAGTATTTCACCATATATAGTAAACAGAATAAAAATTTCATCTTAATTCAAGATGTAAGTTTTTTCCAATGTATGGGTACCAAGACATTACTAAAAATACTTTAAAAACTGTATATGTAAAGATTTGTCATGAGATATGCAGGTTACGTTATTCAATGATACCTATTTGTGGATAATATTTTTTTAAGCCTACATTTTAATTGCACTCCAATACTCCACTTTCCCTTTTATATTCGATAATTGTATGAAACTGAATGATGAGGAAAGAATTTTTTTTTTTTTTTTGGTCACTTAATAGCTATTCTTGCTACAATACTTTTTTACGGTGTTAACTTCGATCTCTGGTAATTAGGAAAGCTACGTTCATTTATTCCGACTTCCCAGTAGATGGAGCTCTAAGTACGAAAACACACCAACATGCTCATAAGTTTGTGTCAATTACTTAAACACATTACATGTTCATTAATTTATAGCTCTTATGTGTTAGTAAAGACTTATGACATGGAGGCACAGTGGTCTATGAAACATTTGAAAACCAGTGGTTTTTCTGTTCAAAAGTTTTGAAAGCTATTGGCTAGCTTACCTCTAATCACCTATGGCATACCATCTAACATCAGTATTAATGTTTTTGGTCCCTTGTGGTACATCAGACACACTAACAGTACTTTTTTTTTTTTCCCTTGCTTGCTTGGAACTTATGCAGAATGTTGTTAAATTCCAGCATTTTCTGTGCTCCACTCCAAGTAAGGGGTAGTAATTTCAATAGATAAATAGATGTTACAATACATCATGTATTATGCACTCACACAGATTTACAAACTGGAATACACAGATACCCACTATTAGATGCATATACAGTCACCTGACAACTCACTCAGATATCTTTATATAAATTATGGCTGAACTGCTTATTGCTAACACAATGTGTAAAAAGAAAAAGATCTCTCTCATCCAGAAAGGTTACTATCCTACACAAACATTGCTGGGCTTAAATATTTTTTATGTAGTCTAACATATAGCTGGCTCTGAGTGCTTTACCAGCAATATGTTGTTCAATCTGTCTAGATTAGAGTGAAGTGGGCACAGTAACAGTGTTAACATGCTTAAAGATTTGTTTGCATCAGTGGCAAACCTGACAGGTATAAATTCTTCCAAATCCATGAATAGGAAGCTTGAAACATGTACTGAATTAGAAGACTGATGTTTGGCAGCAGCAGAACATTGACGCACAAGATCATTAATTGCTACCTTTATTTTAATTGGTTGATGTTAAAATATTTAATGTATACATTTATTTTAGTCTCTTGAGATGATGTGGTAATGACAGCTTTAATGGTAACAACTTGGTCACCATGCTGTGACACACTAGTGAATAATGCTATTTTAATCTTTCATGTATTAACTTTCTAACTCTTAAACATATTTGGCTACAGACAAAAAAAACCCATGGAAGCTCTATTTAATAAACAATTAAACAGGATTCTGATCTTCATTAATAAATTAAACAACATTTACTTATATAAATGGCTGTATTTTCTCTTTGTTTCTATATTTATTTGCTAAAAACCTCTTAATCTTGAGATAACTTTTAAGATTGTTGCTTCTAATTATGTTTTGTGGATTTATACAGAGATTTTTCTTCTGCATTTTTCTGCCAGTTTTTCTGCTATTTTCTATACCATCAATTTTTAATTTAAAAAATACATACATTTGTTGCTTGATAAAACAGTACTAAGGGTACTTAAGAAATTAGGTACCAATACTCCTATTTTTTGCAAGTACCAGGAATAACAAAGAAGGGGGAAAAAAAAAGAAAAAGGGGGAAAAAAGTGTTTGAAACTTTAAGCTATCCTTATATGCTGTTTACACCTTGCTTCTGCCCAAAGAATAGAGGCGTGTGTCAATATATGACTACATCAGCTGCAATGATTTCAGGGCACAAGGGAAGGGCTCACACAAAGCAAACAGCAGTGTTTCCCATTGCAAGAAAATGTAAATGATGACTGTGCCTCTACATTACTGTAAATAATGAGAATTTAAAAAAAAAATTAAAAATTTGTTTTATAATTGTAGAGACTTTTGGCTTCAGATTTTCAAGATTTCTGGAACAATCATGATAGATAATTATATAAATAAATCCACACTTGGCTATGCTCTCCAACCTCCTCTGTATGCTCAGCTACATCAGCAGAAAAATGCTGCTTTTGCTTAAATCAGTCATGAATGTGGTGCAGGTATGCCAACCAAAAATTCCTTCTGCCAGCATGTCTTGAATCTATATGGGGCCTCTACCAGCCAGGCTAGTCTGGCAAAGCTGCAGAGGCAACAAAAAAAAGTCTTCAGAGCCATGTGAACTGAGTACCTATGTTGCCAGAGACCAATGTAACCTTTGAACACCCTATATGATAAACAACAATTAGCAGCTCCAGTATGTGTTTAAACTTGGACTCTTATCCTAAGGATAAAATCCAAGAGTACTGTCCTGAAGTGTTCTACGCTGTCCTTTCAACATTATCTGTACACAAATGATACTCTGGCACTGCAGAGCCCACCTGTTACCACCCATGCCAAAGTCCAGATGGTTTTGCACCACAAAGGCATGGATTTACTGATGGCTGTACTACCTGCTTTCAATTAGTCTCAGACTTCCCAGTTGTAGGAAAGCTTTTTCTCTTAACTTCTATTTCTGTCCTGTTCATCATGGGAATAATACATTTTGTTAACAACTGTTGTGGTTTTCTGCCGACCAGTACCTATCAGGTATCATCCATCCTAAGTGTAGGGGTGGGGTGGTGTCCTGGAGCACCCCAAATTCCTTCTTCCTCTCGGCCTTGCAGGTTTGAATGGGGAGGAGAAGAAGGCGCAAAAATTTACCCCACCCCACCACCCCCCCGCCCTAGCGGGCTTTAGGGGAAACAGCAAAAGGCATCTTTTTCCACACGTGTGCTGACTTGTGTGGAAGCCCATACTGGGAATCAGGCTGGTGGTTGGCTGGGTCCTTCGCACCCAGTATAAATTGGCAAATGGACACTTTGTCTAAAACAACATAAATAGAGCAAGGGAAAAGGCACTGGTGTTCCTGCTTTGTAAGAGTTCCCGCTTTGTAAGAGTTCCCACTTTGTAAGAAGTTCCTGCTTTGTGAAAATTCCCATCTGGGAAAGGTGCCCCACTTCTGCACCATTCTGTGTAGTCTTGCAAGCTTGGCCAGTCCAGAGGTCCATTTGAGAGAGAGCTGTTGTCAGCACCTGGACCCAGCTACTCTGGGACCCTACTGCAGCCGACTTCCTGACTGCTATTCTGGTTGGGGGAGACCCTAGCAGCTTGGTACTCTCCTGCCACTGCTAAAGCAGCATGGCTTCCACGAATCTCTGTCTTGTGGAAACCGTATTTCTGAGATATCACTGAGTTTGGGGGTTTTTCCACCCACCTTGGATTTTTGCTGTTTGGATTTGCAATTGGATATTGCTTGCAGAGTCACAACCAGCTGAGACACAGAGAATCCAGCAAGGGATCATCACCAAATACCTATCTCACTGTCATGAGTAAAGCTTGCTGTTCTCTGAATTATCTGCTCAGCGTGATTGATAGTGGGGTAAAAGCTGTGTTAGTAGCTTAGCCTTTTCCATTTTCTGACTTCCTACATCTCTAAACGTGTCCATGGCATCCTTAGAAGATTTTCCCAATTGAACTGAGCCTGTAAAGAAACCTAAAACTAGTTCTGTGTATAGTTTGGGGGCAAAGTTTTCAGGCAAATAAAAATAATTCTATTTTTATAATTCCTGACTATGCCACATTAATTCTCTGCCTCCATGTCAGGAAAGAATAGCAGAGGCAGGCTGTTAGGCACTTTGGGTGGGAGACAGTGCAAAGAAAAGGGTTTGGTCAGTAACTCTGAGGACTGCATTCTGAAAGAGAGAGGAGAGAAAGGAGAACAAACCAGAGCATTATTCTGGCTGTATAAAAAATTTTACTCTGAGCACCCTTGGAATTAAGGTGAGCAATGATTTTCTACATGTCTGCACAACTCAGTAATTTTGCTTACATGGTATTTTAAAAAGACTGGAATGAAATATTTGAAGTTGAATTGAGTTGAGCAGGCAAACATTTTAAAGTGAAGTACAACTAACATCAGTAAAACTGTCTCTGCATGAAATGAAATAATATACACAGAACTGAGATTCTAACTAAAATACATTTTTCTCTTCCATTCGGATTCACAGAATGGGTTGGAAGTGATCTCGTGAGATTATCTAGTCCAAAGTCCCCACAATCTAACTCAGGTATGCCTAGAGCGGGTGCACAGGAACATGTCAAGGTGTGTTTTGAAAGTCTGCAGAGGAGACTCCATAGAATCATAGAATCATAGAATGGTCTAGGTTGGAAGAGACCTCAAAGATCATCCAGTACCAACCCCCCGCCACAGGCAGGGACACCTCCCACTAGATCAGGACGCTCAAGACCTCATCCAGCCTGGCCTTGAACACATCCAGGGAGGGAGCAGCCACAACCTCCCTGGGCAACCTGTTCCAGTGCCTCACCACCCTCACTGTGAAGAATTTCTTCCGTAACCTCTCTGGTTATGGAGAGCCTGATCCAGTGCTGTGACAGCATCAAAATAGTTTCTCCTTAAATTCAAGTGAAACCTGTGTTCTAGTTTGTACCCATTGCCCCTTGCCCTATTACTGGTCACCAATGAGAAGAGCACAATTGCATTCTCACAACCTCCACTTTTTATGCATTTATATGCATTGCTAAGATCCCCTCTCAGTCTCCTCCAGGCTGAAGTGCCCCAGATGCTTCAGGCTCTCCTCATAAGAGGGATGCTCCAGTCTGTTAATCATCTTCATGGCCCTCTGTTGGAATGTCTTCAGTAGTTTCCTGTCCTTCTTGATCTGGGGATCCCAGAGCAGTATACTATAGCCAAGATGAAGTCTTACCAGGGCAGAGAAGGGAGGGAGGAGAACCTCCCTTGACCTGTTGACTGCTCTCTTCTTAATACAACTCTATTATTCAGCAGGAAATGCCAGAGAATGGGAGAAGTGTTTGAAAGTCAAAGTGTTGCTTTCCACATCTCTTAATGTTTTCCATTCTAGGACCTCTAGTGCTTTACAAGCTTAATGTGATTAACTTTATGCCCAGTAAGCAGTTCTGCCCATAAAAATAGATAGGCCTTTACAGGATTGGGTCCTCAATTTGTCCTTAAGTAGTGAGCAGTGAATATCACTCAGTGCTTTGACAGAGCTGTATAAATAACAGATACTATGATTCGTCTGAAGAGCTGTCAAAATGAAAACCTGAAACAAAACAAAGTGCTTACATTTGCAGTAGGCTGCAAGTAAATAAAAGCAGAAAGTATAAAGCAAAAAAAGAAAAAAAAAAATCAATGAATTGTTGATTTTAAAATGAAACATTTTTCTTAAAGCTCTTGAAATGTCATTCCTTAAAATCAAATGGCAATTATTTAAAATTACCAGCTGGAGTTGAAATAATAATTCTTAGTACCTCAAACTGAAGCATCTACTTTTCTTTGTACACAGCATGACAGTGTTCACTTCTGGTAGGAAGTTTCTTCTCATCTGTGAGCTATGAAAGGTCAAGCAGAACTTTTGACCCATGTCTGTTTATGGTAAAGCATCCTCTTTGAACAGCTTCTGAAGATTTTTCTGAGGGCAGATAAATTCAGCATTGCTGTGTCCTGTGGCCTTCAGCATGAAGGCCTGCTTCGTGGTCTCTGGCAAAGGAATACCTTATAGGGCCTTGACACGTGCCTCCAGCGACCAATGCACAAACAGTTGTGGTCATGAGAGAGAATTTTCCCCTTATTGCTCCGTTAAAAGAGCACAGGGGGCTCAGCACAGTAGCTCTGATTTATGCCACAATAAGCACGGGGCCCAGCAGCCGCTCCGGGTTGTATGCGAACGCTGGGGCAGGAGGGAACGTAACGCCCCAGCACAAACCCCGTGGTTACATCCCTGAGACTCTAAGGGCATGCAGAGGGACGCGGGACCAGTGCCAGCCGCAGCCGCCCTCTCCCTCTGCCGGGCAGGCGGAGGACAGCGCGCAGCCCTCCCCACAAGATGGCAGCAGGCGGCGTGGGGAGGCTCCACCGCGCGGCGCCAGAGGACAGAGCCGCACCTGTGGTGTCACTCCGCCTCGGGCACTCTCCCGCCGGTCTCCTCCCACCCGGCGTCCCGCTCCAGCCACGATCCCGGCCCGCTGCTGGTCTGACCAGAGTTTGGGGCAGTGTTTGCCTGCTCAAGGTATGACATAAAACGGTGGGGGCGAGTGCAGCAGGGCTACAGTTTCTTCTACCCAAACGAAGCGTTAATTACGGCATAGTTGTCTTGCACGTGAGCCCTCAGCAGAACCGAGGTGAGAGAGGCCTTACGCATTATTGCCCCAATGCCGGAAACCAAAGAAATGCAGCAATGGGCCCAGTGGGCACGGCCTGCCTAGGGCATGGCTGGCCAGAGGCATACATCAGATCTGCACTGCTAAGGCCACCTGGCCGCCTGGGTCAGCAGTCACAGAAGTCTAAAACGGTCTGGATACCATAGGCCCATCTATCTCTTATGCCCAGGCAGGCCTCTGCCCATCCCCACCAGCCTACACTTTAATGTTTCTGACTCTTCTCACATATTTTGGTTGTTTTAGTTGGGGAAAGATCTAGGACTCTGGAACAACTTGCTCATTGTTTTCTAATAAAAGCCCACAAAGAGGATAAGCAATAGCAGAACCACCTTAATGGGAAAGGGCTGAGGAGCAAGACAGTGAGAGGGTTGCTGTCAGGGACTTTGAGAGGGTTTTGGCAACTATACAGAAACCAGGGTTTCTGAGATGAGAAAATCTGAAAAGTTCCATGAGGTTCACTGCTAGCTCAAGGAAGAACATATGACAAAAATGTGGTTTTTTTTTTTTTTTTTTGTTTTTTTTTAAGATTATTTTTCATTTAAAACCTATCTAAAACCATTTAAAAATATTTTAAATGTAGTGTAAAAATATGAGTGGAGCAACTGTGGTGGTTTGAGGACTGCAGGAAAGCTTTTGGTTGAGTGACTTTGTGCTGCAGTTCAGAAGAAGTAGAGAGAATATGTACTTCTCTAAATAAGTGATTCATAGTAATAAGATCAATTTTGAGTTGAAAAGAACAGCCCATTTTGGTATTTCATGAATACACGTAAGTGGCTATGAACTGAACTGATTTTGGAAATTTGAAGGTCCCCAGCACAGGTTTTTGAGAATATTTGCAAAGAGATGCCTCTAGGGATTTTTGAGACTACATACAGGTCACCTTGTATCTATTGATTTATTTGGAAGCAGGTACCTGATTGCCAGTGCAGTTTTGAAAATTTCATTATGCCTCTACTATAGATTTGGAGTTCTATTATCTGGCTTATTGTGATGAGAATCAAGCTTTCAATTCACGAACTGTAGTTAAAGTTAATATTATTATAGTGGGAATATATGCTTTAATAAATGACACTATTGAATACGTAAGAAAAAATGTTTTTTTAATAACATGTTTTATGTTACAAATAGCAATGTGTATGTCTTTTGTATTTGCATTGTAATTGTACATTTAGCTTGATACAAATAAAGAAGATAATCTCGTGTACTGAAACTGAAGATGTAGTGAACTACTTTTTAATGCATGTTGAGGTATCTACCATAGAATTTGAATAAATATATGTTAAATTTTCTGCTTAAACACATATATGAACAGAATTTAGCAAGAAATAACCATCCAGAATAATGGCTCTGTGCAGCTGCAATTTTGAACAATTATCCATATTTGTAAGAGCAAATATTTTTAGAATAAGAATATAAAGTGGAAATGCAAACCAAGATTAAAAGTAATTATTAATATTAAGGTTCCATGATTCAGAGTTGTGATTTATGTAATTTTGATTTACTTGTCAATCCATTGTGCTTACAGCATTTTCCTCCTATGCAATTAAGCTCACAAATTTGAGACCGTATAGTTTTATTGACCTGCAAATATACCTTTCCAATCTCTCTGATTTGATTTTACTCATCTGTTAAGAAAGAATAAAAACTTTTGTCTTTTATGGATAGAAGTACCATGCAAGTACAAATGCTATTATACAAAATGGAAATTGAAATGGTTCAGGAGCAAAGGGTTTTAATAAAATGACAATTCAAGATACACGCAAATGTCCCTGTGTGAACATTGATTGAAACAAGGAAAGTTAAAAGTGAATTCTAAGCGTCCATAGAAAAATACATTGAATGTTAAGAGTAAATTAAGAAGGGTGTAGGCCAAGGGACAGAGCTGTCTCAGAAATGGATAAAGAAAGAACTGAAGTGTTCCTTTGAGGATCTGGGACAAAGGATCCTCAGTCCTCAATAACAGTGCAAAGCAGGTTGGGGAATAGGCTATGGGGAGCACAGGCATAATGACACTTCAAAAGACCCAGGAACTTGAAAAAGTTGAAAATGCAGTTAGTGACAGATTTGGATCTGAAGAGGGAAAAAAGCAATAGTGAGCACAGCTGGATATGAACTTTGATGTTGAATTACACAAGGCTTAAGAAGAATTAGGGCCTTTAGAAGATACTGTCATTGGAAATTCCGAGAAGTGACTCCGGGGCAGTGCAAAGGCCAAATTCTCCTTTACACTAAAGCTGTTGCTAGCAGCTTGCTTTAGTCAAGGCTGGTGAGTCTGGCACACATCACTGCACAGGTGCTTAGTTTCTGGGATACACCTACCTACCCTGAGGTGTCTAAATAAAGTGAACAACAAAGAGAAAGGAACCAGTGATGGCCTCTCAGGTGCATAAGAACCAAATTTGAGATACTATTTCTGATCATGTCACAAAGTCTGCATGCCAAGCATAGGCTTTAAGAGACTAGTTTAAGGATAAATGGTATGAGAAGGAGTACAGATAATGATGCACAGAATGGTAGGTAAGCTGCTAATTCCCTATAAAAACTATCCTTTCTGGTGTTCAGGGGCACTAGAGCTGTGGCAGTATCTTTCAAATGTAACTCAAAATTGTGGAAAAGTATTATATTGGTATGATGTTAGGGAGAGGAAAAAGAACCATGACAAGACAAAGAAAATAACGTAGACTGGCCCTTCTCATACTGACGTGGGCATCTGCTTTAGCAGCGTAAGGCTTACCATTCAGAAAATGTTTTGCTGAAAATATTTTATGTGAATTCTACTTTTTAAGAGAACTACTTTCACCCCTCCCCCCCTCCCCCCCAAATGTGCATGGGAATAAAAGAACGTGATAGGGAGAATCAGGGACTCACTAATGGACAGTTTCTCCAAAATGACAGAAAATAAGTAGTTTCCAGTATTACCTTGATAATGTGAGAGCTGTCGAGGAATGCAGGAGAATCTCACCTTCTTGTGGAAGAAGGATTTCTTTGGCTGAGGCTATTTACTCCTATGGAAGTATGGAAAACTTACTGAATGTGAGGAAAATTGTGTCTCTGTGAAATGGCAGACCTTTGTAGCATGGAAGAGTTTAATGCCACGCACCCTCATATTGCTGCTGGCATCTAAACTCTCCCATTTGGTCTGCTCCAGACTTTGCACACCAAAGTGGAACAAAAATACAAAATAAGGGACCATACTGTTGTAACTCCTACTGTCTCTGCTGAAACTGTCTCAGACAGTGAAGTCAACAGTAACCAAGAATTTCAATGTCAAAGAATATATTTTCTAATATCTCAATTAAGTCAATCCCTCTGTCCCGGTATGGGGTGACATATACCCTAGAATTGGTCCAACCTCTGGGCTCTCTCCTCCCCCTACCGTCCAAGGGGGCATCCCATGCGGATCCCCCGCTCCGGGAGCCAGGGATGCCCTGGACAGCACACAGGCGTGGAGCTTTAAACCCATTGGCCAGCGGTGCCTGTCATTCAGTCTCATGCTTCCGAGGGTATTTAAGGGGGGGCACAGCGACCGTTAGTTGCTCTTCCTCACTCCCCTCNCAGCAGGCAGCAGGCAGCAAACAGCAGGCAGTTCTCCTAAGCGGCAAGGCTGACCCTTCTCTCCCTCTTTCTAATCCCTCCTTTACTTTCCTTAAATCGGTTTCCCTCCTTCCGCGGTCTTCCCCTTCGGTTCGGGAGGGAGCGTACCTCACCCCTCCCCCTCGTACCTCGCGGGTAGTTTGTAGACGCGTCGGGAGCTACCTTGCATGTAACCCCTCTGCTTTCCCAAGTTCTAAATGTTAAATTGTTGCCCCTAACGTTTGAACAACGCGTTCGTCTATTTCTGCCGACCGAAACCCAAAGAACCGGTGAGGAGAGTACCGTTCCCCCCCTCCTCCCACGGGATACTGTGTTTGATTAGCCCAGTCCCGTGACACCCTCCTCTCCACCATGCTTCTTTAACCCCATCCTTTTGAATTCTCATAATTGCCATTACTAATGGATCCCCACTGGTTATGACAACATATGAGAAAACACC
>VWZI01001910.1:26008-36466 GCA_013396835.1 Psilopogon haemacephalus | reverse complement strand
CCCACGGGATACTGTGTTTGATTAGCCCAGTCCCGTGACACTTGTTGAATGCTAATGCACAGCACCTCATGCCACAATATGCTGACCATGAGGAAAGCCTGATTTTGGAAAAGAGTAAAATCACTTCCACATTCCTCTGGCAATATCATATTTACAGCTGTGACAAATTTCTTATATATTTGAGTCTTCACTGAAGTCAATCAGTGGCCATTTCAGTTATTTTAGACATTGACATAAATCAGTGTGCAACTGTTTTTATCTACAGCCAAGGCTAGAGATACAATGTTGATAAGCATAGCATGCAACCTAGGTCGAATAACACTGATTCCTTCCTCCCATTCTCACTCTTGCCTGAGAAAAGAATCAAATGTTTGTTTCTGTAGCAAATACAATAAGGTGTAGTAAGAAATTAATGAACAACGTGATTGTAAAATGCAATACGAAGTTACAAAAAAAGACATTACTTGTAGGATAAATATAAAATCAGATTAAGGGATAAACTGAGTAATAAAGTTTGAATTAAATATAAAGCCTCTAATAAAAAGAAAATTAATATCCATCATGAACTGGACATTTAAAAATAATTATAGTAAGAAGATTTATTCTCAACATTGAATAAATATTTGTTTCACATTTGATAATGTAAATATATACTTTTAAAAGTGCTCTTAGGGAAACATACAAACAAAAAGCAAACTAAAATTAATGTTATAACTTATAATCCAAATCATTCTTTACAAATGAAATTACTGGAAGTATCTTTTTCCTTTCTAAGGCATCCTTAAACTAGCCCTTTTTTGTGAAGGAACTTTTATTTGCATGGATTGTCCTGGAATTTTCTTCTTCTTCAAGATTTCTTATACATTCCTTTGAAACATTTAGAAAAGATCATTACTGGAGGTAAGCTAAAAGTCTTGATAGCCTGATCCTTTACTGACAGGTCTTTTCATCTGTGCTGTATCAGTGTCTATTGGTGTATAGGATGCCACTAAAAAGTGTGGTCTGACCAAAGAACATATTTCTTATCAATACTCCATCCACATCCTATTCCTCACTAGAAAAACCATTTCTGCAACTATCTGTAACAAACCTTCTCCATCACATCTCCTACTTGCTTCTGTATTGCAGAGATTGATGATTATGTCTGGCTAGCAAGATGTAGCTGAACTGAAGTATTTTTTTTTAAGTTCTCGCAGTGAATGGAAGAAAGGAAACACCATGGTCAGTAACAAATCAATGTAAAAGGCTCCTAAATGGGAATAATTGCAGTACTAGAATCTATATGGAAGAACAAATTATGTTTAGATGTATTTATTGTAGAATAAACCATGCCAGTGCTACTCAGGAAAATAATTTACTTTTCCAAAACACTGGCTGGAACTGTCCTGTTTTAAAATTAACTAAAGCTTTCAAAATCAGTTATTACCCCCCAACTACTTTGCAAGCCAAATGTCTTGGAGAAAAAGGAAACATCCATGCTGTTCTGATAAATCAGGCAATATGTGCAAGATTGACAGGTGTAGAATCGTAGAATCTTAGAATTGTCAGGGCTGGAAGGGACTTCAAGGATTATCTCCCTCCAACCCCTTTGCCATGGGTAGGGACACCTCACACTAGATCATGTTGCTCAGAACCCCATCCAGCCTGGCTTTAAAAGCTTCCAGGGATGGGGTTTCTACCACCTTCCTGGGCAACCTGTTCCAGTGTATCACCACCCTCATGGTGAATAACTTCTTCCTAACATCAAATCTGAATCTACCCACTTCTAGTTCTGCTCCATTCCCCCTTGTCCTATCACTACCCAGCATCTAAAAAGTCCCTCACCAGCTTTCTTGTAGGCCCCCTTAAGACACTATAAGGATGTCATAAGGTCTCCTCAGAGCCTTCTCTCCAGACTGAACAGCCACAAGCATCCCCAAGTCTTTTTCCTCAGGGCTGCTCTCAAGTCAGGCACTGCCAAGCCTATATTGGTGCTTGGGATTGGCTCAACCCAGATGCAGGACCTGGTACTTGGTCTTGTTGAACCTCATGAGGTCAGCATGTGCCCATCTCTCCAGCCTGTCAAGGTCACTCTAGATGGATCCCTTCCCTCCAGCATGTTAGCCACACCACAGAGCCTGGTGTCTTCAATGGACTTGCTGAGGCTGCACTCAATGCCTTTGTCCGAGTCACCAACAAAGATGTTAAACAAGACTGGACTCAGGACTAATTGCTGAGGGACTCACTTGTCATTGGCCCCCACTTGGACATGGACACATTGACAGCCACTCTTTGGGTGTGGCATCAAGCCACTGCTCAGTGGAGTTTTCACACATCAAACCCCTATTTTGCCAGCTTGGAGACCAGGATATCGTGTGGAACAGTGTCAAAGGCTTTTATCAGGTCCAAGTAAATAATGTCAGTTGCTTGTCCCTCATCTGTTAACGCTGTGATCTTGTCATAGAGATTTGTCAGGCATAATTTGCCCTTGGTGAAGCCATGTCAATTATACCTGATCATCTCCTTGATATGATGGAAGATATTTTGATTAGCCTATTTCCTTGGTTATTTACAACCATTTTCATTTTCATGAAGATACGTCCATATGCCTACAGCATAATGTGCAGCTAGAGTAAAAACATGGTTTTGTCTCACCATACACAAGCCGACTAACTCAATAATCATTATAGAACTCTAAATGTCACTTCAGCATTGTCACATTCTCAGTTCCTGTAAATCCTTTTAAATTGGACTTCTCAACACATCAAAAAAAAAGCCAGTTAGGGAGCTTATGTCACCTTTATAAACCATGTCCTAGTATCTGCTATTTATTTCATTCCTGTTGATAACCGGACAGCTCAGTTATTGCAGTGGCAGTGTATAACAAGTATCTACCAAGGCACCTTACCCTGCTCAAAGGAGCTGCTGTCCCTAGCCATCTCTGTGAACCCAGTATTTCATTATTCCACCAGCACTCCTACTTTCCAGCTCCTTTGACATTTTAAATCCTTCAACAAAACTGTATCTGTTTTATTCTGAAACATAAACTCTTGATTTTCTGCTTTGATATACAAAAGACACATGCAAACACACTTAATTTTCCCTCTACAGTTATTTACATATAATTTGCTTTTTCTCTTCGTAGTTAAGACTCATTATTTGTCTCTTTCTCCATCCATATGTCTCTTAAATGGCTTAAGATTACACAGTTTTTCCCAGATGCAGTTGATCATACTACTGGACTCTGCCCAAAATGCCATTGGCTAAAGTGATATTTGTTCCTGCTCTAAATATTTCGACTACAATTTGCTTAGAAGCTGATTTTTTTAATTAATACTTAAAATTTGTATTTATTCAAACCTATATGTTCTTTTGACCAACTTCTAGCATTACTGAGTCTAGTGTAAAGGAATGGTAAATGTTTCATCTCCTTCCTTGACCAAAAAAACCCTAACTCTAGTCCCATGTATTTATCCTGACTGAGAGACTGTCACACATTTGGAAGTTAGTGATCCACACAGCAGTTAACCTGAACAGGCACAGGTCTGCTTGCTGCTTCACAAGTTCTTGGTCGCATGATGAGTTCAGCTTCTCGTACCAAGGCCAGCTGTGTGACCTTGCCTTTACCTAACAGGGAAGCATCCTTTACAAATGGAGTTGTTCTATTATAAGAAAATTATGTCACGGTGTGAGTGGCTAAAAGGGAGAGTTCCTCTCCATAGATAGGATCCATGCAGTGCAGGAACATTCATCTAGGGGCTGTCCAATGCTCCACAAACATGGGGACATAAGATCTGCTTACTGTCTACCCTCATTCTGTTTTAATGAAGTAGTTATCTTATTAAGCCATTTGTTGTCAAGCTTTTCTCATCAAGAAAGAATCCTGCACTCTTTCTTCATCCCCTCTTTGCCACAGCTAATGAATAACACAGTTACCCCAAGCCTCCAAAAAATCCTAGGATACCGATTCACAGAATCACGAAATCACAGATTTACAGAACTTTAGAGGTTGGAAGGGGTCGCCAGAGACCATCGAGTCCAAACCCCCTGCCAAAGCAGGATCACCCAGGATAGTTTGCACAGCAAGGCATCCAGGTGGGTTTTGAAAGTCTCCATAGAAGATTCAATGCCTTTTTTCAATTAAATACCTCTTACCAGTTCCAAACTTCAGCTGTGTTTTCTGGTTGTCATAGTCTAAACATTATAAGATATTTCACTGGTTTACATCATCCAAATGCCAGAAGAAATTAGTATTTTTATGTGACCAAATTTTGTGTCTCTTAATCATGTTTCAGAAGGAGCTTTTGTATGAGCATTTTTTTAATAGAGACAGAAAAATCTCGATTTTTCACAAAAAAAAAAAAAAAAAAAAAAAGAAAAAAAGCATTTCCTTGAATATGAAAGATGACTCATTTGTAACATGATTTGGGAAGTAATCAGCCACAAAAGATACTGTCACAGTCTAGTTTCTGCTGCACTGACTTCCACAGATTTGAATAACCCAGGTTCATACTGAAGCCAAATGGAGCTTCAAATGTTCCAATCCTTGCAAAATCAGGCCACGTCTAAGCATACAGTATTCTATTTTCCTTCCTTTACTTGCTTGCTTCTTTAATTCACAAAGGGCATAGCAGCATCTTTAAACATACTCTAGATTGTTTGGTGTTTAGTTCCTTTATCACAGCATTTCCTCAGGTCACATGTCAACCACTGACTAATCTGAAGTGGCAGAACAGGGGTAATAAGTGACAGAAATGTGTGGTAATGTTTGACATCCATAAAAAGCAGTTTAAAGTGACTGGTTGAAAATTATAGGAAGATTTGTTAAATAACTTAAACACTTCTCAGCTATTCAGTACAGGACATCCTTTTACCAAAATAGTTTCATCCTAGGACTGAATGCTCTCTGTTTTTTTATAATGGCAAAGTTGGAAAATGTTAGGACAATGCCAGTGCTTCTGGAATAGTCTCATAATCTCACTTAGGAAACAGAAGAATAACTCATCTTAATAGTTTGGTTTTTTTTTTTTGTTTTGCTTTGCTTTACTTTGCTTTGGTTGAGTTGGGGGTTTTTTGTTTGTTTGATTTTGGGGTTGTTGTTTTGTTTTTATCTCATTGGAAATTTGTTATTCTAACTCCATATCTTGATATGCCATATGGCTAGCAAGATAGACTGTGGGAGAAAAAACTCCTTGTCAGACACACCTTCCAACGTTTTAATCAAATTTAGAGCAAAATACTACCATTTTTAAGGAGACTGGTATGAAATGCTTCAAATTCTGTTCATTATTCTAATGAAATAAGCTTTTATATGTTACTTATGTAGACATAGAGACATGATTAATGTCAGCCACTCTCAGATTGGTTGCAGCACATCACATTACTTCTCACTGGAATGCTTAGGTGTCTATTGACAGTGGTGTTCACCTTATGAATTCTGGACACCATTGCTATATACAACAAGCCATGCCGAAAGCCAAGAAAGCTTGCTACCACAAAAGCTGAATTTGTGCAGTCATAGTACAAAAAAGGAATTAAGATAACTCCATGCAGACAGTACAGAAGCCCTGAATATCAGCAGTCTTTAGTTAATAAAAAATTCTGAGTTTTGTTTTGAGCCCATTGGAAGCTGGATGACAGAAGGAGTTATGACAGCAGGAAGACAAGCTGTCAAAGGAGCACCAACATTTACTGAGAGAAGACATTTCAGAAAATAGAATATGGCTCCATTTCTACTTGTCAGGATTCAATGAGGCTGAATAGCTCTGAATTCACCGCTCAGAATGGACAGCATACACTCATGACTAGTAACAACCAGCCATTCTTCAAACTACAAATCTGTTTTGGAAGGAAATGCATGCCCAAACGCTGCCAGAGCATGATGTCTGTTTGCATAAGCCTGCTTTCATGGCAATTAATGTGATTGTCAAGCGTTTACCAGTACTCGCACTTTGACCCTTTTATGGTGGCAAATGTTTAGTATTGAAACATAATTTCTTCCCTTTTGTAGCATGTTTTGAAAAAAGTGTGTTTCCTTTCTTTAGCTTGAAAAATTAATGTATCCCTTTGAGTAAATTTATTACTGAGAAAATAGGAAAACATGAGAAATAATACATGGATCACTTTCTAAATCTAGACAGCTGCTATATATGTTGGAAAAGCACTCAGTTTATATAAAAACAATTTAGTTTTGCATTGTATCTTTCAAGCAAAAATCAAGATACATATTCTTTAGTTCTACAATCCTTTGAAAGACCTGTCTATAGTGAACCAAAGCTAGAGATTCTTGGAATCTGAATGCCTAGAAGCAAGTGTATGAGATGCTTTCTTCTGCAAAGAAACCTCTGAAGCTAGTTGGTCCAATGTGCTAAATGACATTTTGCAGACAAGATGTGTGTCCTAAATACATTGATACAAGACGCTTCCAGTTGTCCTAAAGCCCTTAAAGCCATGAATCTGTTAGAGCAGGTCCAGAAGAGATGTACATGAAGAAGTGATCAGAGGGCTGCAGCAACTCTCATGTGAAGACAGTTTGAGAGAGTTGGGGTTGTTCATCCTGGAGGAGAGAAGTCTACAGAGAGACCTTATAGCAGCCTCACAGTATTTGAAGGGGGGCCTGTAGGACAGCAGTAGAGGGACCTTTTACAAAGGCATGTAGTGACAGTATGAGGGTTAATGGCTTTAAGCTGCAAGAAGATAGATTTGGGTTAGCTGTTAGGAGGAAATTCTTCACCATGAGGGTGGTAAGGCACTGTGACAGGTTGCCCAGAGATGTTGTGGAGGCTTCAACCCTGAAAATGTTCAAAGACAGACTGGATGGTTCTAGCAGGAGGTGTCCCTGCCCATATCAGAGGGATTGGAACTAGATGGTCTTTAAAGTTCTGTTCAAAACAAAAAAATCCATGATTATATGATTCTATGATTAAAAGACATACTGCAATCTCACTATATTTCAGCATAGCCATCTCGCACCCTGATGAGACAACCAAGTTATAGAAGCAGACCAAGCTCGCTGAGGAGCCCATAGATTTCTCATTTCTAACAAGAGGTAAAGGAAATTGTAGACGCATAAACTGCCAAGACTGAGTGAGGATGTAGGCCATCCTATGTTATCTTTCATTCCTGATAAATGAACATAGGCCAAGTAACTGTTTTGCTTGAGGGGGGGAATACTTGTGACAACATTTTGATTGGAATAACTTTAAAGAATAAAGAAAGGGTCCAAGAACAATGTTAACAGTGACTGAAAAACCACAAAAGATTGCAAGTTCAGAAAGAACCTGTTAGAAGTCAGCACATATCTTCTAACAAGCCTACATCTGCCCAGAAAAATCCTCAGAACTCTTTAATACCTAGTCCTGGAAATGTCCAGATACTCCAACATGGAGGGTGATGTGGCAAAACGTAACATTTACCCCTCTGAGTGACTTGGCACTGTGTAGTCAAAGGCACAATTCTGACACAGCTCAGCTGTGTAACTTTGGCTCAGGCTGCTGAGGGAACTGTGAAGCTGTGAGAAAGAGCATTGAGAAAGCACACAGGAAAAAGCAGGTAAGATGAGGAACATTCTCAGCTTCATTTGGTGGTTTATTGTAGGTGGCTATTTAGTGATCTTTGTCCCTCTCTGAGCAAAACTGTGTTTTTGCAGTTTAGACACAGCAATGCAGGCTTTAGTCAAACATTTGCGAAGCCTGGCTGCAGTATCATGGTACTTAGCACAGGGAGGAGATAAAAATTGCCTGCTTCTGCTGGAAAAAAAAAAAAAATCTCTTTTCTGTTTTGCTTAGGCTTCCACCAACGTTCAGACTAGTTAGAAAAGTAAAAGCTACAGTGATGTCAGGTGCAACTGCAGTGCAGACATAGTTAATGTAGATTAACATGTATGTGGAAAGCTGAAATGTTGATTTCATTTGATATTATTGGTGCTCATTGGAAATTCATCTCCTGACAGGGCACGTTTATTTTTAGATAAATATGATGTATTGTAGAGAACTTGCACAGCAGGGAGTAACAACAGTCTCTGGGTAGCTTTTGCTAAATAGGCTGTGGGCACACATCCATCTCTTATTCAGGATCATATTTTATTTACTTTCTTTTCATTTCTGCCTATTCCTTATTCTAAGTTTTCTTTTATTGATAATTTTCTTTGTGTCACTTGGAATTTTCCATGTCACTTTGTTCAGGCACCTTTTACTGTATGCAGAGAGACTCTGCATATAGGATATACATGACTTACGATTAGAGAATCATTATTTAGTGACTTACAGGAATACAATACAGCAGTGATTACCTTGGTATTCAGCTCACCACAGAGCTGTCACTGGTTCTCAAGGCCAAGTGCCAGGTCCTGCACTTGGGTAACAACAACCCCATGCAATAATACAAGCTTTTGGAAGAGTAGCTGGAAATCTGCCAGGTAAAGACCTGAGTGTGTTAGTTGACAGCTGGTGGAATATAAGCCAGCAGTGTGCTCAGGTGGCCAAGAAGGCCAAGAGCATCCTGGCCTGTATGAAGAATAGTGTGTCCAGCAGAAGTAGAGAGGTGATCATGCCCCTGTGCTTGGCACTGGTAAGGCCACATCTCAAATACTATCTTTAGTTTTGAGCCCCCTCAGTTGCTGGAGCAGGTCCAGAGAAGGGCATCAAAGATGTTGAAGGGTCTAGAGAACAAGTTTTACGAGGAGAGGCTGAGGGAAGTGGGATTGTTTAGCCTGGAGAAGAGGAGGGCAAGAGGAGACCTTATAGTTCTCTACAAGTACATGAAAGGAGGTGGTAGTGAGGTGGGGAGCAGTCTCTTCTCCCTAGTACAAGCTGATAGAGTGAAGATGAAATGGTCTCGAGTTGTGACAGGGGAGGTTTAGACTAGAAATTAGGAAAAAATTATTTTACTGAGTGGTCAGACACTGCCCAGGTGGAGTCACCATCCCTGGAAATGTTCAAAAAGCATGTAGACGTGGCATTTTGAAGCATGGTTTAATGGCCATGGTGGTGTTAAGTCAACAGTTGGACTCAATAGTCTTAAATATCTTTTCCAACCAAAATAATCCTATGATTCTATTACAGAAGGCAGCCAGCAGGAAAGCCTTTTGAAACACACTGCTAGAGCACTACAGAAAAAAACACCCTAATGGGAGTGTCACAGTGTGAGACCCAGATGCTACTTCCTGTCCCAAACCTGTGGCTGAGGAAAGAGTCAGGCACTTACATACTTTAAGAAACTTTTCTGAAAGGGAGCATTATTGAGCCAGGGTAAATCTTACATTGCAGTCCTAAGCAAAAGGCTTTGTAGGATTATGATGTCAGGAAAATAATAGTGATCAACAAATACTGGCACTTAAAGAAACTATGCGAGCAAGATGAATAAAAAATGTAAGTCAGAGAAGTGTTAGAATAACCACTGAAGTCAGGTTAGTTGGAACTGGTTGAGACAACACGATTTCTTTAGATAACCACTCAAAAAAACAATATATCCTACTTAATTTTTAATACCTGTCCCATTTTTGCTTTGCTATTAAGCAAATAGGATTGATTATGCACAATGATTATCCACAGATATTTCACTTCCATCCTTCGACCTGGATCTGGTTTAAAGAGTGTTCTCAAAATGCTTTCCAGACAGAAATGGGATGCAGTGCCCCTTTTTTTTCTCCTTAACTAGGCAGCCCACTCTGGCAAATTTTATAAAATTATTCTGTTTCCATTTATTTCTTTCTCACATCTTGTAGGTTATGACCTTGGATAGAATGAAGAATACTCTGAAAACTAAGGACTGGGGGAGGGAAGATCCACCCACTGTACTTGAAGATCATGTTTGTGAGCACCTAAGGAACCTGAAGGTGCACAAGTCCATGGGGCCTGATGAGATCCACCCACGGGTCCGAGCGAACTGGCAGGTGAAGTTGCTAAACCACTGCCCATTGTATCTGAAAGGTCATGGCAGACTGGTGAAGTTCCTGCTGAGTGGAAAAGAGAAAATATAACACCCATCTTCAAGAAGGGGAAAAGGGATGATCCTGGGAACTACAGACCAGTCAGCCTCACCTCTGTGCCTGGCAAGATCATGGAGCAGATCCTCCTCAAGGCTCTAAGGCAAATGGGAAACAAAGCAGAGGTGTCTGATGGTAACCAGCATGGCTTCACCAAGGGCAAATCATGCCTGACTAAATTGGTGGCTTTCTATGATGAAGTCACAGCAGCGGTGGACAAGGGAAGGGCAACTGATGTCATCTGCCTGGATCTGAGTAAGGCCTTTGACTCTGTCCCACATGACATCCTGGTCACCATACTGGAAAAACACAGATGTGACGGGTGGAGCACTGCTGGATAAGGAATTAGCTGGATGATCGCACACAGAGAGTGGTGATCAAGGGCACAATGTCCACCTGGAGACCAGTGACAAGTGGCGTCCCTCAGGGGTCAGTGCTGGGACCAGTGCTGTTTAACATCTTTGTCAGTGACATGGACAGAGGAATTGAGTGCA
>VWZI01001910.1:895-25898 GCA_013396835.1 Psilopogon haemacephalus | reverse complement strand
TGGGCTGCATTAAGAGAGGCATTGCCAGCAGGGCAAGGGAGGTGATTCTCCCCCTTTACTCTGCTCTTGTGAGACCCCACCTGGAATACTGTGTACAGTTCTGGAGCCCCCAGCACAGAAAGGACATGGAACTGCTGGGGAGGGTCCAGAGGAGGGCCACAAAGATGATCAGAGGGCTGAAGAACCTCTGCTATGAGGACAGGCTGAGAGAGTTGGGGCTTTTCAGCCTGGAGAATAGAAGGTTTCGAGGAGATCTTATAGCAGCCTACCAGTATCTGAGGGGGGCCTACAGGAGGGCTGGGGAGGGACTATTCACAAGGTCTTGTAATGACAGGATGAGGAGTAATGGGTTTAAACTGGCAGAGGAGAGATTTAAACAGGATGTTAGGAGAAAGTTCTTTACAGTGAAGGTGGCAAGACACACTGGAATGGGTTACCCAGGGGGGTTGTGTCTGCTCCCTTCCTGGATGTGTTCAAGGCCAGGCTGGATGAGGCCTTCAGCAACCTGATCTAGTGGGAGGTGTCCCTGCCTATGGTAGGGGGTTGGAACTGGCTGATCTTTGAGGTCTCTTCCAACCTAAACCATTCTATGACTCTATGAAAACCGTATATATGTTGTTTTAGTGTTAATGGCTCAATGTCCAGATGGAGATAGGTGATAAGTGACATCCCTTAGAGGGGGATCACTGGGATCAGTTAGGTGATAAGTGACATCCCTCAGGGGGGATCACTGGGATCAGTACTTTTTAATATCTTTATGAATAATATAGACAGTGGAATAGATTGCAATTCCAGCAAGTTTGCTGATAACAGCAAGCTGAGTGGTGCATTCATTACCCCAGAGGGAAAGGATGTCTACCAGGGGGACCTGGGAAAGATAGAAAAGTGGGTCCAGGTGAAACTCCTGAGGTTCAGCAAGGCCAAGTCCCAAGTCTTGCACCTAGGTCAGAACAATCCTCATTATCAATACAGGTTGGGGGATGATGTGATAGAGACTGCCCTGCAAAAAAAGGACTTGCGTCAGCAATGTCCACTTGCAACTCAGAAGGTCAATTGCATCCTGGGCCACAACAGAAAAAAGTGTGACCAGAAGATCATGAGAGGCGATTCTGCTACTCTGCTCTGGGAAGACCTCACCTGGTCTGTCCAGCTCTAGAGCCCTTAACACGAGGACATGGATCTGATGGAGAGGGTCTAGAGGAGGACCTTGAAAATTATCAGAAGGCTGAAGCACCTCTCCTATGATTACAGGCTGAGAGTTGGGGTTGTTCAGCCTGGTGAAGGGAAGGCTCTGGGGAGATTTTATAGTGGCCTTTCAGTACCTGAAGGGGAACTACAGGAAAGCTGGGATGCAACAATTTACAAATGCATGCAGCACCAAAATGAGGGGCAAAGGTTTAAAACTCGGGAAGGGTAGATTTAGATTGACGTTAGGAAGAAGTTCTTTACTATGAGGGTTGTGGAACACTGGGACAGGTTGCCCAGGGAGGTGGTGCAGGCCCCATTGCCAGAAGTATTCAAGTTCAGGCTTGATGGGGCTCCAAGCAACCTGATCTAGTTGAGGATGTCCCTATTTGCTGCAGGGGGGTTGGACTAGATGGTCTCTTCCAACCAAGTGAATTCTGTGACTCTATAACGCTGTGATCTCTGTCTGGCCCTTTCTGTTATGAAGGAAATGAATAACAGCACTGTTTTCTCTGTGAAACAAAGCTATTTTCTGAGAGAAGATTTTAATTTTCTTTGGCTAGCAGGCAGAAAGTTATATATTCATTTAAATTTGGATTCTTGTGAAATAAGAAGTATTTGAGAGGAACCAAATTTTGTTTTTCTCTCTTCCACTGCTTTCTGTTATTCATCACTCGCTGCTGCAATTCTTGTTAAGCTGTCACTTAGCATTCTTTCCTTCCAGAATGACAGCAGGGCACACTGCTTTCACTGGCTAGACAGATGCCTACTCCAGAGAGCAGGCATATCATCTTCCGGACTGCACAGCCTGTACCAACATGGTACATATCCTTGACATCAGATCTTTGGCATTAATGTATGTAGGTGACAAGCTTATTAGCAGGTCAGATGGTGCAGAAATTACACAATTCAAATGACAACTGAAAAGCTAATGCGACCTCCTGATTTTTTTTTTTTTTTCTGAATACTTTATAAACAGTTGTCTGATAATTAAAATTGCATTCCTGGAACAATATTTAAATGGTTAAAATGTGCCTATAAACCCATGAATACTGAAAAATACTTAGAGTTTAGCTTCATTTTGAGCCATGTTAACAAAATTAAATTAACTATATTAAACAGGAACCAGATTATTGCCATTGAGATGTCTACAGCACCAGCATAAATGCAGTTTTTGCTGTGGGAGGCAACGTTATGTCTTGATGAAGTTTTGTTCTTCTAGTCTTGGAGGAAGATTCTACAGGAACAGAACCTTGAAAAGATGCTGCTAACCTTTCTACACCATCATAGAACACACCAAGAAGAATGAGGTCTCCTCCTTGCCAGCGTTGAAGCTGCAAGTGTGGCTGCATTAATTCCATCCTAACCTGCCTGCTCATAAGTCCAGACAAATATTTCATGCCATGGTGGGTCCTCATTCCCAACTTTCACTCCTGCTAAATCCATGCTATGCTTGACATTATGCTAGCCAAGTCTTAACATTTCTTAAAAGAAAGGAAGATGACAACTTCATCCCAAGATCATCAAAAGGGCTGTTTTGACAAAGTGGAAGATTATATAAGCTACAGAGGAATTTAAAGCAAAAAAATAAAATCCACACTCAGATTAACCTTAGATCAGGAGAGATTCCAGCATATACATAACATTATTGTAGATTAATACAGTTTGAACATGGAGATTTGAGCTGAGCCATTGCCAGTTTAGTTGAAGATACCACACTTAGATAGACATGGGATTAGATCCATCTGATTCATCACTGTAAAGACTTACAATACAGACATCTGTAAATGACTCAGACATGTAAATCTTACTGTTTATAGAATGGAAATATATTCTTCTGTAGTGTGACACCCTCCCTCTCCCCCTTCCTGCCCCCATCATAAAGTATGCACATAAAATAGGTGACACAACTTAAGCCTTGCAAGTGCATCTGTTTCTCTCTACTGACTATCATAGGAGTCAAGGTGACTACATCAGATACAGTTGTCTGTTTATCTCTAAAATCAGTTGTGATTAACTTCATCCTGGTGTCCACAGAACGTCTCAGGAACATCCATCGCATTCATTCAAAAACTTGACACCTTTATTGATGGAGAACTTGAGAAGTGGATTTGCATAATGATTTTGTTTTGTGTTTCCACTTGGAAAGCAGACTGCTTCAGACTTTGTCTTGCCTATGCCATAGTCGACCAGTGCTATCTGTGTGCCATGGCAAAATACAGTCTCAACTTACTGTTAGTTTGAGAAGGTGTGAATGAAACATTTTCAAACCTCAGAGAAAATGTGGCACAAATTTCAAAGAGCAAACATTTGGCACCATTCTCATTTTGTCCCAACTGATTCCTTCCTCCTGGGGCTCAGGTAGGATGCCAGCCTTCAAGTGACATGAGATCCATTTAAAGACTATGACATTGCAGGTGTCAGAAAAATCACAGATTCTATTTGAAACCAACATTTTTAATTAAATTTGGCATTCCCATGCATATTGCTGTCACTTCACACTGCTGATGGCAATAGGCTAGGGAATGTCCAGCATAATTACATAACTTTCATTGCTAATATATTCAGTGACTTTTATGTACTTTCAAGTCTTAAGACTCCTGTAAGTTGAATGGAAAATAGTGGTCTAACACCACAAACTCCTCTCAAAAGTAAGACCCTGCCCAGGTACTGCCAAAAAGTAACAAAACAAAGATCAGGAAGCAGATGACTTCATTCTCCCACTCTTCTACAGAGCCTGAGTTCTTTTCTCATAGTAGCTGCCTAATTGATCATATAGGCTTTTGAAACCAGAACTGGAGGAGCATTGGTGCTGCTCTCTACATTGTTTAGAATAGCACTGTGGTTAGGTCACTTCACCTAGGAAATGGAAAATGCATTTTAGACTCTCTTCTAGCTGACAGGTTTCAAACTTCCTAAGAAGAAAAAAAGAACAATAGGTCAAAGTTGCTGTTCACTCCTCCTGACAAAGCAGAGTCAGTGGAAAACCCAGGCAGCAAAAGCTGAGCAAATGAGGAAGATGCCAGCACTCTGACCTTGTGATTAAGGCATTCATTTGGGACAGGGTAGGAATGGGTAGTCCTGATCCCTACTCCCAGAAGAAGCTGTGTTGGTGAAAAATCAGGTAAATAATCTGACATTATTCAGAGTGCAGACATTTTTGTCTTCCTTTTTTAATTACCTCATTCAGAGTGTGAGGTAATTTCTCAGAAGAGCAGCAAAGGTTTTCAATGATCTCCTAGATGAGTTTCAGTAAAACCTTTTCAAATATATACTGAAACATTCAATTCCTCCACCATCTCAAAAACAGAATACTGACAATCTACAATACAGTATTTCCATCTTAGCAGAGCTTCAAATCCTGAGGATATATACCGCAATTTGGTGTCAGACACCTTACAGGACACCTAAAGGAGAATTCACTTATGGCTGCAGAAACTGAGTGGTAACATAAGAACTACATCTGATCCTTTCCTAAAACAATTCATCAGGAAGATGACCTGCAAGGTCAGATAGCACTATGGTATCACACACAAGTTCTTACAATGAATTAGAGGAAAGGACAAATTGGAATGACAGTGAAACACATGACTACTGTTCCATAATGTGACCTTCATGCAGCAAAATTTTAGTGTCCTTGACTTCAATACCATGTCCAGACCAGCAGTACAACTGCATATTTTTCCAGTAGCTTTTCTAAAACAGTTACTCAAAGAACATCTGGTATCTCACATCCATCTTGTAAGGCAAGCTTGTTGCTTAGTATGAGGAACTGTACCAAGGATCAAACAAGGTATTTGAGTAGTACTTTTAGCCTTTGAATTGTCATGCACCACTATAGCTTCTCTTAAATCAGTATGTCAATCAAATCTACATCATACTGCCATATACATACTTGTAATGAATGTAAAAGTTCCATAAAATCACAGAAAACCAGGTTGGAAAGGACTCCAAGGATTATCTGGTCCAACTTTTTCAGGTGATAGTGTAGTTTGAATGAAATGGCCCAGCACTCTGTGAAGCTGTCTTAAAACAGACCAATGCAGGGGAATCCACTCCTTCTCTTGGGAGACTATTCCAATGTCTAACTGTTTTTATTGTGAAAACTTTTCTTCAGGATTCCAGTCAGAATCTCCCAAGGAGTAACTTGTACCCATTACCCCTTGTATTTTCCATATGACATTTAAAGGCATTTAAATAGGTGTTTGCCTGTGTGGGCTTTTATTCTGATGTCTTTCCTCTACTCAGCCTACATTTTTTTTAGGATCTTAATGTCTTTGACACTTTACTTCAACAAAATTCTGGGAAAATTGGCCAGTGACTTCAAAACATATTCATAGTGTCATAAATGACTGACAGACAGAATGAAAAGTGACAGACAGAAAAGTAAAGAAGGCTAAGTATTTACTGACCTAGGAGTCTTTTAATCTTTAATGCAGAGGAAAAATCTGCAAAGACTTCAGAGACTGCAGGTGCCATCACATAGCATTTCATCTTGGTCTAAACAGCACAAAATTGTAAAGTTTGTGTATTTATACCCATGACTCCTGCCATCTGCCTCTGACATCAGGCTGGAGCATTATATGTTAGGACTGCATATGGCATTATGAAACATTACTTGTAGCAACCTTCTGTCTCCAGGGACCACACTTTGGTTGTTAAAGAAGAAAGAGGCAGCTGACTTCTCCATTTGATTCTTGGCATAAGATTCTCTCTCTAAGCAGTAAATCAATATTACTTTTCAATTATTTTCTATAATTGTTATGTATGTATTAATTATGTCAGTTTAGTGGAATCACTTTATTGAAGAAGAACTGAACTGAACCATGCGTGCAAACCATGTTAGAAGAACAAATTTGGAAGATAGTTGAAAACGAATGTAACAGCCTTTTATGCTAGCATGAGTAAATAATAGTCTTACCACTAAGACTTCCTTAGGAATTTATTAAAATATCTGTAATTTATTAAAACTCTCATTATAGTGTTTCCTTCTCCACATTTGATCTGCCTGTGCCCCTTAGACAACTCATTATGCCTTGTCTAAGAATCTTTCTTCCTTCTGAAATGGGAAAGCAGGATCACAAATCAGAACATACTGTATTTTTATTGACACTCATTTTCCATTAAATTCTTCCACTGCTGAGACCAGTAGGGAATTAGACACCTGAGAGACTCACTCTGCTCATGCTCTCTCAGGCCAGTCCTTAAATTTCTTTGGATGTATCTGTATGACAGAATTCAATGCTGTGAAAAGACATCTGAGTTAGCATAGAGGAGATATAATAAAACATTAATTTTTACAGTATTGTGAATGGGATAAATACTGTGTGCCTATTGCTCATTAACTATAGGATATATTTGCTCTGAAGGAGAACCAGGGCAGCATACCCACCTATTTCTGCTCTAGATAGTTCCATGAAGAATGCTCTGTGCTGCACAGTTGTATTCTGAGAATCCCAGGCAACAGAAGTGAGAAAACCAGCCCTCTTTGGAAGCTGGTTAGAAGTTAGAAATCCAAACTTTCTTACCATAGAAATGTGTACTATTTACACCAGTGTGAGACCTCTTACAAAATTTTTGTCAAAAAGTAAGACAAAGTCTTTTCCGCGGTGACTTGACAGATGTCACAAAAGTGCAAAATCAGAATTGGCCTTAATGGTCCTGCAAACTGCCACAGAATTCATAAAGAGGGGGTCTAGACCCAAAGAGACCAAACTTGCCAACCCCATGTAATTTTAGTGTCTCAAAGACATCCAGCATAGTTAGACATACAGTCTAGTTTGTCCTTCTAATTGCTCCACCTTACTACTCCCATCAGAATGAAAGTTTTGCAGTTCTTTAGGGGCTAGTGGGACATGAAAGGAATTAGGAGAGATCATAGAGAAAGTTTCAGAGTTTGGGTAACTCCCATTTAGTTAATTATATGGTTCCTGCATCAGGTTTAGATAGAGGAGTGGAATCTGAAAGGCTGATTTTATTACACATTAAACACTGTGTTGTGAGGTAGCCTTTCTTTCATTCGTTGGAAAAATGACAGCAAGTCCCCTCAGAGCTCGCAAGCAGGCCTGGGCTATTAAACAACCTCTGAGAGATGAAATGAAATGCACATAAAAGTGAATTTACCTGGCCACTGTGAGAAAGTGAGCTATTGTATTTATTGTAATTTTTTTTCCTGTTTCCTGTTTTCTCCTCCCCTCCACCTCCCCCTCCAACACATGAGCAGAGGAGGAGTGTCCTTGATGCACAATATCTGCAAGGGCTGCTTTTGTGGTGCTTCGGCGTGTGACACTTGCCTTGCGTTGGGCCGTGCCTAAAGACACAAATTTGGTCAGAGTCAGGGCAAGCAACAAACATGTCAGCAATGTAATCAAGCATAGGAACATCAAACTAACAGAAATAACCATACTGACTTCCCTGTCTAAGCTGAAAGAACTATGAACTATGCATAAAAGTTAGTTCCCAAAAATTATTTTACTGTCACAAGATATTGTTAGGCACTGCACTGTTGCACAGGGAAAGTACTTTAAATATTCTGTCTTTATGATGTCATTTTAAATCCCCATATATAGACTCTTGCATTATTTCCAAACATTTTGATCCTCAGGAAAAGCTCCTCAAAGAAAGATGTTATTGTAAATAAGACATAGGAACAAGTAACTCCCGACAGGTTTCAAATTATTTTTCTCTGTGTCCCCCCTTACCCCAAACCTCTTCAGATTATGTGTATTACAAATGAAATGCATAATGTCTTGTGGCATGAATTCTTATTTGATTAAAAAACAAAACAAAACTAATACTTGCAAATTTTGGCCAATAAAATAAAAACTACTGCAAAAAGCCGTAAGTTTGCTGGGGTTTTTTTTGTGGAACAGTGTTTTCTAGCATACATATAAGCTTGTCTTTTGCTGAAGCCATGTAGGCCTGTGCTTACAGATGTTGCACCACTGACTATAGTTACACGAGGATCAGTTACATGGGTTGTTACGTGAACACATCATTGCAGGACTGTATCCCACAAATCTTGAAGAGAGGAAAATTGTAGAAAAAAGTTCAGTTTAAAACATCTTGCAGCATTGAAACACTACACTAAATAGTAATAATAATTTTCTTGATATGGTTTAATGTGCCCATTCTATACAATTTAAACAATCTAAATTCATATCTCATGTATTTTAAGAAGGAAAGGAAAGGAAAGGTTTGTTAAAGGCATTTTGAGTTTGTATTTCCTGTAATTGCTATAGGCTCTAACACAGCTGGCATCACACTGAAACATTGATACAGCATGCAATGTGCCACATAGTGAGGATGCCTCTCTTTTGTACTCAGTCTTTTTCAGAATTCCACAAGACAAATGCATTTCCAGCACATGGGCAGGATGTGTAGCATGCCAGCAAAGAATCTGTGCAGTTTGAGCTTTCATAATGAAGCATTTATTTAGGCTTTCATTTTGAAATGCATTTCTTAGTCGATGTCAGTCACTATCAAAAGTGACAGGTGCTAAGGGCTTTGCCCTAAGGTCACCCTTCATAAGCACTCTAATTTTGCCAAACTATCATATCTCTTCCTGAGACAGGTATAGAGTTTTGAGTTGGTTTAGAAGTGTGTGAGTATGAACAGTATAAAGTCTGCAGATTCTTTTAATAGGAATTACAGAATCAAAGAATCATTGAGGTTGAAAAATACCTCTGAGATCATCAAGTCCAGTCTATGACCCACCACTACGACATCAGCTAAACCATGCTACCAAAAGCACCACATCCAATCTTCTCTTAAAGACTTCCAGGGTTGGTGACTCCACCACCTCCCTGGCCAGTCCATTCCAGTGCCTAATCACCCTTTCTGTGAACAAGTGCTTCTTAACGTCCAAACTAAAACTCTCCCTGGCATAGCTTCAGACCATGCCCTCTTGTCCTGTCACTAGTTGCCTGAGAGAAGACACCAACCCCCACCTGACTACAACATCATTTTAGGTAGTCATAAAGAGTGATAAGGCTTTCCCTCCAGCCCACTCACCAGTCTTGTTGCTATCCTCTGGACCCACTCCAACACCTCAGTATCCTTCTTGAAGTGAGTTGCCTGGAACTTCACACAGTACTTGAGGTGAGACCTCATCTGCCAAGTATAGGGGAAGAATCATATCCCTAGTCCTGCTGGACACACTATTATTGATGCAGGCCAAGATGTCATTGGCCTTCCGTGCCACTTGGGCATGGAAATATCAGAGACTGAAGTGCAACAGGACTACAGGTGAAATAAAGAGGTAAGGAGGCTACAACAGACTGGTGTGTGACAGGCTAGGTCCTCTGAAGGTTCAAATGGAATAATGAGGAATGTGCTATCTATACATTTGAGATAACTAATTCAACATTTGCCTACTTTTTTTTTTTTTTTTAGATTCTGCTGCATATAAATGACTCTATGTTATTAATAATATTTCCTTCAATATGATTTGATCTTCCAATTAGACTATTAATAAGTCCTGTTTTTAATTCAGCCACCTGCAATTTGTAAGGCGATGGAGGCACAACTTTAAAACTATGAATTCAAAACAGTAACCGAAGCCTCACACGAAGAAATTCATCATGAAGAATAATTTGACATTATTGTTTGAAGTTTTGTTATTTCTGTAATGTGATAACTAAGAATAATTTCCTCTTGCTGTAATTCTTAGAGGACACAATGTTCATTTAATACAGAACTTAATAGAACAGAAAGTGCTCATGCAATGGGAAAATATTAGAAAAAGAGGTACACAGCATGCATCTCAATGCGACCTTTCCCATACATGAATTTTAGATATTGCAAACCACCTGTTAACTCATGCGACTAGACACAAATATCCTGTACCAGTTGTGGCTGTGCCATTTTGGATACTAAGGAATACTGACATTTGTCATTAATATCATTGGTTTGACAGAAGATAGCAGTCCAGTTTTCTGATAGTTGATATGTATCACTGTGAAAGGGTACACTGCCAAATGGTCATTTGTTATTTAAAGGCACAATAGTTATTACATTTCTTGGTAACACATTCAAGGGGTACTCTAATGATGAGTAAATAAAGCCTAAGCAACACACTGAGATTTATAATGATTCACCACAAACAGGCACGCTTCATAAATAAGGAATTTGTTTTTAAAGACAATCCATGCAAACTAAGGCTGGTGAGCTCAGTCCACAGCCTCAGTTAATTTTATGTCAGTTGAATAAAAAAGGACTCAGGAACAAACAAAAAAAATTCATTAATAATAACAATTCCTGAAATGTATTAATTAGCTATTTATTCACAAGTTGATAAAATGTAGTTAGATCTTTAAAATGCAATTTATGTTTCTGAAAATATAAAATTCGACAAAGGCATTTAATGATTCACTGGAATTTATATTTTAAATTTATTTTTCTAAAGGACAGTCCTTATAATTCCATGGTTTGCTGACAGAAGAGTTATCTTTTTAGAAGTAATGATAGCACTCTATGTAATGAATACATTTCTTATTGCTTCTTTGATTAAAAAAAATTAATATAGGGATGAAATTTGGGAGCATGAAAACAGGAGACAAGACAGGACTGTGTGATAATGCCAGATTTTGTGAGGTCATGCTAATGGGACTGAAGAAGCAGCAATATTTTATCTGGGATAAACCTTTCTCAGTAACAAATTCCATTGCCGATGGATTTTATTTAGTTTCCAAAGCCAAGTCTCCTACTGCCATATCATATTGTATCGTATCATATTGTATCATTGCATGAAAATGTGGCAATTAATTTTGACATTTTCCTTCTGCCATTTTACAATTACATGAAACAAGACTATCAATATGCTATCACTCAATAATTAGAACCGTTAATGTTTTTAAGCTTGCTTGTGAAATTACTGTATGATTGCTTCTCACTTGAGCAGAAGAATGTAAATATATTCTACTGTGACTCTGCAGCAAGTCAGGAATTTAAATGCAATATTGTGCAGTTCTGACAAGGCTTGAAAATATATTAAAACATTTTCTTTACCTCTGTGCCTGAAAATTGTTTCTACAGTTATGATTCTGGCTGAGCATTGCATGATTTCCCTCCCACTCATGCCTTTCTCCAGTCCAGAATCTCTGCATTTCCTGACTGTTCCTCCTTTAAACCTGTTACAAGATCAATAAAAGTCTGAGAGACATTGCTTTAAGCCTTTCAAATATGCCTCAATATGTGCCAAAGTTTGTCTAGGCTTGGCAAGTCTGCTTCATGGATTGAGAAGCCTGGTTCAAAAGTCCCCTAGAGACCTATTATCTGTGGATCACTGACACAATAAACCAGAATAGCTTTCAAGGAACCATTTGGGTCAGCAGTGTCACTTTGTACACAGTACCTGGGGAATCTTTAATCTATCACTCACTGACACAATTCAGAGGCATTTCAGACTACTCAGGCTTTGCCTAGGGTACATTAAGGCAATAAATCTATACGATCTCCCAAGCTCAACCTCCTAAAACTCCTTATTGAAGTTTCCTGTTGAAATTATTGATGAGTCTATAGTTGACCAATTTTCTGTGTGAAGTAACTTCGTGTTTTAAAGCATGTGTCTGCCACAGCATAACCCTGTATGCCACTGGCACCACCTGGAGATCAAGAACTGTCATCTTCCAGGAGTAACTAAAAGATTTCTGAAGATTTTGTGTCTCTTGTTTATCATCCAGAAGAGTGCTAAGAGTACTGCCATAAACAACCCTCCATGGCTCAGGAGCACCAACAGGCTGTCACTGACCTGACCAGCTTTTAACTGTCTTTCTCAAGAGGTGTGAATTTCATTCAGCTCTGGCTCAAATTTTACTTACAGCTCTGCCTGCATCCAGCCTTGTGCCCTGATGGCCATGGTCCTGACTTGCCTCCTGAGCTTTCCAATGAGGTCTCAGATCTGCCTTGTGGTAACAGCTCTGTGGGACACTGGGAGGCTTCAAATGCATTCCCAGCCCCATGACTACAACGCTCCTCCTGCCCAGCTCTGGCATGATCCAGATCAGGAATATTTGCAAAATCCTGAGGAAAGACTAAAGGAAGGGTTAGGTAGGAGCAGTAGGCACACAGCCATGAAAATGGGATTATCAGGCAGGACATAACTCCTTCCATGGTCATTTTTGCTGTGATGCTAGGCAAAGATATCACCCTCCTCATACCACATGCTTCACGTGTTGTGAAGTGGTTGTGACAAAACACAGAAACAGCAGTATTAACTTTGGGAAAAGTCTAAAATCAGATTAAAAATATAATCCTATCCAGAACTGGATATAGGAAAGAGCAAGAGGGTGAGGATGATGAGTCAATGAGCTTAATACTCAAATACTCTAAATGTCTACATGTCATCATCAGAACCGTGAAACTAAGTATGAGTTGAAAATCTTAATACATGAATAAGGATGTCACTAAATAGTTACAGCATGTATTTTGATGAAAAATCTCACATGACTCTCTTGTCAATATTAAGGTATGTAACTTTTTCACTACAAGTAGGAAATAATAAGATGTTATGCTGTATACTCAGTGTCAAGCTTGCAGCTGGGAGACCCAGAATATGGATGAAGTTAACCCAAGTGAGAGAATATTTTTTCAAGGTTAAGAAAATAAAAGCATGTGGGTTCAGTGACTGGGAATGCTCAATTACAGACAAGGAAGAGGTTTTTATGTGCAGGAAGTAGAAGTATCTGACCTTCAGGTAATGGGAAGTCTCAGCCTGATGAACAGCTAGGGAAAGAAATCTAGCAGGACAAACTTGTCATACACGTTAAGGAAATACAATCTTGCTCAATCTCCTACTTTGTCATGCAAATCTGGTTGGACAATTGGAGGCTAGATAGCAACTGACAGTAGATGGCTGTCAAAAATAGATGAAGTTCCACTGTAGCCTGTCCTGCATTTAGTACTGAACAATATTTTCATTAAGAATCTGAATTTATTGCATTTTTACAATTATGCATTATTACAATTATTATATTTGTACGGAAAAAATCAAAACAAACAAAAAACAAGCAATAAACTAAAAGGGGCTGCATCCTCAGAATTAAAAAGTTCTTAACAAGCAAGAAATGAACCACTAAAGAATAGGAAAAAAGTCACCATGAATAAATACAGGTTTCTATTCTTAGTGCAGGATGTACAACATCTGATTTAGGTAAGACTTGTTTTAAGATTGATCTTAGGGATTACAGTGAATCATAAACTGAACATGACTGAATAATGTCCTACTCCCAAGTAAAACAAAATCAGCTACACTAAGCATGAAAAGACAAGTGAAATAGTTCCCTTGCTCTGTCTGACATGGATTAGGTTTCACCTGGAATATATGATCCATTTCTACACACAGAACTTCAAGATAGTTGTCGCAATCTAAGTATAAAATGTAAGGTGTCAAGGAAAATTAGAAGCTGTTATTATTTAATCAAATAAGATATTACTAATTTGGAAGCATGATAACAATCTTCATGTACACTAAGAGATGCTGCAGAAAGCATCCATTCTTTGTCAGTGATGCACAGGTCAAGAAATAAACTGCTTGAGCTGCAGCAGTAAATATTCATGGTAGATCCTGAGTGTCCTGGATTAAGAGCCTGCTCCCACAAGCAAGTCCCCTATGCACAGACAGGAGGGAAAGTAACACCAAAATAAATCATGGGTTGAGATAAGGAATGTTTAATGAGGTGAGATGTACAATTACCTTAGCCTATTTCACAGAAAAGCACAGCAAAAGAAGAAGCAGAAGCAAAACAGTTCCCCTTTGCAAGCCTGAAGCCAAACCAGTAGAAAAGACCAGCACCCCAAAACCACAAACCAGAAGCAGCCACCACTACAGGAAGCCTCCCATGTTACAATCTGAACCACAAGCCCCATGGTACTTTGCTCCAGACAGCGGTTTTCTAACAAAACTGCCGTGACATCTGCACAGTATTGAATAATCACCATCAGATTAGCTGGATGAACACATGACACTGGGAATACCTATCAGTGGAGGAGCAAATCCCTTGAATGTGTTGCATGGGGAGGTTTGATATCCTCTACGCTGGAAGCATTTCGAAAAGGCTTATACACATCCTTCTGCCAGAAAATATATGATATATGTTACAGGAACATTCTTGGATGTGACAGATCATTATAATCTTTTCTGATTAATAAAGTGCCACTATGCTTCAGGGGGAAAAAAAGCCATAGTTTAATTTTTTTCTTGTTTTTGTAGCTCTTTATTTGTGTTACAGAAGTAGCATTCATCACGATGACATTTGGTCACTTTTCATCCATTTAGGATCTTTTTCCAAAATGCTTTTCTTCCATTAATGAAGTAATTTTCTTTCACAACATCATTAATTAATCTAAAGACTATCAGGAATATAATATATCTGATAGTTAGGTAAACTGTACCTTCTCAAACACCAGGAAGCCTTCAAAAATAAATTAATTAGCATGCATCAGATGCAATACTGACTCTCCCAACAAGATCATGTCCTACATCCTTGTAGTCTTAAAGCTGTGTATCAACATTATTAGGTTCTATACTGTGTATATATTTTCAATATGGTTTCCTCAGCAACTATATTTTGGGTGGTTTTTCTATGGCAACCAAAGATGACTGCTTATTTTACTGTTTCAATTAATAATCCACAACCTGAACTATAAAATAAAAGTTAGATAATACATCTACAAAAGGCTAAATAAACATATGTTACACAAGTGCAAGCTTCTGTAAGAATTATTTGTCTGGTGCAAGGAATAATACAGAAGTACATCAATAATTAGACTTTGTATTTCAGTGCTTAAAATAGGAACTCTGGGCTCAATTCTAGCCTTTTATAGAGGAGGGCACTATAGTGGGTTTTGCAACATATGTGACAATCATCTATTATGTGAGAATCACATTATCTCAAAATCAACACCTTATTTATGAAAGCAGGAGAATGTATTTCCCAGTATGCCCTTCTGCCCCAGTTGTGCCCTCAATTACATGGGAACAAATCTGTTAAGTCAAAGGAGTCTCTCTGTAAAGCTGAAAGAGAATTGCGCCTTTGTCAGTTTTGCTTGAAGAATTTCTAACCACACTTAGCTGATCCACTGCTTTTGTTATATAATGAGTAGCATGCATTTCTGTAAGACTTCATAAAACTGGTGACAAAATACTCTCAATCAAAAGCATTTTGGGATGGTAACCATAAAAGCTGAACACATTTTTAAGAAAATATGGGTTTCACTCCTTATTTTGGAAAAATGTAAAGAGTATCCAGATGATCTTAACCCTTTTCAATTTCCTCTTATATAAGAATTATTATTATTTTTTCAGCTCTCCACATTTCATCACTTTGTCATCTGACTGTGAAGTGGCTTCCAGATTTAACTTTACATACAAGTCTAGAAACCTTGTTTATATCATTAGTCTGTGTTTGAACATTGCTTTCATAAACCATGTCTACAGATTTTTTTTTCTCATAGCAGCAATACCCTTACATTGCATGCAGGTAAAATCACCCACTCTTTCAAAGCATATGATCAGCTTAAGTAAATTAACTTCTGCAAGGTCTGCAAATTAAAACATGGTAAATCTGGGGAGTTGTGCAAGCCAGTACATGGTCTTACTATAGTATTTTTTTAATATAGTATGTCATAACTGTGTACTTGGTGAATAAGTAGCAAAAATATGCAATGCATAATGTCATTGCACAAACAGGGCTAGGTTCTGAAGACAGTATCCCATGACAGACCATGGATATCCAATGGTAAAACCACAAACATCTACACAATTGCATATGCTTTTTAAAAAAAAGTTCTCAGTCCCATTGACTTATGCTTCAATATATTCAAAGAAGCATCTTTCCTATTTAAAAACATTTAAATTTTTATGCTGTGCATGTAGCCTGCAAGTATCTGAAGGTGTGACCTGATCACATAAATAGCTATATTAACCCTAATCTTATTCAATATTTGACTGTTCATCTCTCCCAACACAGTTAGATGGGCTTTCACAAGCAACAAAATCACCTCTTTCCACAGTTTTCATGACCTTTGATCCTTAGGTCATAATAAATAATCCATTTATTTGGAAAACTGAATAGCCCCACACCAGCCATACACACATAATATTTTCTTCTTTTTTTAATAGCAACTTTTCTAGATGATGCACTCTTCTACAGCTCCTCTGTTTCCTTTTAAAGAAGGTACAGCTAGAGCCATCATTTTGTAAAGAGAACACATGGATTTCTGAAGAGAATATCACCTCCTGAGCAATCTAAAGGTGGAAATACAAATCAAAATCCTCATGTGCATGTGCAGGTGCAGAAGTACCCACTCAATTTTCAAAATACAACACTAATCTATACAATTCATGAATGAACACAGGAGCTTTCACTGCTTCATAGTACCATCACATTCAATGTCAAGATGTCCTTATTGTTTAGCATCAATTTTTTCCAAGTGCTCTAAAATCCATATGCTGACCTATATTGCCTTGAAAATCTACATTCTTGTCTTGACCTTAAGACAACTATGTTTGAGCAAAGCACAATGCAGACAAATACTGCACTAAAAATAAAAAAAAAAAAAAGAAAGAAAGGCAACCCAACAAAATACATTCATTGTTTTCCCCTCCATGCACCAATAAACTATGGCTTTAATATGTCTCAAACAAATATGTTAAGGTTTTTAATGAAAACAGTCCTTACAATGGTTTTCATGGTGAAAGACTGAGTATTTGCAAACTCTAGGTCAAGATGATAAATAAGAATTTACTGAGAGCAAAAGGATGTTTTATTTAAAGGTAGCCTGATAATGCTATAGCAGTGTGACATCGGTTAACATGCATCAATCACAGAGTACCTATCATGACCTACATTTACTGGGAGCACGTTCTTCTTCTTCTGTATTCCACAGCAGTAAGTTTCTCTCAGGAGTAAAACTTCTGATTTAAGAGATGACGGAGTAAGATTAATTTGCTATAACTTAAGACATTTCAAAATTTGGACTTCAAAGTTTTGGAGAAAAGGTGGTTTGTAGTGTCCCAACAGAAGTGTCTGAAAGACATGAAATAGCTTCCAGAGATGCTCATTTCCTTTCTTCTGTGTAATTAATGAGAAAGTCAATCTGTTGTATAATTCTGGCACTGGTAGAGGCAAGAGGAAGAGGAAGCCAGAAGTGGCAGAAGTCTTTATGTAAGAAACTATGCCTTGCTGAACAAAACTGATGTTAGTGTCAAGTGAGATGCAGGCACAATACATCTGGAGGCTCCTGTGTTAAAGAAACAATCAAACCCACTGAATTTCCTTGTCGAGATACAATTCTTTGTAGAGCAGTGCTCTAAGATTAGAAATTCTGCTGGATACCTGAGTTACATCCTGGGTTTTACAGATACCAGCACAACAGGAGATACTGTTTTATACTTAAACTACTTACTTTTTATTTTCATAATAATTTCCTTGGAATTTCACAAAGAAAATTTTCCTTCCTTTCCAAAAATGAAGAAGCTTCCACTTTTAACTTGTAAATGTATTTCATCTTTCCTAATTAAAAAATCTTACCAAATTGCAAGTGGTTAATTTCACCAAAATTTCTAGACAGACTTACAATTAAACCACTGAAGACAAAGACAAAGCAAAACTTTTCCAACAAATATAGCAGAATCACTAAAGTCAAGGAATAGAAAGTTGCAAATGTATCTGATTAAAACCTCCTACACATACTGCTTACCTTATTTTTAAATTAATTTTAATTTTAAAATATATTTTAGCAGTATATATTACTAATTCTATTTTTTTCACATTAAATAGCATCACTGGCTTCTAGAATCAATTCCAAGATGAATGCATCACTGTACATGTGATTTGAGACAGAACTCCCTGCATAATGTATGTATTTATGTTGGCTTTCACACTCTAATAATTATCAAGCAACTTGCCGACATTATCTTAATTCTTGTGAGAAGACCTGTTCTTGTAGTAATCAATCAATACTTGCTCAGTAGTAGTTTAAGTTCCACAGAAACATTAAAAATATGCCACAAACTATAGAATTACTAGTGAGGAAGATAGTGCAGACACTGTTTTCATAGCCAACTGCATGATCCTTTTCCTGTTGAGAGATCAGTAAACACAATAATGGTGAAAATACCACTTTGAGTTCTGCATTTTGCAAAAAAAAAAAAAGGTATTTTACAGTGTAATAAGTGGTAAATAGGCAATTAAGCCTTTGAAATCAATTTCCTTACAGTGAGGAGGCAAAACCAAAGGTGAAAATCAGCAAATACTTTCCACACAACAAAAGAAATGCTGTCAATGCGAACAATGACCTTTTAAGCTATGGAGATTTGGACTTAGTAAAGGTAAAAGATCTGGCTTAGAGAGAAAAGGCTGAGGAAGAAGCTACAAAAATGGAGGTCATTAACTTTCAAATTAATTATTGGGTAAAAGAGCACTGCTGAACATTGAAGAAAGTTATTTCAAATAGTGATGCCATAGCAAGGAGCCTGGCCTAAGACATTGATGGCCTTGAGGCTTATGAAGAAGGCCTGATGGGATGGACATGGGAAGAGTATCATAGAAGACCTGAAGGGTCAAAATAGGCCTGTACACGTGCTGGCTTGCCCAGACATGTTTTCCTGCCTTCCCTCTTGTTTTGGGGAAAAAGCAACCACGGGAAAAAGGACAAAAGACCTGGAGCCATGGAGTCTGAGTGCTCTGGCTTATACAACTTGTTTTCTTCCTGCTTACATCGCATGGTAAACAAGGTGAACACGCTTGCCTCTTGCTAAGCCTGTGTTAGGCCTATGGTCTCTCCCTGTATGGGAATAGCAAACCTGTGGCATCACCCAAATATGGTCGTAACTTGGCTTACTGCCACTCTGATTGGATAAGTTAATTTTGTCCAAAAGATCTAAACAATCTCAGGCATTGATATAAAAACAGATAAGCAGATAACAGAAGGTGCTTCTGCCATGCTTTTGCCTTTATTCTGCATTCTGCTGTATTCTGTGCCTGTAATGAATAACTATTATTTTATATAGCAATATAAGCTAAATTCCAGCCTGGAACTGTTTTGAGTTTTTCCAGGAGCAACTTGAATAGCCTTCACACAATTAGCTGCATATTACAGCCAGTGTGAGATATACACACCCACTGAGACACATCACAAGATGTCTGCCTACACCTGCCAGAGCATCTCCTGAGACACACAGAAGTCCTGAGAAAGCCAAGACCAGGTCAGCAACCATCTGCACCCTTTCCCCAATTGCGTGTGAAAAAGCCAGGAAGGAGTTTTGCAAGCCTCAGTATCCAGCCAGCAGCCAGACCACCCAGAAAGGCAACAGACAGAGCTCTACAAGTGTTCTGAGTAGGCTCAATTTCTTACTAACCCCACAAGAGCAAGATGGGAGAAATAATATTTGTGAGTAAAAGCCTTAAGCTTTACATTTACTTAACCTCTTCCCTATGCAGAAAAAAGGGGCCCTGGGTCCATCTAGTTGCCAAGCAGCACTACTGACCACAAGAAATCTCTTACAGTGTTAATTAGATAATTCAATGGGATTAATTGTTTAATGCATACTGATAGTTACTACTAGATCTAGATATCATTTATGTGATGCATTCCATAAGTGTTATGAAAGAACCTGTTTATTATTAAAATTTAGTGGTTGGGGTGGAAAAGTTTGGCTATCAAAATTAATTAAAAATATTAATTTCAAAAAATCATATTGTATTAATTAATCATAACCCCTTCCATCACAGTAGAGGTCTGAGGAAGTTAATCCCTCCACACGGCAGAAAAAATTAAGTCTCATTTTCTTTACTGAAATCACTATATTTGCAAGGGCAAAGCCAATGCAAGAGGGAAAATCATCAGGCCTAAATTTGTGCTTATTCACTTATCTAAAGCCATACATCAAAAAATGGGTTTATTGCACTTTGAGAATAGCAAATGAAAACTTCTACAGAAGCAAAAAGTGTTATTACATCATTATTATTGTGTTCTTTGAAAAGTAACACAAAAAATGCCATTTGTAATATTCCTCAAGAGACCTTTCTTCTTAGAAAAAAAAAAAATCTCACTTAGAATATCTCAAAAGTAAGAATAATGCTAAGGAAAATACTCTCACAGCACCCCTGCTGTGACAGACCTGATAACAGACATAGAAAAAATGTTTCCCTTGCAGGGATGTAGCCATGACAGATTAGGTTCAAGTGATCTCTCTGCATTTGCTGATGCAAGAGACCTACCTGCAAATCATCTAACAAGGACATACAGGAAGCGAAAATTCAAATTATTCAGTTTGTTCATGTGCGTTACCGAAACCAAATTAGAACAGAAGTAAAAGCATCCTACCACCACTATTTAGTGCATATTGCTATTTAGTGCATAGTGATACCTCTGACATGCAATTTGTCTTTCAAGAGGGGGAAACCACCATCTGCATTTTTAAATGCTTTAAAAGATTATCCAGGCTGACACACTTCTGTGTTTCCTCTCTGTTCCACAGCAGTGAGTTGACAGTAATGCTCCTCAGTGTCACAACCAGGCTGCAGCCATCAAGCTGCCCACTTTCAGAGAGGCGAAAATTTACCATGTTGACATATTCTTACTGGCAGCGTAGCTGTTTCACCTCACGCAGAAGGAGCAAACTGCTGTGTTAGGGTTTGACAGGTCTCCAAGAAAAAAAAACGCACTTAGCTGGCAAATTCTAAGCAGAGACACTGTGATAGCTATCTCAGTTTCACAAAGACCAACAGAAACATCTTAATTATTATTGACAGTATGATTAGCGTAGTATGGATTTTCACTACAGCATTTTCTTGTTAGTAGGTTTTCAGAGAAGGTTTGAAATTAAAAATATTATTTTTACTAGTATCTAATCTATACTAAGAAATTGGGACATCAGTACCAAGCTCTAAAGGCTAACAATTTTGCACAATTTTCCTCTATGCCAGTAGATGATTGAAAGAAGTTTTGACATTGTTGCTATCTCTGTGGAAGACATTGCCACCTAAAATCTGAAGTCTAGTGTCTTGTGGCATATGAGTCCTTGTTTACTTGAGAGAAGTTAAATAAATGCAACCCCCTTGGTCTTCATTCTGGCATCTCATCAGAACTGCTGCACTATTAAAAAGCAATACTCATTTACTGTTAAAAGAAACATATTCTCTCTTGGAAAAGAAATGCATCCTAGTTTGACTTGAGTTTCATTATGACCAAACTAAACAGCATGTTCCTGTAATTGGAGGATAAATATTCTGGCTTGCTGCATGCCCTGTTCTCAAGTTTTGTTTTTCATGATACTTTTCTCTGGCTCCTGAGCCAATTGTTTGCCCTGAGTTATCCTTGGAGTGATTTCTAATGCATTTGCTCCATATTTTACTGTACTGCCTGTACACTGCTTTTGATTACTGAAAAAGTCTGACTCTTGGGAATTGTAGCTGAAAGAACATGCTGATTACAGACAACAACAACAATAATAATAATTTTTAAATGTGAACAAACATTGCTAATTAATTATGTAAAGCAATGGAAAGGGTGTATAGGTAAGTATTTTGGATAGTAGCTCGGTATAATTATCAGCACTGCAGCAGAGATGCAAGAACAGCATTGGTGAAAGGGGTCTGCCTTAGCATATCTAAGAACTTGATGCTATAATTGCCCCAGAGACAGCCTGCAATAATGAGGTGTGTATTTGTAGTGACTGAGGAGTATTTGACCACTCAAGTATCTCAACATAATGGGGTGAGACGGGACTTTTAAGATGGTACCACTCAGATAGCTTCTTACATTAAATATCTGTTCAAATAATGGTGGATTAATCTTTCCAATCAATAATGTTGTTCCCACTATGGAGGTTCATAATTCCAATAGGACAGAACTGAATCTGTGGTACACTTGCAAGATTATAGAATCATAGAATGGTTTAGGTTGGAAGAGACCTCAAAGATCAGCCAGTTCCAACCCCCCGCCATTGGCAGGGACACCTCCCACTAGATCAGGTCGCTCAAGGCCCCAGCCAGCCTGGCCTTGAACACATCCAGGGACGGAGTAGACACAACCTCCCTGGGCAACCTGTTCCAGTGCCTCACCACCCGCACTGTGAAGAATTTCTTCCTAACATCCCGTTCAAATCTCCCCTCTGCCAATTTGAACCCATTCCCCCTCGTCCTGTCATTACAAGACCTTGTGAACAGCCCCTCCCCAGCCCTCCTGTAGGCCCCCCTCAGATACTGGCAGGCTACTATAAGGTCTCCTTGAAGCCTTCTCTTCTCCAGGCTGAAAAGCCCCAACTCTCTCAGCCTGTCCTCATAGCAGAGGTACAAAGATATTTAGAACCACCTTTACTGAGAAGAAACATTACATCTATAGGCCTCGATATACTTCACATCAGTTAAAGAACCCAGGGTTTGCCCTGCCTCAGAGTGGAGGCAAAGAACAGAAGACAGAAGTGAGAGTAAGTTAATTTGTTAACCAGGATACGAAACGCTTATGTCTGTTTGAGTTCTCCACTGGCATAATTCTGCAAATCACCTGACAGAATAGTGAAGAGTTTTAATTATTTGTGATTTTAAATTGCAGCTTTTTGTCCTGTAAACGCTCCCTGGTATGTTCATGGGAACCAATGGAAATTTAGAGTCATATCCAAAAAAGAGCAAAATAACTTCCAGTTCTGCATCCCAGCCCACCCCATTTTTTAACCACTTGAAACCTAAAGTCCTGAATCAATCCCCTAGGTGTCCTCTGCAGTGAGAAGGGAGGCCTGCAGTCCAAGGACAGAGTTTTGCATAGGAAGCTACCTGAGAAAGGACTAATGTAGTGTTAACCTAAAAAAAAAAAAAATCTATGGAGAGGCACATTTCAATTCCTGTTCCAATCCATGAATTAGACACTTCTGTGCTAGAGTAGTGATTTCCTATACCACACAGAGATCTGCAGTCCTGCACTTTTTCACATGGCCTATGTTTATTTTGTTTAACCCAGGTGTAATGCACAAAGGTGTTCTTGTGTGGGTGCTGGCTCTAGAACCGCTTCAGAGCAAGCTCTGCCTGCAGAAGCTGATCAAGAGCTTCTCTAGAAGCTAGCTTTAGAAGCTACTCTAATCTTAGCTACTTTAAATACCTTACTACATGGATCCTTCAGGGTGACAGATGACTAGATAAAGATTTCTTTCAAGTTAGTCTCATGATAACCACTTATGAGATAATACAACCTCTATTTTCCTGCAGCTCTAAGGTAAGCTTTGGCTGTTGGATACTCACTAAGGACACCTTTGTTCCAGCTCCTTGATAGCCTGCTCAGCTTCTCCATTTTTAGTTCAGGGTCTGTGTTAGCCTCTGCCTGTGAAGAAAAAATACCCATTTAATCACCAGCACTGTGCAAATTATTGCTAGGTATATAGCAACTACCTCACCCACCTGCAAATTACAGCATTTCTAGTGTCTAAACCATTCTGACAAAGAGCTTTGAGATTTCTAACACAGAGAAAATAGTGTTCGTTCATTATGCTGTTTATTCATTAGTCACCAAACAATAACACTCTTGTCACAATTTCTCAGTAAAACTATATAAACTCAACTGAAACAATTTAGGGAAATAGATAATGCTCTGTATTGAGTTCTGTGGTTGAGTGTTTATTACTGCTAAATTTTGTATGGACATGTAATTTCAGATCACATATTTCAAGCCCACAAAGCTCATGCCAACAGTCTACTATTCTTCCTCTTGGTAGCTTCAGCGGGATTAAATCAACAAGCAGAGTCCTAAATTGAACCATTACTATTCTCACTGATGTAAATAAAACAGTGCTTCAGAACTACGATCATGCAGGGAAAACTCAAGACTTGATTGCTTTTTATTTTGCTAGATGACATAATAAAAACCTCATGTACCAATGTCAACATCAAGAAATTCAGAGGGAAGATATCTTTTCCTTTTAAATAGTCTGACAGGAAAAAAATATATTCATGTCTTAAAGTAGAATTAACGACCTAAGCACAAAACTCAGCATTGTTTCCATACATTAGAAATAAATCTGAATCAATGAGTACCTCTAAATAAAATATCTGCAGCTATGTTGTCACAAGTGACATTTCTAAGAGGACATAACATTGCTGCCTTAGGACGATTGTCATAAGAGTAAATTACTTTTACACCATTTCCTACTCCTTCTACAGGTTTTGTCAGAAGAATGAATATATCATACACTGCATTCTGTACTTGCTGTAGTCTGTTATAGAAATGAATTATCACCGAATTTTAATGCTTCTCATTATATTCTCCCTTTTTCTCAATCTTGTGAGGAAAATTATAACAATAAAGAGAAAATAGCGGAACATTTATCCATTTATCCATTCCCTTGACACACTTAAGATTTTAACCAGAACAGAAAATTATATGAAAATGATTTGTTCTTACACTAAATATAGGCACAAGGAAAGATATAAGTTTAAAATTAATCGGTTCCCTGAAGAATATGAATCCTTAGTCCATCTTCAGTGCCCTAAAATGTACTTCTGTGTTGAACTTTGTCATCATTTAAGGCTGTAGACAGTATTAAACATTGACATTGGCTACTGTTACGTGGATTGCTACAAAGACTTCAGCAGGACAAGATAACCCTCTTTGGTATAATGAGGCACAGAACAAAAAAAATAACAGAGAACTGGAACTATTAAATGTTTTATAAAAGCATAGATGTTAGGAAATCTGAACCTGCAAGTCCTTGTCTGTAAAGAAAATGGAGATCTATTTCTGCTAAATATGCAGAGTATGCTATATTTCATATTTTTTTGCCCATGTCCTCTTTTAAGACAGAATGAGACACAGATGCATAAATTGG
>VWZI01001903.1:8438-42858 GCA_013396835.1 Psilopogon haemacephalus | reverse complement strand
CTGCGTTTGCATAATTTATAGAAATCAAATAAAAAACCCCAAACTCGTACAGAGACAGACCTAAATGTGTACAAAACTGATGAGATGAAAAAGTGGAGTTTCAACAGGGTTTAGTGAGAAAGCTTTTGCCACTGCATTTCCTTTAACGTTCTTGGAATTAGAGAGTTTTCTGTCTCTATGTTTTTGTAAGCATATTTCATCATGGAATAACTTAAGAAAAGTTTGATCTTGTGAGCAAAAGAGGCCAGGAAACTCGAGATGCCAGCTACAGGAGTAATTTAGTGCTAAGATATCCTAATACAGTGGTCCAGAAGGAATTCAAATTACTGGGGGAAATTTGGAGAAGATAAGAACGGGATAATTTACACCCACTTCTGTGCTGCATAAACCCTAAGGACAAATTCTTCCCTTCACTCAGAATTTCCATCTCAGAGCAAATTGTTAGCATTATTCTCTCTACTGCAGAACACATTTTTCTTATTTTTCTTTTTTCTTTTTCTTTTTCTTTTTTTTTTAATTTTTATTTTTATGTTTTCTTTTTCTGTTATTTTTATTTTTCTTTTCCTTTTTGTTATTTTTCTTTTTCTTTCTTTTTATTTTCCTTTTTTTCTTTTCCTTTCTCTTACCCTTTCCTTTTTCTTTCTTTTCCTTTTTCTTTTTTTTCTTTATTTTTTCTTTTTTCTTTCTTTTTTCTTTTTCCTTTTTCTTTTTCTTTTGCTTTTGCTTTTGCTTTATCTTTTTCTTTTTCGTTTGCTTTTGCTTTACTTCTTTTTCGTTTTGCTGTGGGATCCAGGTGGCCTCTGGATAGCTAACAGTGCACCTGGAATGTAAAGCACATCAAGTTTAGATGGGTAAAAGTTTAGGTGTAAAATACCTGATACTGCAGATATTGTTGCAAACACAAGCTTTTAAATCTACACAGATTACATTTTAAGTACCTAAATTACACTTTTGATTTTACAGAAGATGGAGAGTAAGTGCAAAGAGATTGGAATATGTTTTAATAGCCCTCTGCAGAATTCTTAAGGCTACAACTCATCTCCTGCAACCACACTTAAAGAAATGAGAGATGCCAAAAAGGAAACCAGGTTTATTCAGCTAATGTTTGATGTGCATTTCTACTCATCCTCTTCTTCTGAAGGGGAAAAGTGAGAAAAAATTGGAACTGTGACCTTCGTATCTGGAGAAAAACACTCAAGCATTAGTATTGACTAGGCACTATAATTTTACTTACATCTACATTTGTTCACCTATTACTGAGAAAACATAGAAAATGACATTACTATAACTCAGTTACTAGACCTCAAGTTCTCGATGAAGTTTAGAGAGTCGTGAACAATGAAGTTTAGAGTCAGTTCTTTTCCATCTTTCCCTTTGGACTGAAGCTTTCCTCTGGCAACACGAGAAACAGGTTCATTTATTTTGTATTTGTTTGCCCTTGGATGTCTTTAGAGACTCCTAACAATAAGTAAGCAATGGGCTGAACGCCTTAAAACCTGCCTGAAAGTTTTTGGGGCTTAATTTTGCATATTAAGTTGCAAAACTGAGGGAAAGTGAGGGGGAGGAAAAAAAGCAAAGGGAAAAAAAAAGCTATTTTGTACTCACTATTCAGACTAAAGCAAGAGCCCAGACAACAGTAAGATAAGGTCATAGTTGAACTGCATGAAAAAGAATAAAACTGTTGAAATGTATCTTTACTTGTATTGGTATAACCTGTACTTCTAGACAGAAAAAAAACATTACCTGTGTATGTGTTTAAAAGTGCCTCATTTATGGTTCCCACATGGCTCTGCAGCTACCTCATTTATCTTCTGATGAATAGTAGAATGCTTTAGCCAGACTTTTGCTGACTCTGTGAAAACCAAAATACTCCAAAACAAACAGTTTATGTGCTCTTGTTTCACTTTTGTCTTTCATGTGTGATCTAAGACAAAAAAAAAAAACCAAAACAAAACAAACCCCCACAAAACAAACAAACAAACAAACAGAGTCTGCAATTCCCGAAAAACGGAGTCATTAAACATTTTCTAATGACAAGGAAAATGATCAGCTTACTGACTGCCATGGTAAAGATAAAACTGCCAGTCTCTACTGATGTGCTTTTACCTCGATGAAAGAAAAGTATGATCTCTGTGCCAACAGTAAAATGCATGACTGCTTTTTTGGCTGTTAACAGCTGGAGTGGTCCAAAATCTATACCAAACAGTTCTGACAGCTCTAGCAGCTAGTCCAAGCTGTCTCTACTTTTTTCCCCTGCATGTCCTGCCCTCGTCTCACCTCTCTGACCCCCATAACCTGGGCTGCATTAAGAGAAGCATTACCAGCAGGGCAAGGGAGGTGATTCTCCTCCTTTACTCTGCTCTCCTCAGACCCCACCTGGAGTACTGTGTGCAGTTCTGGAGCCCCCAGCACAGGAAGGACATGGAACTGTTGGAGACAGTCCAGAGGAGGGCCACGAAGATGATCAGAGGGCTGGAGCACCTCTGCTATGAGGACAGGCTGAGAGAGTTGGGGCTTTTCAGCCTGCAGAAGAGAAGGCTTTGGGGAGACCTTATAGCAGCCTTCCAGTATCTGAGGGGGGCCTAGAGGAGGGCTGGGGAGGGACTGTTCACAAGGTCTTGTAATGACAGGACGAGGGGGAATGGGTTCAAATTGGTGGAGGGGAGATTTGAACGGGATGTTAGGAAGAAATTCTTCACAGTGAGGGTGGTGAGGCACTGGAACAGGTTGCCCAGGGAGGTTGTGTCTGCTCCTTCTCTGGATGTGTTCAAGGCCAGGCTGGATGAGGTCTTGAGTGTCCTGATCTAGTGGGAGGTGTCCCTGCCTGTGGCAGGGGGTTGGAACTGGATGATCTTTGAGGTCTCTTCCAACCTAGACCATTCTATGATTCTCTAACACCCTTCAGTGTTTAGCATATTATCTAAGTGGATGTGGAGAACCGTGGTGAGGTCTGGTGTGACTACAACATCCCCACGTCAGTGTTCGTTTAAGTCAGTTTAGCTTTCTACTGCAGATCACTGAATTGTCAAAGAAGCATCACTCCTAATGCAAAAGAAGGAGTAAGAACATACCTCCAAGGACCATGGGGAGAACAGTTCTACTGGCTAGCAGTATCAGCTATGGGATGCACTTAGCTGTCTCATTATACCATATCCTTAAGCTGCATATTTTTTGACATCTTTAAGCTTTTGGTCAAGATGATGCCCAAAGTCTTACCTGAGAGAATAAGTTCTAGCCAAGGTAAACATTTGGCCACATTTGGGACTGATCTGACTGACAATTAACTTTGTGGCATCAGTAACAAAACTGCAAGTTTTCAGCTCAGTCATCTCCTTGATTTGAAAGTGAGTCTCCAGACAGTTACACAAGTGCCAGTGGCAACATGTGTCCTCCTTACACTGGCTGCTGCCTAGGTGTAGAACTCCCTTTCAGTTACTATATTTGGAACATATCAGCAACTTGGATGTAATCTCTCAGCTCAATACCAAACTCATTTTTCAGATCTCATCCAATGACTAAGATTAGAGGATGGCTCAGAAAAGATTATCCCAATGCTTTGGTGATTCTTTTTATAGGAGGAGGAACAACTCAGGGAAAAAGAATGGAATATTTCGGTGTTACTACTTTTGTCTGTAAAGAAGTTCAGGTAGTCTGCATCATGCCAACTGGGATTTGACACCACTTTAATTTATTTTTAATTTTTTTTTTTTTTCCACAGAACAGCTGTTGAAATACATCTATGGTTTGGATCAATGCTAAATGATGCCAGTATGTAGCATCATCTGATATACTTCAGTAGTTACATATAATATTAAAGAAGGACACTGTCATCTGATTTTCCTTAGTGAATATATTACTTTCTCTCTTGATTGTTAACAGCATATTATAAATGCATGTGGAATAAACGGTTTCCCTGACTCTTACACATAAAAGATTAGACTCCTGTTTATAAAGATACTAAAATAAAAATTACTCTCTTCATCCTAGTGTTTTTGAAAAAAAAAAAAAGGTTAATTTAATGTAATTAATTAACTTGCACCTGTACTGTATATAGATTAATAATTCTGAAAATGTAAATATGAATAAATGTTTTTTTTTTCCTCATTCTGGTACCCTTTGAAAAGATAGCCAAGATTCTATATGTGCAAGTAAAATGGCCTTGTTTAAGAAAGTGATAGACACAACGGATTCAAATCATTTGATAGGAGCCAGCCATGAATGAGACACAGTGTGCAAGCTGGGGACAACACCTAGGAACAACTTGATGAGATGCAGAAGACATCTTTTGCCTAAACAATCACCTTGCAAAAGAATGCAGAGACTGTGGGAAAGGATCCTTCTTGTGGGTCTGTAGGGTAGAGATGCTTCCTTGCAGAAAACACTGGAAGCAGTGCCTTTTCCCCAGATTGTAGAACTGAGTCACAAAATTGTTTTGGTTGGAGAAGACCTCTAAGATCATTACGTCAAACCATCCACTGAACACCACCATGGCTGTTAAAGCATAGCATTAGATATTAGACACCCAAGGAGAGACAGAAGACTCGACAGAGACTGCAGGACTCTGCATGCTTCCACCTCCTGTCCTCCCTATTTTCACCATTTAAGAATTTTTCTACAAGATGGAAAGAGATGCCCTTTCATTTCTTACAAGGTGGAATGAGAAGCCCTTTCATTGCTTACATGATGGAAAGAGAAGCCCTTTCATTGCTTTCTCTTACATACTCGAGTAAGCAGATGGAAGGATGTAGGTCAGTCTCCTTCAGCATACTACTTACTTTCTTTCAGCTGATACTTAGTCATCATGTGCTAGACTGTGGATTTCATCCCAGCTCTTACATGAACATCTTTATTCTTCTGTTGAGCTTTGAAGCTTCAAGCAGGAATTAGTGCCAATAGAATCGTTTGATATTCATGGCTTAATGTTTTGCTTAATGTACGTGTCTTATGTGTAGTGGCAGTCTTTAATCAATGGCTTTAAATGCTACAGAAATAAGCTTCCTTTTAGATTTCTGTATGGTACCTTATTCTTGCTCACACAAACACCTTTGCATAAAATAAACAATGAACAAACGTTTTGGCAGTGCAATTTCACATCATGGAGAAATACTGAGGACCTCAGAGTACTGAGTCTGAAGGCACACCTGTGATTCCTTGTATTTTGTAATTCCATGCTAATTATTGTTAATTGTGGTTGTGAGTTGTAAACCTGCTTTCTTTCTTCAGTTTTTTAATTGTACCTCCTTTCCAAGACTGATGACTAAAACCCACTAAATAACACAACAGCAAAGCATTTACTATTCATAGTTGCATATGCTACTTCTACAAATAGATTTAGAATCATAAAATGGTTTAGGTTGTAAGGGACCTCAAGGATCATCTAGTTCCAGCCCCCTGCCCCTGTGTTGCTTATACTAGAGACAGATAAAGATTTCTAGAAAATGGTTATGAGATTAAGAAAAGAGTGACCATCTCCTCCTTTTCTGGCTGTCAGATTAAAAATATCACTGGTTTAGTACCCAGGAAAGATCATACCTCTCAAAGTCTCTGGGTAGACTTTTGAAGTTTAGGTGCTTTGTCTGTTGTCACACTGCTGCTGAAGAACACCTGGTCTACACACCTAAAGATCTCCCTTTCAAGTATTACAGCCTCCAGACTTGTTCATGCAGGTAGCTGAAGTATCCTGTTCTCCCCTGGGCACTACTGAGATTTAAACTGAGATACTGGATGTTCTCAGAAGGGTCCAACCTTCCAGTTTTCCAAGCTCATAAGCATGTGTTGCCTTGTTTTCAAGCTGCCTTTTTACTCAAACTTATTCTGCATCCTTTTCTTAGGAATTATGAAAACACAACAAGGAGCCTTTCCTTTTTCTCCTTTTTCTCCTTTTTCTCCTTTTTCTCCTTTTTCTCCTTTTTCTCCTTTTTCTCCTTTTTCTCCTTTTTCTCCTTTTTCTCCTTTTTCTCCTTTTTCTCCTTTTTCTCCTTTTTCTCCTTTTTCTCCTTTTTCTCCTTTTTCTCCTTTTTCTCCTTTTTCTCCTTTTTCTCCTTTTTCTCCTTTTTCTCCTTTTTCTCCTTTTTCTCCTTTTTCTCCTTTTTCTCCTTTTTCTCCTTTTTCTCCTTTTTCTCCTTTTTCTCCTTTTTCTCCTTTTTCTCCTTTTTCTCCTTTTTCTCCTTTTTCTCCTTTTTCTCCTTTTTCTCCTTTTTCTCCTTTTTCTCCTTTTTCTCCTTTTTCTCCTTTTTCTCCTTTTTCTCCTTTTTCTCCTTTTTCTCCTTTTTCTCCTTTTTCTCCTTTTTCTCCTTTTTCTCCTTTTTCTCCTTTTTCTCCTTTTTCTCCTTTTTCTCCTTTTTCTCCTTTTTCTCCTTTTTCTCCTTTTTCTCCTTTTTCTCCTTTTTCTCCTTTTTCTCCTTTTTCTCCTTTTTCTCCTTTTTCTCCTTTTTCTCCTTTTTCTCCTTTTTCTCCTTTTTCTCCTTTTTCTCCTTTTTCTCCTTTTTCTCCTTTTTCTCCTTTTTCTCCTTTTTCTCCTTTTTCTCCTTTTTCTCCTTTTTCTCCTTTTTCTCCTTTTTCTCCTTTTTCTCCTTTTTCTCCTTTTTCTCCTTTTTCTCCTTTTTCTCCTTTTTCTCCTTTTTCTCCTTTTTCTCCTTTTTCTCCTTTTTCTCCTTTTTCTCCTTTTTCTCCTTTTTCTCCTTTTTCTCCTTTTTCTCCTTTTTCTCCTTTTTCTCCTTTTTCTCCTTTTTCTCCTTTTTCTCCTTTTTCTCCTTTTTCTCCTTTTTCTCCTTTTTCTCCTTTTTCTCCTTTTTCTCCTTTTTCTCCTTTTTCTCCTTTTTCTCCTTTTTCTCCTTTTTCTCCTTTTTCTCCTTTTTCTCCTTTTTCTCCTTTTTCTCCTTTTTCTCCTTTTTCTCCTTTTTCTCCTTTTTCTCCTTTTTCTCCTTTTTCTCCTTTTTCTCCTTTTTCTCCTTTTTCTCCTTTTTCTCCTTTTTCTCCTTTTTCTCCTTTTTCTCCTTTTTCTCCTTTTTCTCCTTTTTCTCCTTTTTCTCCTTTTTCTCCTTTTTCTCCTTTTTCTCCTTTTTCTCCTTTTTCTCCTTTTTCTCCNAGAACACAAGGAAGTTGCATACCTGTCTAATTTCAGTCTCTAATTCTGGCTACCTTTTATGGTTTCTCAGTCACGTTTAGAAGGTTACAGACAGCCCCACTCCACGAGCTGAATTCCTGCAGTAATTGTATAAATATGTGTTGGTCTGGCACAAGGCAGCTTCAGACAGTGTGCTGCTGTGCTCTGTTCAGGCTTGTTTCCATCATTTTACCAGCACGGCCTTAGGTAAGGCTGAGTTCAGCCTTAGGTGTAAGGACTGAAGCAAAGAAGGCATTCAGCAGCTCTCCCTTTTCTGCATTCTCAGTTATCATCTTTGTAGCTCTCTGTTGGACTCTTTTGGGTAGATCCCTGTCTCTGCTGAACTGGGCAGCCTAAAACTGAATGGAATATTCCATGCAAGGGCAGCATAAAGGAGCAGAAGAACCTCCCTCGATCTGCTGGCCACACTCCTCTTAATGCACCCCAGGATCCCATTGGCCTTCTTTGCCACAAGGGCACATTGCTGCCCCATGGAGAGCTCATGCCCACCAGCACTCCCAGGTACTTTTCCACAGGCTGCTTTCCAGCGGATCACCTCCCAGCCTGTTCTGGTGCAGTTCATCATTCCTCCGGAAGAGAAAAGCACGAACTGGCACATTAAACAAAATCATTCCGTGAAATAAATCTAAATGTAACTGAATCTGTGATTAAACCTGAATCTGGGATGATGTGCATATTAATTATAGTTTCTCATTTAATTTCCAAGGAACAGTTCATGCACAGTCAGACAGAAGTATGTTCAGCAATTGTCTATAATGGTACAAAAAAATGCTTAAGGCAAGGGTAGTGTTTCTGACATCTTTAAAGAGATGGAACAGGAGAAACCTCGTGAATGAATGTTTTGATTTATAGTTTGGTTTCAGATGGGATCCTGAGGCAGCATACCTGTGCAGTGAGCCAGCTGCTTAAAACCTGTAACAAAGCCACTGCTGAGTCAGTTTCCTTGTAAACTGTATGCACCTGAGTTATACTGCAGACATTTTTGGGATCTCTGGAAGAGGAGCTATATTCCATGGCAGCAAAGATTTTGAATATGTCGTCTAACTAAAATAAAATTTTAAATTTCTGTTGAACAAACTTTTTCTGCTTTACTGGCTGGAGCACTGCTGTAGTGGTTTAGGTGGTTACTTGCCCCTCCACCTTTTGTAAACCCTGGTTAGGACTCAAAAACACTGGAAGTTGATAAATGAAGCTTTATGTTTACAGCAATGCACAATATACAAGCAAATATTTACAAGATATAACAGATACTTACAGATATATAAAATGAAAAGGTAATACAGACACCACAGCCCNAGACACTGTGTTTACCTCTCTCTGCCAATAGTCTAATTTCTCACTCAAATTCTCCAATTAGCTCAAACCAACACAACTGCCCTATGAGGAGACGCTGAAGGATCTAGGGTAGGGTGTCCCTGCCCACGGCAAGGGGGTTGGAACTAGATGATCCTTGTGGTCCCTTCCAATCCTGACTGATTCTATGATTCTACATGTATTGGGTTTAAGCTAGCCCCCCTGAGCTGAAAAGCTCAATAAACACTAATTCGATTCGGAAGTAAAAAGAGATAAACTTCAACCATAAACAGGAGGTAAGGGGAGTTACAGAAGACGGGGAAAAGGGAACCAAAATACAGGGTGCAGGAGTGGGGGAAATTACAGAGGATAAAGGGGGGAAAGGGAGCAAAATACACAAAATAAAAGTTCAACTCATGAAATGGAAGCTGAGTCCAAGCACTGAGAATCAATGATTTTACAGTGGAGGCAGAAGGATGCAGGATTGATGGTGAAAGGCAGCGAGTAAGAGTTCCCAAAAATATGGTTCCTCCCCTCCTCATGTTTGCTGTAGAGCACATGGTGAGCAGCAGCAGAAGGGCAGCAAGTTGCTGGGCAGGTAGGAGAGACCAAGAGAGAGAGGAGACAAAATATCCACCCCTTTTATCGCAGTCTTGACAGGAAGTGGGAAGGGGCTAAACAACACCTGGGGGCAGGTCAGACCACCCCCAGGGAGGAGTCAGGAAGGCTTAACCCTTTACACTACGATTCTATGATTCTGTGACTTGAGGCTATTTGGTCTGGTGAAGAGAAGACTGGGAGAGGATATAAATGTATGAGGGATGTGGGTCAAGAGGGAGGGGACAAACTCTTCTCAGTTGTGCCCTGGGATAGGACAAGGGCTAATGTGTATAAACTACAGCACAGGAAGTTCCCCCTCAACATGAGGAAGAACTTCTTTACTGTAAGGGTGACAGAACACTTGAATAGTCTGCCCAGAGAGGTAGTGGAGTCTCCTTCTCTGGAGACTTTCAAGCCCTGTCTGGATGCATTTCTGTGCAATCTGAGCAGGGGGATTGGACTCGATGATCTGTGGAAGTCTCTTCCAACCCCTAACATCCTGTGACCTTGCTTGAATTGCAGCCATTTAAACAGAGCAATCAAGGAACCACCTAGGCACAGAAGGGACTAGCACTCTCTGGCATTTTTATCCCCTGCAGCTGTTCTAATTGCAACTCAGAACTTGATGGACTTCTTGGAATTAATATTCTTGAGTTGTTCCCCCTGAGTAAAGACACCCAATAGGAGACACTGAGTATTTAATATTTTTTAAATGATAACTTTTTTTGCGGGTCTGTAATATTCTTGCATGTCTATAAGCAGCTTAGTTTCTTCTGAAATGAAGCTAGAATACAAATAATTATACAGCTTAGTATCCAACAGGACTCTACTAAATGTAGGTTTCGTGTCAGTAGTCTCTATTTATTTCTCACGTGCTTAGCAATGATATAAAGCTATTCCTCACTCTATTCTATTTAGATGACCAGTATCTAATGTAATTGTTTTGGCTTTTCAGATCTTCTTTTCTCTTCCCTGGCTGGCTGGATGCACAGCTCCCACTGAAAGCTATTAGTGCTTGCTGGGTAAACCAGAGACTAAGCTTTCCACTGTAAATTCTTTTAATCAGAGAGGATTTTTTTTCAAAATTTCTTTCCAAGAGATATGGATCAATCTCAGCTAAAAAAATCTCAGTTGGGACATATTTTGACCTAAGCTGCATGCACACAGGTCTCACTAACATATATAGGAGCCTTCCTGTTAAATTTTTTTCAGACCACTTTCAAATGTGCTGTCAAATTTACCATATTCATAGACTTTGCTTTGTTACTGGCCTTGAAAAAAAAAATAAAATCTGAAAGATTATCCTTTAGTAAAATACTGGTAAGAAGCAGACCTTTGCCTTCACTTATGGTTTCAGAAAAATATACTTTCTGTTAGTTTGACTCCTCAAACCCAGTGGCTCTTCAGGACAAAGTCTCTTCACTCAACTTGTTCAGCAGTAAGAACTGATGAGTTCACTATTTGTATGTCACAGCTCAGAGGAAGTGCTGCTGTTGCTACCACATCAGCATTTCAGCACATAATATTTTCTTGATGCTAGGTACTGTCTTACATACTGCCTCAGCAATGTTACGGCACAATAGCTGCTGGTATACCGCTGGAATGAAGTAGGAAAAGAAGTAGTTGTCCTCATCTGAATGCAGAAGAGGTTTACAGCACTCTTCTTAAAAGTGGGGATATTTACCTTTCTGTCTTTCTGCGATGGTTTGAGAATTACCCCCTTCCCCCTTTCCCTCTCCCCCACATATAGGAATTCACCCAGACTAAACTCAGCCAGCTAGAAGCTAAGGAAGCTATATTTTACAGCTTAGCACAATTTACAAGCATATATATACACAATACATGCAGATATTCACAGTTATATACAAGGTAAAAGTAATACAGAAACACAAAATCCCTCCCGATAGAGTCAGACTGCCCAAAAGGCTCCCAACCAACCTCACCCCCTTCTCCCTTCTTTCCCTCTCATCAGAAACAAACAGATAAATCTCTGTATTAGCTCACATGATAAATCTGCAGAGATCTGAGGTAAAATGTCAAAATAAAACAACAAGAAAGGTTAGAGGCAAGAGTTAGATCTGGTTATATATATTTTCATGCAAAAGAGCCAAACCAAGATGCAAACAGAAGAATAATCATAGAATCATAGAATGGTTTAGGTTGGAAGTGACCTTAAAAATCATCCAGTTCCAACCCCCGGTTATAGGCAGGGACACCTCCCACTAGATCAAGTCGCTCAAGATCTCATCCGGCCTGGTCTTGAACCCCTCCAGGGAAGAAGCAGCCACAACCTCCCTGGGCAGCCCATTCCAGTGTCTTGCCACCCTCACTGTGAAGAACTTTCTCCTAACATCTCATTTAAATCTCCCTTCCTGCAGTTTGAACCCATCNGGTTTAGGTTGGAAGTGACCTTAAAAATCATCCAGTTCCAACCCCCGGTTATAGGCAGGGACACCTCCCACTAGATCAAGTCGCTCAAGATCTCATCCGGCCTGGTCTTGAACCCCTCCAGGGAAGAAGCAGCCACAACCTCCCTGGGCAGCCCATTCCAGTGTCTTGCCACCCTCACTGTGAAGAACTTTCTCCTAACATCTCATTTAAATCTCCCTTCCTGCAGTTTGAACCCATCCCCTCTCATCCTGTCATTACAAGACCTTGTGAACAGTCCCTCCCCAGCCTTCCTGTAGGCCCCCTTCAGATACTGGAAGGCTGCTATAAGGTCGCCTGGAAGCCTTCTCTTCTCCAGGCTGAAAAGTCCCTACTCTTTCAGCCTGTCCTCATAGTAGAACTGCTCCAGCCCTCTGATCATCTTCATGGCCCTCCTCTGGACTCTCTCCAACAGTTCCATGTCCTTCTCGTGCTGGGGGCTCCAGAACTGCACACAGTACTCCAGGTGGGGTCTGACCAGAGAACTAAGTGAGAAGTGTGTGAGAAGTGAGTGCCTTATCTATATTTTGACCATTTGTGTCTTTCAGCAGAAGAATGAGTGATATAGGTCACTATTATTTTTTTCTCACAGCCAAGGATTTAATTTTCTCTCATTAAAATATTCCAATTAGCCTCAAACCGTCACACTTTGCCAAGGTTAAAGGGAGAAGAGAAGATGATCCAGCCTGGCTGCTCTGTGTTGATGCACCCTTACAATTTTTTCTCTCTCTTCACTGAGCCCCTGCATGGCATAAAACAACTTCTGCATATCTCTTCACAGGGTGAGGAGGCTGAGGAGGGAAGGTCTTTCATTCAAGCAAATTACAGAGATTCCAATGTATTTGTAGAGGATTTCAGTTCTGGGAGGTAAAAAGCAGCATATATTGAGCTTGTATGTTTCCAAGAGAATTTTAAATATACTACTTACCACATATTAAAACAAGTCAAATATTTACAGATTTCACACCAAGTATAATTATAGACTCATCAAATCATAGAATGATCTAATGATTTGGGTTGTAACAGACTTTTAAAGGTCCACACACTCCAACTTCCTTGCAGTAAGAAGGATCAAATTGCTGCATAAAAGAGTCCAGTGCAGAGCCATGAAGATGATTAAGGGAATCAAATACCTGCCTTAGAGGAAAGGCTGGGGGAAGAGGTTTTTTTAGCTCAGAGAGGAGGAGACTGAGGAGTGACCTCATTCATGCTTGTAAATACATAAATGGAAAATGTCAGGAGGATGGAACCAGGCATCACCCCTCAGTGATGTCCAGTCATAGAACAGGGGGCAATGGGTGCAAGCTGGGGCATAGGAGGTTCCAGGTAAACATAAGGCAAAACTTTTTCACCTTTTCTGTGAGAGTGATAGAACACTGGAAGAAGCTGCCCAGAGAAGTGGAGTCTCCTTCTCCAGAGGCCTTCTAAACCCACCCAGACACGTTCCTGTGTGATCTACTGTGGTGTGTGAGGAACTTCCCAAACCTCCCCCAATTAAAATCTCCCAGACCAGCTCAGATGGCTTGGAAGTAAAATAAAGCTGAACTTTACAGCCAAGCTAAATGTACAAGCATATATACAAAATTTATTTACAAGTATTTACTGTTACATACAATTTGGGAATAATACAGGAAGCCAGTGTTCCTTCTTGGAGAAATAAAGCCCAGAAGAGGCCAGTGCCACCCTCTCTCACCCCAGACAGAAAACAGCCAGCAAGGCTTCCTGTTGTCTGGAAAATGCCAGTGGAGGAGTTAGATGAGCAAAGGAACAGCAAACAGATCCAGTGCCCAAGAGCAAAGAAGAAAGAACTGTTTATGCATTGGCTTTTCACACCTCTTAGCAAACTAATGAATGATATAGACATTATCATAGTTATTCTTTCACGATTGATGCCCTGCTTATTCATATTCTGCACTGAACTTTCAGGGAAATACCAATTTCTCTTATTAGAATATTCCAATAAGCTTTAAACTTCTACACATACTCTAGGAAATCCTGCTCTGGCAGGAAAGTTGGTCTAGATGATCTTTTGAGGTCTCTCCCAATCCCTAACATCCTGTAATTCTGTGGTCAGACCTCCATTCAACCTGACCTGTAATGATTCCAGGAATGGGGCATCTACCACCTCTCTGTTTTACCAGCCTTGGTGAAAAGTTTTCTTCCTTGTATCTAGTCTAAACCACCCCTCTTTTGATTTGTAACCATGACCTCTTGCCTTGTCACAATGGGCCCTGCTGAAAAACTGTCCCCATTCAGTACTGGAAGAATAGAATAGAATAGAATAGAATAGAATAGAATAGAATAGAATAGAATAGAATAGAATAGAATAGAATAGAATAGAATAGAATAGAATAGAATAGAATAGAAAGAAGAGAATAAGCCAAGTTGGAGGAGACCTCCAAGATCATCCAGTCCAACCTATCACCCAGCCCTAGCCAATAGCACTGAGTGTCCCATCCAGTCTTTTCTTGAAAGGACACAATAAGGTCTCCTTGGAACATGCTCTTTTCCAGACAGAGCAACAGCAACTCTCTCAAGCCTGCCCACATGCTGAAGAGTCCAGAGCTGGGCACAGTGCTCCACTTAGGGTCTCTCTAGAGTGAAGCAGAGCAGCAGAATCACCTCTCTCTTAATGTTTTCAATAATTTAATTAAAATACCCTTCTAAAGTATTTTGCAAAGCATTTATAGTTTTACAAGTGGCACTCGCAACAAGAATTTTACTTTCATGATGTGGATTTGAGATGCAATCTGGTTTAAGTATTTTTCTTTTCTTCAGCAGATTTTTTTATGCTTATATTGAAATTTTCTTCATTCTTCTTATTTGAAGCACTTTAAACTGCCTCATTGCTGCTAGAAGCATTGTAGGCTAATCTGTGACCAGCAACATGAGGACTGTATTTCACTGGCAACTCTAGGACTGTGTTTCACAGGATGGAAACACAGCTCTTTGACATTCTAATAGAGGAAGGACTTAAGCTTGCTTGGCCAGATTGAGTACAGAACAATCCAGTAATTGCTCACACATAACCAAGAGTTAGCTCTGCTGCTGCCATAATTCTTTCTGGTTTTCTTACTTTGCAGTCCCATAACATTAGACATCAGAAATTCGTCATGGGCAACTGCACAAGTGGTAGATACAGAAAAGTATGAAAATCCCAACAACTCTGCCTGGACAGTATTTTGAAGAGGAAAGATGTAGACAGACCCTGGAAGAGTAGGCACACAGTCTTGTATTGCATAGAGTGGACCATTTTTGAGCTATGTGCCAACCTACATATTTTGTGTAGGTCAAGGTGATCCTCAGGTTTCCCTGAAAAATCATGGTCTTTTTCTTTGAGCACAGGATGAAAATGAGAGCTTGAGTGTCTGCCTCCACCTTTGCAAGGGGTTCTTAGTGTGAACCAGGATGAGTGACTCACAATCTATAAACCTGAGGGCTTTTTAATCTAAGAAAAATGGGCTAGTAAGAGACATCTCTTTCTAGATCTGTAAAATGTTGAGTTCCATGAGGAGGAGCTAGCTGATATTATTTTGTAGTGTCTCCCAGTAATATGGATTCCCAAATATTTGGCAAGCCATGTAGTTTAAGCTCACTTTCTCCAAATGGAAATAACCTTTTAGAAAATAAGAACTAAACTGTACCAGAATAACATCCAGATCTGCAGTCAGGCATAGTGGACTCCATGCTCTCTGCCAGCCCTCAGCTCTGATCCCAGCCTCCAGGGCAAAATATACTTCAAAGTATAAACTGAAACTGTGCAATGACTTTTGTTAAGTTAGAAGGATTTTCCCAAATGGAATTTGTTGGAATACTTGGACTTGTTTTCTCAAGAAGTGCTAAGAGAGGAGCTTCTCAAATGCTTGAAGTCAAATATACTCCTGTGATTAAATGACTGTGACTTCTGAAAATGTTTTCTTACACCATCGTCCCACTTGTAGTACTTNGGGAGGGTTGTGAAAAATCCTGAAGGTTCTGAATCTAATCCTCTGACAAAATAAACAGGTTTAAGGAAATAACCATACTTCATGAAAGTGCGTGTTTTGAGTCCCAATTGCTGTTTGATTTTGTACTAGCAATTTAAAGTACAATTAGGAGCAAAATAGCCAGTTGTTAAGGGCCACCAATGCATTAAAGCCAGGAGACAATGGTGGCTTGTGCTTAGTATGCAGATCATATCAACCCCAACTGCAGGGCTGATCATTAGGATTCTGGACAACTGGTCTGCTCTGATGGTGAATAAAGAGCAGGGCTGAATGTTGGGCTTCAGTCATACACTTCTAGTAGTTAATCCTCTTTGTAACGGTCGATTTACATGTTAGAAGATCTAAAAGACAGGAAGTACAGTGTCTGGCACCGAGTTTTGGTCAGAGAGTTTTCTGTTCACCTTCCTATGGCAGGAACTGCAGTTTCCCCCCACCCTGTTATTTTGTAGCTTGCTTTGAAAGATTTTCATGCATTACACAGCAATACATCAACCGAAAAGCATGTTTGGATTCTCTGCTTCTACATCTGGAAATCAGGGTGTTTGTAATGTATATTAAATACTGAATATTGTCTAAGAAGTGTAACAGCACTGCTGAATATGACTCAACAGCAGAAAAAAAAAAGTTCAGGGTGAATATTCATGTGTATTTCAAGCCACTTTGTCCATAATACGCAGTATAGCTTGATGCAGTTATCCTCTTTTAATCCAATTATAAACTGTAGAAAATATTACTGAGTAAGTTATAAGCCAGCTTTAAAATAGTGGTAGGTCGCCATGGATCTGACGGTAGGTAGTAATTTACTAAGGTAACCCAAACCCACAAGTGTACTCTTGTGTGTCACAGCAGGTCCACGCTCTTTAAATGCAGCCTGTGAGCAAAACGTACAAATTGCAGTCCCCTGCGATCACTCAGATTTCCCCCTCTAGGCTACCTTCAGCTCAGACCTTGCCAACAGGCAGAGAACCTTCCAGAAGGGCAGGCTGTGAGAATGACAGCAGGCAATTATCAGGCAATGTGGGAGTCTGAACCAGTCAGAGGCAGGCATTCTCTATCCCATCTGTGGTCCAGCTCAGCAGTGGTTTTTGAAGGGTTCTGAAGGGCACTGGGGCTAACAGTGGCAGGGGGAACAGTGCAATCCTATCTCCTTCATTTGCACAGCCAGCTGGGACCACTGCACTGACCCATCTGAACTTTTATTCTGGATCAGATTATGGCAAAATTTCTTAAAGGAGAAACCATCATGCTGACCACACAATCTGCACTATGACCACTGCAACAGACAAGTTCATAGAATCATAGAAGGGTTTTGGTTGTAACCAGACTTTAAAGGTCATCTACTTCACCTCCCTTGCAGTAAGCAGGGACATCTTCAACTAGATCAGGTTTCTCTGAGTCCCACCCAACCTGACCTGTAATGTTTCCAGTAATAGAGCATCTACCACCACTCTGGGCAAACTGTGCCAGTGCTTCACCACCCTCACTGTTAAAAATCTGTTCTCTATGTCTAGTCTAAATGTCCCCTTTTCAAGTTCACAACCATTACCCCTTGTACTGCCACAACAGACCTGGCTAAAAACCCTGTCCTCATCTTTCTTACAGGTCCCTGTTAAGCACTGAAAGTTCAGAATAAGGTCTCTCCAGACCTTTCTCTTCTCCACACTGAACAACCTCAACTGTTTCTCCCTTTCTTCATAGGAGAGGTGCTCCAGCCCCCTGATTACTTCTGTGGCTGTGCTGGTTTGAGGTTAATTGGAATATTTTAATGAGGGAAATTAGGTTATAGGCTGAAAAAGGAAAATATTTATGATGTCTCCTTCACTCATAGGTTTGCTGACAGATACAAAAGTAAGAACCCAAACATAAATAAGACAGAGCTCTGGGTCTGAGCTCTGGGCTGTTGGTCTCTCCATTCCATTGGCTTCCAGCTAAATCTGTGTAACCCAACTAATCAAGTCGTACTTCTAACCCCCTGGCTGATCTTCCCTGCTTACCTGGCACGTAAGACAGATACTGGGGTAAGACTGGGGGGGATAGGGAGGAGAAGGAACGTGGAAGGGTGGTTGGGAACCCCTCTTGGGGACTCTGATCCCTGGGAGGGGTGTGGTGTTTTAGTATTACCTTTTTATTGTATATATCTGTTAATATCTTTAATATATTGTAAACATCTGCTTGTATATTGTGCAAAGCTGTAAATATAAACCTTCATTCCTTAACTTCCAGCCATCTGAGTCTAGTCTGGGTGATTTCAAAAGTGCGGAGTGGGCAGATAACTCCCAAACTACCACAGTGGGCCTCCTCTGCACCCACTCCAGCATGTCCATGTCTTTTCTGTACTGAAAACTTCAGAGGTGGGTGCAGCAGTCCATGTGAAGTTTCACCAGAGTGGAGCATCAGAATCACCTCCTTTGGTCTGCTGGCTACACTCTTCTGGTGTGGCCCAGGGAATGATACATCTATTGGGCTGCAAACACAAATACTGATGACTTATGTTCAACATTTCATCCACCAAGCTGTGGCACTTGTTAACATTCAACATTGTGTCTGTGTCTGAATGTGTTATGTTATCTGATCCTATTTAGTCTCCGTGATGTCAGTTCAGTTTCATATGTCAGTTGGCTCCCAAACACTCTGAAAAGGCTGCTGTTTCTGTTTCAGTGGTCATTCATTTTCTGCCTAGATGTTCTGTGCCCCTCTGGGTCTCCCTGTCTCTCAGCAAGTGGCTTGATGGGCAAGCAATTTAATCACCTTGAATCTGCACAGGTATTTCCTGTAGTTTTTTATCTTTTCCAAAATACAGTTACATAGGCAGATGAGATTTTTGCTTGTAGCTCATGAGTGAAAAAATTACAATATGTCATGCTAGGTGTTAAATGTTTCCTAGTAGGTGTATCTTTGACCTAGGGAAGTTTCAGACTTCACTCATTTGCAATGTGGAAACAAGTACATTTATTTTGCTCTTATTGACAGCCAAAATAGAGTGAGACATCATTCAAATACAAAAGCTGGGGAATGATTTGGATTAATCTGTAAAGAGAGCCACTTTGGTTTCTCCAATTAGGAAATAAAAGTTTACCAGAAATTTTTGAAGCATAAAAGCTGCTAGCATGTGATATGGAGTCCAGCTACCCTTGCTCTTCCAGCTACCCTTGCTCTTCTTTTTTTTTTTTTTCCAGTAGTGCTAAGCTTTGCTGTGTAAGCTGTTCAATGAGGAGATGAAGGATGGTAACTAAATACCTTTTTAGTATCTAAAGGCCAAGTTGTTTGTGGATCACTGTCTGGGATTTTGGGTATTGGCTATGTCTTGTACCGTACCTATGAAAGAGAAGGTGAGGATAAAGGTGTGATGATCAATGGTGCTGGTGATCAATGGTGCCAAGTCCTGCTGGAGATCTGCAACTGGTGGAATCCCCCAGGGATCAGTACTGGGCCTGTTGCTGTTCAACATCATCCTCAATGACATGGATGAAGGGACAGACAGACGGACAGTCTGCTCGGCAGGTTTGCTGACAATACCAAACTGGGAGGCTGTGAGGCCATTCAGCTGGTCAGCAACTGGCTGGACAGACTGAGAGCTGGGCACAGAGGAATCAAATGAGGTTCAACAAGGGTAACTGCAGAGTCCTGCACCTGGCAAGGAGTAATAAACTGCACCAGTAAAGGTTGGGAGGTGATCTGCTGGAAAGCAGCCCTGTGGAGAGGGACCTGGGAGTGCTGGTGGACAAGCATGTGGTAGCAATGTGCCCTTGTGGCCAAGAAGGCCAGTGGGATCCTGGGGTGCACTAAGAAGAGTGTGGCCAGCAGATCAGGGGAGGTTCTCCTCTCCCTCTGCTCTGCTCTGGTGTGACCTCAGCTGGAACACTGCATTACAGAGATCTAATCAAAAAAGTTCAGTGGAGGGCTACAAGGATCATTAACAGGCTGGAGCACTGCCCTGCAAGGAGAGGCTGAGGGACCTGGGGCTTTTTAGTCTGGAGAAGACTGAGATGAGATCTATTTATAAATATCTGAGGGCTGGGGATCAAGAGGGAGGGGACAAACTCTTCTCAATTGTGTCCTATGATAGAACAAGGGGTAATGGAAATAAACTATAGCACAGGAAGTTCCACCTCAACACGAGGAAGAACTTTACTGTAAGGGTGAAAGCACTGGAACAGGCTACCCAGAGACGTTGTGGAGTCTCCTTCACTTGAGACTTTCAAAACCTGTCTGGATTCGTTCCTGTGCAACCTGAGCTAGATTGTATGGTCCTGCTCTGGGAAGGGGGTTGGACTTGGTGATCTGTGGGTGTCCCTTCCAACCCCTAATATCTTGTGGTCCCGTGATCCTGTTATCCTGTGTGTGTATGCATTTATAATCTCTGAAGAGCAGAAGGATGGTAGAAACATACAGGTACTGTGAAGTAAGGAAGCAGCTGGCTGGAAAGACAATCTTGGACTTGTGATCAAGGAATTTCTTGACATAGTTTGATCTTAACCAAACTCAACAAAGTGAAACTTCTTATAAATACTGTTTGAAAAGTGAAAAACCCCAGCAACATTTGTAGTGTCTCATTCCATCATGTTTGGATTTTGTCTTTTCTGTAGGAGTTAAAAAGACTCCAGACAGTGTTTATACTCTGGCCACCATGGATAATACTTTTTCTTCTCTTAATGGAATGTGGTGCACAGTGATAGTTATGTCTGTTTCACAGGAAAGAGATAGACCTAGCTTAGGTTACAAGTCCAGTTCACCCATACAATACCACTTTTCAGAGCCAATGCCTACTGCATTGATATTTGTTAGCTTTCATTGGGATGTATGATGACTACATTTCTTCAGAGATATGCAGAACCAAGGAAATAAATGTAACAAACCTTTCAATAGTATTTTTTTGGTTTTTCTTGATTTCTGCTTCTGCTTTGGAGTGCATCTAATACATTTATCATTGCTTACAAATGTGCAAACAAAATTAAAGCTGCAGAATAAATTTCTGCTTAACATTTTCCAAATAGAATTAATTTGCATCCATAGATTTTCAGGTAATCACAATAAATCGACTTGAAGACCAAAGCTCAAAATATAAGAGAACAAATAATTAGATATTGAGCTGTTCTAGTGGGAGGTGTTCCTGCTTATGATGGGGGGTTGAAACTAAATCATCTTTGAGGTCCCTTCCCATCTAAAACCATTATATGAAAATAGAAAATAAAGTGTCAGCTGAAATAGTAATCTCAGGTGTAACTTGTTCAATTTAGCAAGACATTTCAGTTTTGGAGGTGGGGTTTGAAACACATACATGGCACAACATTGTGGACAGGGAACTGGTAAGAAGTGAGGATGGAAAATTGTGAGTATACAGATACAAACAAGATTTAGCCTGCAGCATCTTACCAGAGTGAGCAGATCAAGATGCAGATCATCTGTGTCCCATCTCTTTAACCCCACTCCTGTCTTGATCTTCCCCTTTCCCCTTTATTGCATTAGCTGCATTCTCCAGTTCCTTGCCTTGACACTGCTAATGCTATCCTCAGCTGCCTTAATCCACTATAATGTGCATAAAACCTACTCTATTTCTTCTGTACAGCTTGACTTGAGCAACACTAGGAGCTTAAATTGACCTTTCAAGGGGTTCAACACGTGCCAGTTTCAACACGAAGGGGAAGAAGGTCAGAAGGTATACCACAGAAGGGAAGAGAATAAAGTGCATTCATTAAGAAAGTCTCCATTTTTCTGGCAGGTTTTTCATTTTGTGAAATTTTCACAGTGGTTCAGAGTGGGAACAGGTGGATGTCAAAAAACTGCTGCTCAATGGTATGAGTAAAAAATGGAATATGAGCTGCAGGCCCATTTCCCCAGAAATAAAGAGATACACTGTTGACATTGACACGTTAAACACATCATAAAATCATAGAATGGTTTATGTTGGAAAGGACCTCAAAGGTCATCTAGTTCCAACCCCCCACCATAGGCAGGGACACCTCCCACTAGAACAGGTCTCTCAAATGTGCAGATTCAAGTATACATTTGTGCAAATAGTGTACAAATGAAACAGGCAGAAATTCTATTGTCTAGATAAATGGGTTATTTTTTATTCTGTTATTGCAATTTTCCTGTTAATATTAAACAGCAAGTGCAGACCACTGATGTATCTGTTACCAAATTAGCCAAACCCCCTTGGAAATTAACTTACAGCTCTGCTGTTTAGTCTCTGTGTGTTACATCCCTACTTTTCACTCTCCAATTTTTTAAAGACAAATACTTCCATTACCATAGCAACCACAGTAACATGTGATACTGCACATAAGAAGCATCTTCTACGGAAGCACACAGTACCAAGCACAGTACGGAAGCTGTCAACTCTTGGGGGCAGCAAATGCTGTAAATAAAACAATTCAAATACATCATTCAAACAAATGACAGAAGGCTAACCTCATGAAATTCAACAAGGCCAAGTGTAAGGTCCTGCACCTGGGTCAGCGCAATCTCAAGCACAACTCCAGGCTGGGTGGTGAGTGGCTGAGAGCAGCCCCGAGCCAAAGGACCTAGGGGTCTGGGGTGATGAAAAGCTCAACATGAGCCTGCAGTGTGCACATGTGGCCCAGACAGCAACTGTATGNTGACAGAAGGCTAACCTCATGAAATTCAACAAGGCCAAGTGTAAGGTCCTGCACCTGGGTCAGCGCAATCTCAAGCACAACTCCAGGCTGGGTGGTGAGTGGCTGAGAGCAGCCCCGAGCCAAAGGACCTAGGGGTCTGGGGTGATGAAAAGCTCAACATGAGCCTGCAGTGTGCACATGTGGCCCAGACAGCAACTGTATGCTGGGCTACATTAAGAGAAGTGTGACCAGCAGGGCAAGGGAGGGGATTCTGCCCCTTTGCTCTGCTCTCCTCACACCCCACCTGGAGGTGCAGTTCTGGAGCCCCCAACACAGGAAGGACATGTAACTGCTGGAGAGAGTTCAGAGGAGGGCAAAGATGATTGGAGGGCTGCAGCAGCTCTGCTATGAGGACAGGCTGAGAGAGTTGGGGCTTTTCAGCCTGGAGAAGAGAAGGCTTCCAGGAGACCTTATAGTAACCTTCCAGTACCTGAAGGGGACCTACAGGAGGGCCGGGGAGGGACTGTTCACAAGGTCTTGTAATGACAAGACAAGGTGTAATGGTTTTAAACTGGCAGAGGGAAGATTTAGGCAAGATGTTAGGAGAAAGTTCTTCATAGTGAGAGTGGTGAGACACTGGAACAGGTTGCCCAGGGAGGTTGTGGCTGCTCCTTCCCTGGAGGTGTTCAAGGCCAGGCTGGATGAGGTCTTGAGTGACCTGTTCTAGTGGGAGGTGTCCCTGCCTATGGCAGGGGATTGGAACTAGATGATCTTTGAGGTCTCTTCCAACCTTAACCATTCAATTATTCTAAGTCTCACACTAGTGATGCAACACAAAGACTGCTTTGTTTGTGCTACTGTAGGACCCTTCAGATACTTCCTCCTATTGATTGTATGCTTCATGCACACTATTCATAATCATTTCATAACACTTGTATTTTCTAAAGTTTACAGTGGTCTTCTGTTGTCAATATTGGCTTTTTAAGTTTACTTTTATTAAACTTATAAAATCACTACATTTACAAAATTATTAAACTTACAAAATTATCTGTGATTCAGTCAGAGTTCAGTTTGTGCATGTAGATAACTTTGTATGCCTACAGATGCCCATGACAATGCCAATAAATATCTCAGAAGTCTCTTTAGGAAAAGGTGGGGATGTAAGTCCTGTGTCCGCTAATGTTTCAGCTCTTTTTACTTAGGATTGATTTATGCTTCCTTCTTCAATTACAGCTATTTTTCCATCTTATGTTCAAATGCAGCAAAGGTAGGTTGCTAAAATGACACTGGAAGGAGCAGATAAGATAAATTAACAGTCCTTTGTGTAGCACAAACTTCCAGGTTGTGTAGACAGATGTAAATTCATGAGTGAGGTTTGACACATAGGATTACAGCAGCACCATTTGGTAGATGGAGGTTTGTTGTTTTGTTGGGTTTTTTATATAATAATGTCATGAAATTATTTAAGCCTTGCAAGTATTTAATCTGCATTTTTACAGGCCAGAAGAACTTAAGAGTAGTGTAATTTAACAGCAACTGTCTTGAGCCAAATCGAAGATGAGCATATTGCAATGCAGTTTTCATCTGCTAAACTACACCTTACTGCACCCTGCTTTGGTCCTAAAAAGGAAGGGTTACCACACCAGAATATGAGAATGGCCATCCCATGCCACGCTAAAAGCATCCATCAAGCTTTTGTCTCCACCAGTGGTTGTAAATGAAAGCCACTACTCAGTTCTTTTCATCACAGAGACTTGCTGTGCCTGTTGTAGTGTTATGAGTGCAGTTGAAGAGAAATATTTGTGTGTAAGAATTTTGTTCATAAAATGAGCTCTTTCTTTTCCTCAGAAATGTCCTTAGTGGCTAAAGTAAGCCTTGTGGTCTAAAGGGATAGTGTGTGTATTCATTGACCAAAACAGGGGAAAAATTATAAATAATAAAATATGAACTTAAATTGTACTTGCACAATCTGTAAACACACACTAGAACTACCTTGACAAGCAACCAAAGCCACCTTACCAGAGTGACTAGCTGGTCTCACTGAAACAACTGATATTGCAGAAACTGTGACTTGATCTCAAAAGGGGGTGAGGGGAGAGAGAAATCTCTTTTCTTTTTAGATAAATTACTTAAATTACCTCCTTTCATTGCTGGGCTTATCATCTGGTGTTTTGTTAGACCTTTTGAACCACTTGGCACAGAAATGTAACACTGCAACACCCCAATTACCTGTAAATAAATCTTACATCTATTATTTAATCCTTCTAGCCTCCTGAAGGTGGATTAGGGAGCTTCCATCCTCAAGGGGGCTGCCTGCATTGATGCTGAGACAGAGAATAGGAGCCCTGCAGGGTCAGTTTGAGGATAGAAACATGACCGGTGCAGCGGAACTGGTACTGCTACTGTGATCCTCCTGGACTAAACTTCAAATGAGCCCTACTATTTCCTTCAGTTGTTGTTGACCAGAAACAGCTACAGCTGTTTCTCTTGGGAGTTTCTTACGGAATCAGTAGATATGTCCTAAAGAAAAATAAATTACTTGGGCATACAGTACCTGCCACCCTTTTTGCACCAAATGCAAACATGTGCCGAAACAAGGGAGAGAGGGTAAACCTTTTGTTAGTTGCAAGATGTAGCATTGTGTGCTGGTTTGAAATAATTGGAGAATTTGAGTGAGAAATTAGACTATTGGCTGAGAGAGGAAAACACAATATGTCACTTCACCAGAGTTTTACTGAGAAAGAAAAAAAATTGTTTTTAAAGTGCTGTTCCCAAAACAATAGATATTAGATGGTTTCTGACCGCTCTGGCTGCGGCTGCTTCTCTCTGCATGGTCTCCTTTGTCTCTTTGTCTGGGTAGATAATTCTCAGTAAAACTACTAACTTCTTTCTACTACTAATCCCCTTGGCCAATCTACTTCAGCTTATCTGCAGCATCAACAGGTGGTGAGATAAGACTGGGGAAGGAGGGAAAGGTGGTAGAGGTGGTTGGTTACCCCTCTAGTGGGGATTTTGGTCTCTGGGAGGGGTGTGGTGTCTGTATTACCTTTTCATTGTATATATCTGTAAATATCTGTTATACCTTGTAAATATTTGCTTGTATATTGTGCCTTGCTGTAAATATAAATCTTCATTCATTAACTTCCAGTGTTTTCTGAGTCCTAGCCAGGGTTTATAAAAAGGTGGCGGGGACAGATAACTGCTAAACCACTACACATTGATAGAGTTCTAGCAGGAATTCACCATGAAAAAGAGAACAGCACTCTCAGAATGGAAGCACACAAAAACGAAGAAGAAAAGATGATACAATCTATCAAAAACTATGAGAACACTTGTCATGGATTGATCTGAATCTGCTGCTGATACTCAATACCATGCTGCCGCCATACCAGCTTCAAAATGAAAGGGCTGGCTAGAACAAAGTATCATGGGGCTTGAAGTTCATATTGTAACATGACAGATTTCCTGTTCTGGTTGGTGCTTCTGGCTCCTGAGTTTCTTTGGGTGTTGCTTTTTTCTGCGGGGCTGGCTTCTGTGTGTTATGGTACGGAGAACAGTTTGATCGCTGGCTTCTGCTGCTGCTTCTGCATTTTTCCTGCACTTTCCTGCCTACAGGCTGAGGTATTTCTAGTAGAACTCTTTGTCTCATCCCTGAAGGGTGTTTTTGTTACTTTCCCTTCTGTCTGTGTTGGGGGAGAAGGAGGCTTGTGAGATCTGGCTGTATTAACCCAGGACAGTCCATATTTGGCACCAAATGTGGGCCTTGAATAGCAGACTGTCTGTAATGGAGTGGCAATTAATTGATAAGAGATATGATTTTCCAACATTAATATTGTTTATTAATTTTGATATTCAAAACCCTTAACACCCCTCACCACTAATTTTAATAACAATCAGTTCTTTTGCAATGGTCATGGAAGACATTACATAAGGGATAACTAGATCTGGGAATAAACACCAATAATATATAAACATCAACTGAACTAAATTGAACTGGAAGAGAAGGTTCTTGCAGTTACTTATCCTGCTTGCCCACTAGATGGACTCAGGGCCCCTTTTGTGCTCACAGCAGAAGGCTAGGTAAATGACAGGAAGCTTTAGATACTTACAAATATTGTTTCTCCCGACTTGTGGGGCTGGCAACCGATTAAGACAGTACCCAAATGCTTGCTGGGAATTCTGTCAATTGGCTGCTGAGACTTCTGATTCTTCCTAGGCTTCACAGGATGCTGGGGAAAGTGAGCAGATGATATCAGACCTGGTCCTGGCTTTCTCTGGACGAATTGTATGCCTCCAGTGCTGTTTGTCTTGAGAGGTGCCAGCAGGATGTCTTGCAATTTGCAGTCTCAGCACAGTGTCACACTGGCTGCTGGCTATGTAGGCCTCTTGCACAAGCAGATGAGAGCTGTTTCCTGGTAAACTTGAAGCAAGCAGTTTCCAGGCTGTTCAGCAGGATGAGTTATAGCTTAATGCTATAAACAATAAGGCATTATCACTGCCAGTGGCAGAGAACTATAACAGCAGGCAGCAGAAAGCACAATTACAATGGCAGACCACAAATACAACAGCAGAGACAAGTTACCTGCACATCTGGTTTTATATCCATGCCTGAGACTAATGGGCCTTTGGACACAGATTAGCCAATCAACATGGCTGTTAGTCAAGTTTGACCATATTAGGTGAAGCCACAGGCTTGCTATACCCATATATGGGAAGAGCATAGGCCCTTGTGATGGGATAACGCTTAATTAGGCTTGATATTCCGCGGATGAGGGGGTCTTTTGGTTCCGGTCGGCAGAAACAAACACACGAATCGCTTCAAACACCAGGTGCAACAAGTTAACAATCAGAACTTAGGAAACAGAGAGGTTACATACAAACTAGATCCTGACCGTGCCTATAAAATGCCCGCGAGGCGCAAGGGGAAAACACGCTCCTTCCCAGACCCGAGGGGGGCGGGGGGGAAAGAAGGGAAAAAGCGACTTAGCCCAGAATAGGGAAATAGGGAGAGAGAGAGAAGGGGGCCAGACTTGCCACTTCTCTGTGTCCATTGCTGTGCTTCGCTGCCTGCTGCCTGTTGCTGTGCATGTGGCTGGGCTCTTCACAGCCACTGCGGGAGACGACGGTGAGCGAGGAGAGTGAGGAAGAGCAGAAGAAGAGCCCCCCCTTAAATACCCTAGGGGGCGTGTGAAACTGACCAATGGATATTCAGCATTCTCTAGCTGACCAATTGATTCAAAAAGCTCCACACATACGTGCCGCCCGAGGTCTCCCTGGCTCCTGGGGCCACGTGGGGTGCCCCTGCCCCTCAACCCCTACTGGACCTTGGATGGTAGGGGGAGGAGAGAGCCCAGGGTTTGGACCAGTTCTAGGGTGTTTGTCACCCCATACCGGGACAGGCCTGCACAGGGTTGTCACAAGCCAAGTGCATGTACTTTGTTCTCCACAGGAAGCAAGCAGGAGCAAAACAAGGTTGGGCAAGCCTAGGTGCTTAGACTCCATGGCTCCAGATCTTTTATCCTTTTTCCCATGGTTGCTTCTCCCCAGACAGGGAGAAGGAAAGCAGGAAAATGTCTGGGCAAGCCAGCACATTTATAGGCCTATTTTTGACCAGTCAGGCTCACCACGACACTGCCTTAACTAAGAGAGTCAACTCTGGCAGGAGACAAAGGGTTGAGATGAAGAGGAGCAAGATAACAAAGGATTATAATGAAGGGGTAATTAATTAATGAGAGATGGTGTTTAAAAAAAAAAATATTGTTTATTAATTTTTTATATTCAGAACTCTCACCCCCCTGAGCACTAATTTTAATAATAACAGGTACTTTCACAACAGTCATGGAGAGCATTACATAAGGGAATAACTAGATCTCGAACAAATAACTAGCAATAAGACAAGATTTAAACTCAATTGAACTGGAAGAGAAGGTTCCTGCAGTCAATACACCACTTTCCCAATAGACAGACTTGGGAAGCTCCTTTCTGCTTATGGCAGAAGGCAGTTGGTGAATTACAAGGGGTTTTAAGTATTTACTCACAGAAATTAATCTCCCAATTCCCCAGGACTAACTACAGCTTCAGAGAGTACCCAAACACTTGCAGGGGGTTCTGTTGGTGCCTTCTTAGATGCTGAGGCTTCTGATTCTTCCCAGGCTTCAAAGGGTTCTGGGGGAAAAGACAGACAATATCTGACTTTATCCTGGCCCCTCTGGATGATCTGTGTGTCCCTTCTAGAGCTCCTTGTCTTGCAGGTGTAGGCTGGATGTCTTGGCAGATGTGAAGTCTTGGCATGGATGTCATGCTGGCTAAACAGGTCTATTTGGTAGTTGGTGGCTATTCCAGGTAAACTCAAAGCAGGCTGTTTTCAGGCAGACAAACCCAGAGTATCAGGGTTTGTTACTTTGTGGCTAAGATACCTTATAGCTTAGCATAGCATGGCAAGATGCACATTGAAGCAGTGGCAGAATCACTGCCAGAAGCAAAGAGCATGTACAGGCAGGAACAATGGCAGCAACAGCAGCTACAAGCAGCAAGCAAGCACAAATACAAGGGCAGAGCACATTGTGTTACCTGCTCATCTCTTTTATTAATGCAACCAGAGACCTAATGGGCCTTTGGACACAGAATAGCCAATCAGAATGGCAGTTAGCCAAGCTTGATCGTATTAGGTGAAGCCACAGGCTTGCTTTATCTAAACTGGGGAAAAACACAGGCCTTGCACAAGGCAGGCATGAACCAGCTGTAGGTATCTTGTTTACCACAGGATATAAACAGGAGCAAAACAAGTCTGGGCAAGCCTTGTTTTGCTCTTGTTTACTCCTTTGACTCAGTGACTCCAGGTTCTTTGTCATCTTTCCCACCGTTGCTTCTTCCATCAGTAGAACGTGGGAGAGCACAAAAACATGTCTGGGCAATCCAGGACATGTTCAGGCCTATTTTGGCCTCTACAACAGGATTCAATTAACGTTTTGGGCTTGTCAAAAGAGCTTTATATACTTCCCCTCACCCCCATGATGTGTTTGCCAGGGGCAGCTAGAGCCCTGTATGTGGTCTCTGTGGTGCTGAGTGTTGCCTTAGGGGAACGGCTTAGAGCTGTGCTGTTGCTGTGCCGGTTATCACTGGGACAAGTTTTGTCCAGAGCAATACCACCCAGAGATTTGCCCTGAGGATGGATAATTACTGAGTGGCAGAGTATATGAGAGAATATGGGCACTTGCCTAAGTCAGTGCTCACTTCAGTGTGACAGAATTTCATCCCTGAGCAAGTGCAAAATCCTGATGAGCTGGTGAAATGCATGGGAGAAGTCTGTTGTTAGATCCCCAAGAGGCAGAAATCACTGTGATGTGGTAGGGCCTGGCCCATGTCTATTTAAGCCTTCTCACAGAATCAGAGAATGGTTTAGGCTGGAAGTGACCTCAAAGATCATCCAGTTCCAACTCCCCGCCATAGGCAGGGACACCTCCTGCTAGAACAGGTTGTTCAAGGCCTAATCCAGTCTGGCCTTGAACACATCCAGGGAGGGAGAAGCTACAACCTCCCTGGGCAACCTGTGCCAGTTTCTCACCACCCTCATTGCAAAGAACTTCCTCCTAACATCCCTTTTAAATCTCCCCTCTGCCAGTTCAAACCCATTCCCCCTCATCCTGTCATTACAAGACCTTGTGAATAGTCTCTCCCCAGCCTTCCTGTAGGCCCTTTCAGATACTGGAAGGTTACTATAAGGTCTCCTGGAAGCCTTCTCTTCTGCAGGCTGCAGAGCCGCAACACTCTCAGCCTGTCCTCACAGCAGAGCTGCTGCAGCCCTCTGATCATCTTTGTGGCCCTCCTCTGGACTGGCTCCAACAGTTCCATGTCCTTCTTGTGCTGGGGGCTCCAGAACTGCACACAGTACTCCAGGTGGGGTGTGAGGAGAGCAGAGCAAAGGGGCAGAATCTCCTCCCTTGCCCTGCTACCCACAGCTGCTCTTGCTGCAGCCCAGCACACAGTTGCTGTCTGGGCTGCACTCACACTGCAGGCTTGTGTTGAGCTTTTTGTCCACGCAGACCTCCAGGTCCTTTTCCTCAGGGCTGCTCTCAGCCATTTGTCACCCAATCTGGAGTTGTGCTTAGGATTTCACCCACCCAGGTGCAGGACCTTACACCTGGCCTTGTTGAATGTCAAGACTGTTCAGAGCATGCAGGGGCAAGAGAAGGTCTCTGGATCTACAGACAGTCCAAAAGGCATGGCAGCTCCACCAGACAACTAGCCTCTGGCAGTATCAGCTGTCCCTGTGTGGAAAAAGAAATACACACAGCTCATCTGGCAAAAGGTGAGGATGAATCAAGGTTATGACAAGAGCAAGAGAAAGCAAGGTCTGGTCACTCAGTGTCTTCCTTTAAAGTTGCAGTGGGGGAAGACAGAGCTCTAAAATTACTTTCAAAGTAATTGAAGAATACACAACCCCACACAGGACTGGGTAGAAATAGAGAAACATATTCAAAGATTAAACAGAAGGTGCTACTAATAACTACAAACTGCAATGCAGAGCATTGCAGAAGCATATGAAATACATACAGAATCCCATCAGCCCAAACAATCTCCAAAACCCTCCTCCAAGCAGACAAAACCAAAACCCCAGAACCCCTTTTCTTCTCCCACCTGGGGTTCACCATAAGCCCCTCTACTCTTTCTCTCCCTGCATTGTCAGGTTAGCTTGGGCTAGCCAGGCTCAAACTTCCCTTCCCTTTAGTCAGGACAGGCTGTGATACTCCCTCATTGTTAACCAGGTAGGAGAGAGAATCTCCCAGGGAGGTAGAAAAAGAACTGCTGTCAGCCCAAACAAAGTAAGAAAAAAAGAGTGACGGGAGTGAAATATCTCAGGATTATAACTTCCTGCCTACTCCTCCATAGCCATTAAAGACTGAAGTCTCAACCTAGGTCACTCGGTCTTTATCTCCCACTTTGGAAGATGGCCAGGGACAAAGCACAGAATCACAGAATGTTAGGAGCTGGAAGGGACCTCCAGCAATCATCCAGTCCAAACCCCCTGCCAGAGCAGGATCACTTATAGCAGATCACACAGGAACACATCCAGGCAAGTTTTGAGTATCTCCAGAGAGGGAGACTGCACAACTCCCCTGGGCAGCCTGTTCCAGAGTTCTGCCACCCTCACAGTGATATCCTCCTCATGTTTAAATGAAACTTCCCATGCTTCATCTTCCACCCATTGCCCCTTGTCCTGCCATTTGGCATCACCCAGCAAAGCCTGGCTCCATCCTCCTGGCACTCATCCTTTACATATTTATAAACATTGATGAGGTCACTCCTCAACGGTGCATGAAATGGTGATCAGGCTCTGGCAATGTGAGGAAAGTCTCTCCTCTGTACAGGCCTGTGTTTCAGCTGTGAAAGAACTGTCCCCAGAAGACTGAGCTAATCCAAGAGAGTATCTTCTATTCCCCACATGTATGGTCCCATGTTTCAGCCACGAGAAGCAAGCACTTACCTGCCCAAGGGAGATAATCCAGGAGACCACAGCATACCCTGCGGTTTTACTTACGTGACCATGGGGAGGACATGAGCAAGTGGGACACATCCTGCAGGTTGCTGCATTATAAAAGTATCACTGGTCTAAACTGAAAAGAAAAATAGTTAACATCACATCTACTAAGAATTTAACTGTCGCCACAAAAATCAGGTTGCCTAGATATTACCTACAGAACAAATTTGTTTTAGGGAGACTCCACAACCTATCTGGGCAGCTTGCTCCAGTCCGCTGTCACCCTCTTGTACCCATGCTATTGCACTCATGTATCTGCTCCTATATGTGCTCTTGCACTTTAGACATTCCGAGAAGCTGAATCTTCACAATGTGCTGGTGTCAGCAGAAAAGGTAGTATTTATATAACGTTTGAAATCTCAAATTCTTCTGTGGCACCTAGTAGATGTCTGACTAGACAGATTACCTCACCTCTTTCATTGTATATATTCTGTTTATACAGCCTAATCTGAGCTTTGCTTCTTCTGTAACAGCAAGCAAACCCTGGGTCATGTCTAGCTTGTGATACATCCCTAGTTCCATATACTGTGTTTGCACAGTCGGTTGATCACTCCCGTTTTTGCATAATACTTTTACGCACACTTGCTGAGCTTTCTTCAAATCGTGGCACAGTTGTGTGTTAGTTTGAGCTAATTGGAGAATTTGAGTGAGAAATTAGACTATTGTCTGAGAGAGGTAAACACAGTGTGTCACTTCACCAAGTTTTACTGAGAAAGAAAAAAAAAAAAAGTTGTTTTTAAGAACTGTTCTGAAAACAACCAGATAGCAGAGGGCTTCTGTCCGTTCTGCACTGCAGCTGCTTCTCTTGCATGGTCTCCTTTGTCTCTTTGTCTTGGTAGCTAATTCAGAGTAAAACTACTAACTCCTTTCTACTACTAATCCCCCTGACCAATCTACTTCAGCTTATCTGCAGCATCAACTGGTGGTGAGATAAGACTGGGGAAGGGGGGGAAAGGTGGTAGGGGGTGTTTGGTTCCTCTTCTCTTGCATATTTTGGTCTCTGGGAGGGGTGTGGTGTCTGTATTACCTTTTTATTGTACATATCTGTAAATATCTGTTATACCTTGTAAATTGCTGTAAATATAAAGCTTCATTTATTAACTTCCAGTGTTTTTTTGAGTCCTAGCCAGGGTTTATAAAAGGTGGGGGAGCAGGTAACTGCTAAACCACTACAATTTCCTTCCATTTGGACAACAATTATGCAGGCACTCTGAGTTAGAAAAGCAAAGAAAAAGATTCCCTAAGCTGTTCACAGCTAACAAAAGCCTTAGCAGCATCTGGAGATACAGCATTATCTACTGTGTCCTCAGTTGCAAGCCCTGTAGCTTTATAATAACAGACAGAATTTCATGGAATCATTGAATATCTTGAGTTGGAAGGAACCCTACAAGAATCATTGAATCCAACTCTCTGCTCTGCACAGAGCTACCCAAAATATTGTTTTTGACAATGTTCACAAGTGAGTTACTTGTAGTGAGAATTTTATGGTAACTGAACTGAATTCTTCACTATGGAATTGAATTAATTTTTCCTCTCCTATTAAAGTTGTGTATTGTGTTTCTGCTCTCTTAGAGTCTTCTCTCAGTTTTATTTCATGAGTACTCAGAGGACTGTTTAAGTCCTGAGGTTCTATCATTACTGTTTTTGCTAAGAAAATTTTGATAGGGAGTACATCAAACTTATTGCAAAATTACTTTAAGGTGCTTTAATTTATAACATATTTTAAATTTGCTTTGCCTGTTCCTTCTTTAGGTTAAGCTAAAGTTGTATGTTTTATCACTCAGTGGAGCTTCCTGCTTACAAACGATCTCAGTGAATTCTGGGACCCTGTAACATTTCAACTGTACCATGGAGCAATGCTCTGTTATTCTTGTTCTTCTTATTGTTAGCAATGTAATTATATACCTATGTATTTCTTTCTTGCTACTCTTAGTCTTCCTTGCTAATTGCAGGTCTTTGTACCTTGGCATGAGTTTTTGTCTTCTGAAAAATACTTGTCCCTAACAGTCTAACCTAATTTCCACTTTCTCTGTGCTCTCTTCCTGTGTTTGGGGCTAATAACAAACTCATGACTTAGCCAGATTGGTCTCTTTCTACATTTCCATCCTTCCTCTGCATTGGGCCAGTTTGTACTTGTGCCTCAATACCATTTCTTTGAGGAACTGCCAGGTCTCTTTAACTTCTTTTCCCCACGAACTTGCCTGCCATAAATTCTTAACTAATGTTTCTCTGAGTTTACTGGAATCTACCTTCCTGAAGTTCATTGTTTTTATTTTGCCTTCCTCTTTTTGGTTTCCCAGCTCTTTACTGTTATTCTTGTAACAGATTTCTCTGTGGTAAGTAGCTCCGATACTCAAGGGAAGCAGTGGAAAGCTTCTGAACGTTTAGAAGTGCACAAAATCACATCCAGCATGAAAGATCTGTCAAAGAGCACTCTCAATTCTCTTAGAGAACTGCATGGTCACTTCAGTTTTATTTGCTGAGACCGTGTCATGGGAAAGTATTTAATACATCTTTTTAGTGTCTTTCATTTCTTTTCTACAAGGTTACAGCCAGCACCATGTGACAAGCTAGCTCTCTGTGGATGACTGCAAACAATAGTTTTGAGAACTACTGAGTTAGAGTACAGCACTTGCTCTATTGCAGCAAGGTCCTTGGTCCATTCAAAACAAGGTAGAAAAAAAAAACCCAAAACCCTTAGGGACTTATAATGCAATGCACACATTTAAAGATTACTTGGAATAAAGTTCAGGAAAGAATTACAGGGAGAGCATAATTGTAGAAAATATTCTAAAGATTGACTCAGTCCTTAAAATTCAAGTGTTTCATTTTCCACTCTGATCCAAATTTTATAACCAAAAGAAAGCCAACA
>VWZI01001899.1:0-11533 GCA_013396835.1 Psilopogon haemacephalus | reverse complement strand
TTTAATTTCTCACTCAAATTTTCCAATTAGCTCAAACCAACACACATGCGCAAATGTCAGGACTGTTATACACAAGTGCACAAGAATAATAAAACTCTGCTACTTTAGAATATAATGTTTTGGAGCACATTATATTGTCACAGCACAGTGTGTGTTATACATATCTTTGGTAGCCCAGTTATCCTGCTACCATATATAATGGAGAGTTTGCCCAGTTGGATGAAATTACCTCCTCCTCTATATGGTTTTTCTATTACATCTTAGCACCCTCTCCTCTTCAAGACTATATTTGAAAACAAAGAACTTTCCGTTTTATACACACACACACACACATGCACACGCACACACTTTATTTCCACCAAGTTTCTGTTTCTGTATAGAACGTTTATCCCAGCTTTTGACATTCAGTTCCGAGGCCTTTAGAATCACAGAACATTAGGGGATGGAAAGGACCTCGAAAGATCATCTAGTCTAACCCCAGTTTTCAGTCCTGTCTGAAAACTCATTATAATCATCTGTGGTATATACTCACTGTCTGGCCCAGAATTATGACACTAGTTTTCTCCTTTATACTGAATTTCCTGCAACATATATCAAGACAAAATTTTAGTTGNTAAGCAACTAGGTTGCAAAGTCTCATTGAAACTTGCTATGTTAGATGGGCAAAGCAATCACTGAATTGGAACAGGAATCCCAGTAATAGTCACAAGTTAGATAACTGAAAAAATTATCTCAATGTTCTCTTATGAAATAATGAAACTTATTTTTATTTGTTCTTAATTTCCTGACTCTTTTAAAGGACAAATGCCCTGTAACTTTGCATTTTTAAACGTTTGCTGATGTCTTTGACAATTTAAAGCACAGTTTTCCTGTAATTCAAAACAAATTGTTAAAATAATGCCATGACAGAATTTTATATGATAGTTTTAATGTTCACTTGTTTTACAGAACATCTGTATGATAATTTTTAACCTGCAAATGTATAATTCTGAGCTATTAAAAGTAGATTTTTTTTGTACTTTTAATAAAAATGCATTTAATTTCTAGCTTCTCGTAAAAGACATAAAAAGGATAGAGATGAAGCTTGGGAATGTGAAGAACATGACAGAAGAAATTCTGGTGATCACAGGAGAAGTGGTTATTATGAAGGAAGGAGACCTGGTAGCGGCCGTTACCGTAATCACAGTCCCAATGACTCTGATATGGATGATTATTCTCCTCCTCCTAGCCTCAGTGAGGGTAACTGATTGTTTGTTGGTTTTTTTTTTACTAGTTTCTTTCAGAATACAAGTGCATTTTTAAAGGATATGGTAGACATTTAAAAATAATCATTTTTATCTGCAGTGTTTAATATAAGCACAAGAAATGTAAACAATCCTTTATTCTTTTAATTAGTGGCTAGAAAAATGAAGAAAAAAGAAAAACAAAAGAAGAGGAAAGCTTATGAACCTAAACTAACACCTGAAGGTAATTTTAGAAGATTTACTTTCTACAGTTTGTATTTTCTGTTTTGTATATAAAATAATGATATATACCTTTATTTTTTCAATCAGAAATGATGGATTCTTCGACTTTCAAAAGATTTACTGCTTCAATAGAGAACATTTTGGAAAATTTAGAAGACATGGATTTTACAGCTTTTGGTAATATGTCAGAAAGTTTCAAAACACTTCCTCCAATTAGAAATAGAAGAAACAAAAAATTTTCATCTTGATATTTTCAAACTTTCTTCATTGATTTAATTGCCTGTGATACATGCTATGGCATACTGCATTTATATGATTTCTACCTCAAGTGGAGGCCTTTACCTTTTCAGTTTCACTTGCTGATACAGAAAGAAGTTCCTTCTTTCTCCCTGCAGAATCCATAAGGATGTAAATAGCAATGAGATAAATAGTCCCCTGGAGTGAAGAGGATGCCTCCTTGAGATGTCATTAGAGTGTTCCTTTCTGTCGAACATATCTTCTTAAACAACACTAACATAAGATATTTCTTTTGCCAGTAATGTCAGAGGCACATGATTTTGCATCTATTGTGACCTTTGACCCAACAGATCTTGGTTAATCAATTCAGCAGCAGAATGCTTATGCACTTATGGGTGAGGCACTGGATCAACATATGCTACTTACCCATTTCAGTGGAAAATAAGCCAGCTTCCTACATAAGTGTCTGATGAAGTAGTTCAAGTTGACCTAGATGACTTTCTATTTAAATGGATAATGGATCATTTATTACTTTTTTTTCCTACCATCTTTGTCACAAGATTAGAACAATGGAAGGAGCACAGTAAACAAATCACTATGGCAGTGGTGTCTAACCTTGGATTAAAAAGTAAATTGATTCCTTCTATACGTTTTGTAACATCATGTGATTTTTGGTAAGGGTGTGATTAAGATGCAGTGTATCCCAAGGTGCTTAATTTCCTATGCGTTTTTCATCTATTTCCTTTCCCCAGATTTGAACCTTAGAATTAGTACTGCAGTCATTTAAGATTTGTTTTATTGAAATGAGGATGATGATGCAAGAGTTGCAATAAATGGATTTTTCTAAATTAAAAATATTCTTAATTTATGATTTGCAGTCATGTTGAACAAGTAGTTGTTTTAACACAACCAAAAGTTTTCATCAACACTCTTCCTCGATGGATAGAACTAAACACTCTTCCTCGATGGATAGAACTATTAGATGCTAGCTATTTGGAAAATCAGTTCTTTTGCTTCAGTTGTCTTTTTCATATTGGCTATAAAATACTGGTTTCCTTGAGGTCTTATTAAAAATACAATGTATCTTTTTAGGTGGTGATGATGAGATTCCACAGGAATTACTTCTGGGAAAGCATCAACTTAGTGAGTTGGGTAGTGAATCTGCAAAAATCAAAGCAATGGGCATTATGGACAAGGTACAGCTTCTCATAGTATTTAACTATTTTTGAACATTTAATTTTGTTAAACACACCAAAAATTATGTCTCTTGTAATATTCACACATCAGTCTATAGACTTTGCTTCTTACACCTAGTGTTGAGCAACCACAGTAAAACAGAACCTGCTGGCAAAGTAAAAAAATCCACCCTTTCTGATATTTGCAGTTAGTGCAACGTAAATGTATGTCCAGCAAGCATCACACTAAATTGCCTTCTTCCTTCCTCTCTGTACTGGGTTAGAGCAGATCCTCCTCCAGTAGAACAAACTCACTACAACACAGATTCTTTTAGAAAGCCAGGAAAAATGAAATTGTATTTTCTTATAGTTTAAACTAAATATGACAGTATGAAAAGAATACTACAATACTACAAGAGAGGAAGGGAAAAAAAATAAACCAAAATGATATATATAACCTTAAAGAGGATGGAGAAGAGGTCAAGCAGCGGCGAAAGCAGCAGAAGCAGCAAGCCAAAACAGTGACGGGGAAAGATAGCAGCAGGCGCAGCAGTAAGCAGCCGAAAGACCGAACAAGCTGTACTTCCAGACATAAGGCTCTTGATGTTCCAATGAAATTATATTAACTTATCCATTGTTGCTGTTATATAGCCTATCCCTAGAATGTTCACCTCTTCACTACTTTTTCCTATGTCTGAGTTAGAAATCTAGCTCAAACAGCCACACTCTCTCCAAAGAGTCCTTTCAAACTTAGATGATATAATGCCCCAGATTATAAGATTAATTTTATGTAGACTGCATATTGTAAGGTTTTTGTCATACTCTTCCTGACTTCAGTTCAAGAGAACTTTCTGTTAACACAAACTGTTGATATCACACCTCCAGAAACAATGCTCTAGCTTTCCTTATCTTCTTACAACTCTTGGCTTTGGACAGTCTTGTGTTAAATTTTTACTTTGCCTCCTCATGACCACTTACTATATTTATGAAGTGTCTGTGAAGCCGCTTACTATACAAGTCACTCTGAAGGATTTTCTTTACTTCTGGATTTTAGATATTTTTCCTGGTCTTTTATTCAATTTCCCAACCTTCCTTTGTAGCATGATGTCAGCCCAAATGTTTCTTNATATGTATACCTAAAAATCAGAATTTTGTTGCTTCTGAAGGTGAGCACTATTAGTATCTGGATGAATAAAACTGACTCTCTTGGAGTTTAGCACATTCTACATCATATTAAATCATAATTCTGTAGAACATTAATGAATGCTTAAGTTGCTTTTTTTCAACATGGTAATTTTTCTAAATTAATACAGTTATGAATGTGTTTCCTTTTTATTAGCACTCAGATATCAGGGAATTTTATTTCTGTTTATCCATAGAATTTGGATTTTCTCTTAGAGCTATATATGGTCAGAATTTGTGATTAATACATGGTTTTGGCAATTTCCTGTTTCTAGACTATACAGCATTAATTACAGGTATGCAGTTGTACATATATTTGCAAGCATTTTGCAGGTTGAAAATGCAATTGATTGCAGTTTTATAACATATTTCACTAGTTTAATTCTATGATCAGCATTATCAATTATGCTGTTTCAGAAACCAAAGTCAAGATCCAATCCTTATCTCAGATTGGTTACAATTTAAATTTGTCAGATTGCATAACGTGTTCTAGCCTTCATCCATGGACCTTTTATTTCAGCAATTTGGGAGCTTTGATGTTCCTACAGTTGTTTGGTGTGTTTTGTTTCTTGTTTTAGCTTTCAACAGATAAAACAGTAAAAGTCCTAAATATTTTGGAGAAGAATATCCAAGATGGAGCAAAGCTTTCTACGTTACTTAATCATGTGAGTTTCAAATTTCATCATTTCACACCATTGTGTATAATAGGGTTTTCTTCATTTGAGTACCATATAGTAATAATTTTGAATTGTGCTATTGTACATGAAGGAGAGATTCTTTCTCTCTGTATCAGGGAAATTTTTTAAAATTCTAGCTTTTTTTTTTTCTATTACTATTTTTATTACAATATTTCAATAGCACTGGATGGTCATAATTAACCTCATGTATGTTTGGTTTTATAGCTTGTATAAACACAGAAATACAGAGATTCTATACCCTGTGCTAAATCTAAATGATCATATTTTGATGAGAAATGTTTTAAACCTATTGATAATAGATGGGTCAATCTGTGAAGTGGAGAAAATTATATTCTCAGGAGTTTTGTGCGACTTAACAGTCTTTCTGCAAGAATTCCCTCTAGCAGCAAAAATTAGACAGATCAAAACAGCAACTGGTATTTATAGGGCACCAAAGAAAACACAAGATAATGAGTTTATATTTTTATTAAATATATTACTCTTAAGGACAGAATGTGTCAGTCTTCCTTCATAGTACTGATACTACAGAGAAGAGACCCCACCTCACTCCAACCTGCTCTCAGGGACTTGTACATAGGTCTCCCCTCAGACTCCTCTTTTCCAGAATAAGCAGTCCCAGCTCCCTCAGCCATTCTTCACCAGACCTGTTCTCCAGACCCTTCATCAGCTTCATTGCCCTTCTCTGGACTTGCTGCAGCACCTCAATGCCCTTTTTGTATTGAGGGGCCCAAAACTGAACCCAGTATTTGAGGCGCAGCCTCGCCAGTGCCAGTATCCAATGTTAAGGGCTCTCAAGTGAAAGATCACAGTGGGAAAGCCTTCCCAAAGCATCAAAACTCGAGCAAAGGCAAAAGGACAGGGAGACAGAGGCTGTCCCCACACCCCACCCCACCCCCAGAGTGGGAAGACTGAGTTCCTGGCAAGAGTCAGTGTGAGCATGGACGAGTGATGGAGACCAAAACCTTCCAGTACAAGAGCAGCCCCTAGGGAGTGGGAGGAACCAGGGCCACAGCAAACATGGCAGACAAACAGGATGTTGTGTGTCAGAAGGGTGTGGCACACCATCTCGTGCAGACGGGGCAAGCAGCTCCACCAACAGTCATTGCCCTCACAAAAGAGGACTCAGCTGTAGTTTCCACTTGGCCAAAACCCAGAAGGAATGTGGGGACCCAAACAGAGCTCCTATACAAGCATACATCTGTCCAGCTCTCTGGCTGCAGGGAGTGCCTGAGCCTGTCTCTAGTCCCAGAGGGCAGCAGAGATACCTGTGTGCAGTGTGACCAGGGGAATGATCTACTCAGCCTGGTGTCAGAGCTGAAAGAGGAAGTGGAAAGGTTGAGGAGCATCAGGAAGTGTGAGGTAGAGATAGATTGGTGGAAGCAGACCCTGAGGGAAAGGCAGCAGATGGAGTCTCCACATGAGGTGGCGAATCCCCTTCCCTCTTGTCACCAGGCAGAAGATGACCTAAAGGATGGGGGAACATAAACAGGTCCTTGCTTGGGGCTGCAAGCAAATAACTTCTTGGCATACTTCACCTTCCCAGTTGCCCTTACACAACAGAAATGTGGCTCTGGAACTTGAGGGCCAAGCAAATGAGGATGTAGATATGTAGATGAAGGTCCATCCAGAGACTTGACTGGGGTAAGTCAGCCAGCCCCATACATTATGACAGCCTCCATTAAGAAAAAAATGAGGGTAATTATCATAGGCTATTCCCTTCTGAAGGGCTGTGCTGGTTTGAACTAATTGGAGGATTTTAATGAGAAATTAGGTTATAGGCTGAGAAAGGAAAACATTGATGGTTCTACTTCACCCATAGGTTACTGAAATAGTATAAAGTTAAAACCCAAACAAAAGATAAGAGAGCAGGTTTGAGCCGTGCTGTCTACTTTCCTGCTGCTAACCTCCTGGCTGATCTACCTTCGCTTATCTGGCATGTAAGACAGATAGTGAGATAAGACTGGAAAGTGGGGGAAGGTGGTAGGGTGGTTGGAAACCCCTCTTAGGGATTCTGATCTCGGGCAGGGGTGTGGTGTTTCTGTAGTTCCTCTTTTTTTTTTTTTTTTACTGTATATATCTGTAAATATCTGTAATATATTGTAAATATCTGCTTGTATATTGTGCAAAGCTGTAAATGTAAAGCTTCATTTCCTTAACTTCCAGCTGACTGAGATCTAGCCTGGGTTATTTCAAAGCGTGGGGGGGCGGGGAACTGCCAAACCATCACCTTTATTTTTAATTGACGCCCAGAGATCAGGGTTCCAACCACCCTACCACCTTCCCCCACTTCCCAACAAGGGCAAGTGTAGAATCTTGCACCTGGGGAGGAACAACCCCCTGCACCAGTACAGGTGAGGGGCTGACCTGCTGGAAAGCAGCGCTGTGGAGAAGGACCTCTGAGTGTTAGTGAACAAGTTCATCATGAGCTAACAATGTGCTGTCGTGGCCAAGAAGGGGCAGGTCACCTTGTCATAGAAGGAGATCAGGTTTGTCGAGCAGGACCTGCCCTTCATGAACCTATGCTGACTGGGCCTGATCCCTTGGTTGTCCATGCACATGCTGCATAATGACATTCAGAATGAATCACTCCATGACCTTTTCTGGCACTGAGGTCAGACAGACAGGCCCATCCTCCTTCTGGCCCTTTGTGATGACATGGGGGTTTGATTAATTAATGCAAGATGATTTTTCCAAAATTAATATTGTTTATTAATTTTGATATTCAAACCTTTTCCATCCCCAACCATTAATTTTAATAATAAACGGGTTCGATTGTAACGGTCATGGAATGCATTACATAAACCATATATAGATCTATAATTAACTATCAATATATATAAATTATTAAATTCAATTGAAATCAAATAAGACTCAATTAAACTGGAAGATAAGATTTTCTTGCAGTTAATTAACACTTGACCTCTAGATGGACTCAGGGCCCCTCTGCATAGGGCAGAAGCTAGATAATGATAAAAGCTTAAGGTATTTACTCACAAATATTATTTCTTGACTTGTGAGTCTAGCAATAAATTGAGACAGTACTCAAACACTTGCAGGGAGTTCGGTTGGTTGCCTTTCTTCCCAGTCTGGCCGCTGCTGAGACTTCGAAGTTCCTTCCCAGCTACACAGGCTGATGGGGGAAGAGGGAAAGATTGCTGACCTGGTCCCGGCTTTGGGTGATCCATGTGCCTCCAGGGCTTGCACATTTCAGGAGATGCAGGTGGACTTCTTGCAATGTGTCTCAGTGGGTGTGTCACTCTGGCAGCTATTGCGTGAAAGCAATTAGAGTTGCTCCTGGTAAACTCAAAGCAGTTTCAGGCTGGACTATAGTTTATATTGCTATATATAATAAGGCATTAGCATTGCTGGTAGGGAACAGGCATGGATACAGCAGTAGAGCACAGAATAATGGTAAAGCACGGAACAATGGCAAAAGCATGCTCTGTTACCTGCTTATCTGTTTTTATATCAATGCCTGAGATTGTTTGGGCCTTTGGACATAATAGCTTATCCAATCAACGTGGCAGTAAACCCAGCTTTACCATATTTGGGTGAAACCACAAGCTTGCTATGACCATATTAGGGAAGATGCAAAGGCCTAGCACAAGCTTAGCACACGCCAAGCACGTGTAATTTGTTTACCACAGGATGCAAACCAGAGAAAAACAAGTTGGGTAAGCCAGAGTGCTCAGACTCCATTGCTCCAGGTCTTTTGTCCTTTTTCCTGATGTTGCTTCTCCCCAAATAGAAGGAAGGAGAGCAGAAAAACATGTCTGGGCAAGCCAGCACATGTATAGAACTATTTTGACCCTTCAGGTCTACCATGGTACCCTTCTTCTAGGTGGGCATCACATTGGCAAGCCTCCTGCTGTCTGGGACTTCCCCTGTTAGCCAGGACTGCATGGACAGTGGCTTGGTGAGCTCCTCCAGCAGCTCTCTTGGTACTCTTGGCTAGATTCCATGTGGCCCCATTGACTTATAAGTGTCCAGGTGGCTTGGCAGGGGGGATTAACTGCTTCCTCCTAAGTTATGGGTGTTTATTCTGCTCTTCTTCCCTCTCTTTCAGCTCAAGGGGCTGAATGCCACAAAAATAATTGGCCTGAGGCAAAGAAGGCGTTAAGTACCTCAGCCTTCTCCTTATCCATAGTGGCAGTGTTCCCTCTGTGTTGAGAGAAAGAGCTTTACTGAGAAAAATGAGATCATATGATGCACAATTACTTTAGCTTATTTACAGAAAAACACAGCAAAATGCAGAAGCAACAGCAGAAGCCAGTGACCCCCAGTATCCCACAGCCAGCCCAGGAGAAAAGACCAACACCCCAAACCCAGAAAACTGAAAGCAACAACCAGAACAGAAAGTCTCGTGTGTTACAATCTGAACCTCAAGCTCCAAAATACTTTGCTCCAGCCAGCACTTTTATTTCAAATCTGGCATGAAGGCAGTATGATATTGAATGTCATCAGCAGATTAAATGCAACCCATTACATTAATACATTTGTAAACAACTTTTTTGTTATTCTTCATGGCAGTGTCCAGATTGAGTTCTAGCTGGGCTTTTGTTGTTTTTCTGATATTCCCTCTTCATGATCTAATGAGATCTCTGTATTCTTCTTCCATTGCTTGCCCCTTCTTCCATGCTTCATCTGCCTCTTCATCCTGGTTGTATGGTCTATAACAGACTTCCTGCAGGATACCTTTCTTGTTGATATTCCCCCTCATCCTTAAGCGCTCAACCTTATCACAATTACTGAGCTCTATACAACTGAAATGCCACTGCCACCTCTCCCTTCTTGCCTATCCCTTCTGAAGAGCGTATAGCCATCCACTGCAGCACTCCAGGCATGAGTCATCCCACCATGTTTCTGTGATGGTGGCAAAGTCATAGCTGTCCTGCTGCACAATGGCTTCCAGTGGCTTCTTGATGATACACAGAAAGCTTCTTTGTGTTTCACCACAAAAATACAGTGAGATACTGAAGACTTGTAACATTATTGGATTTCTAAAACAAAACTAATTTTGTATCATAAGGGAAATATGTTTTGTGTATGTATGTAAGCAATTATATTAAAATAATATTATCTTTTACTTGGTAAGGATAAAAAATTGACTTCTTGTTCACACTTTCATGTTTTTTTTATCACCTGTTACAGAACAATGACACTGAAGATGAGGAAAGATTATGGAGAGATCTTATTATGGAGAGAGTGACGAAATCTGCTGATGCTTGTCTTACCGCTATCAATATTATGACATCACCAAATATGCCTAAAGCTGTATATATTGAGGATGTAATAGAAAGAGTTATTCAATATACAAAATTTCATTTGCAGAACACTCTCTATCCTCAATATGATCCTGTGTATAGAGTGGATCCTCATGGTGGTTAGTATTCTAAATGTTTTGCATTTAATGTTTTGTTGTCATATACATATCTTCAGATGCAAGTGTCCAATTTCAAGAACAGTTTTTGAAATCTTGCATCCAGAGTTGAGAGAAATTATGAAAATATGATGTTTTTGCTTTCCAATTGATTCTACTAAATAGTTTTTCTTCTGCAAGCAACTGCATTTGCAAAGCTGATATCAGGGAATTGTTTTGGTAACATTTTCTGATGAAGATTATTATCTTTCAAATATTTAATGTACATAAAACACTGGGGGAAAAAAAAACCAGTAAAGATTTTTTTTTTTCTAGGTGGTGTTTTAAGTTCAAAAGCAAAACGTGCCAAGTGTTCCACCCACAAGCAAAGAGTTATAGTAATGCTGTATAACAAAGTTTGTGACATTGTCAGCAGTTTGTCAGAGTTGCTAGAGATACAGCTTCTTACTGATACAACTATTCTTCAGGTAAGTTTTAACAGAAGAATTTCTATCTGATAATGTTTTTCTTTTCCCAGAGAGACTCTCAAGTGTCATTGTCTCAATGACATGAAGAATGAAATAAGTATGAATTTTTCAATGATTAACATCAGTGACTAGTTTTTTGTGTAGTATGCAATCTTCAGGAGAAAAGCATTTAATCAAATCTTACAGCTTTTATTTGACACTTAAAAGTGTTAACTGTATTCAAATATCTTTTAATAACTTCATTTGTAAATAATACAAAATAATAATACTTGTTGAATACCTTACCTGCTCAATGAATAACCTACTTGTCAAAGTGCATAAATATCAGTTCACAGGATCACAGGATGTTAAGGGTTGGAAGGGACCCAAGGAGATCATTGAGTTCAATCCCCCTGCCTGAGCAGGACCATGCAATCTAGCACAGATCACAGAGGAATGCATCTGTTTGTTAGTAAAATATACTTACAATAGCTTCTTTTCACTGATAGGTGTCGTCTATGGGAATAACACCTTTCTTTGTAGAAAATGTCAGTGAACTACAGTTATGTGCCATCAAATTAGTGACGGCAGTAAGTAATTTTTAATTTGCAGTTTCATGTTCCTATACTTGCAAAGTGTGCTATAGGAAGAAATAGCCTACTTAAGCCAAGGAATGTACTTAATTTTGGTTATGTTGTTTAAAGTGTAAGTGCAAGCCTTTTCCTCTCAGCTGTCCTTTGTTGTCTTAAGAAATCTTAACAATATGGTTTTCCTTATTTCCTTTGTTAAGATTTGAATTTATGCAGTGCAATAAGCTATAGAACTAGTAGGATGTTTCTATATAATAGAAAGTCCTTGTCCTTGTGATGGAATGTGGGCAATGATTAATTAATGCAAGATGATGTTCTGAAATTAATATTGTTTATTAATTTTTGATATCCAAACTTTT
>VWZI01001885.1:907-12837 GCA_013396835.1 Psilopogon haemacephalus | reverse complement strand
ATCCCTGCCCTCCAGCAAGTCAACTGTGCCACACAGCTTGGTGTCATCTGCAAACTTGCTGAGGGTGCACTCGATTCCTCTGTCCATGTCACTGACAAAGATGTTAAACAGCACTGGTCACAGCACTGACCCCTGAGGGACGCCACTTGTCACTGGTCTCCAGGTGGACATTGTGCTGTTGATCACCACTCTCTGCATGCGACCATCCAGCCAATTCCTTATCCAGTGAGTTGTGCACCCATCAAGTCCATGTTTTTCCAGTTTGGTGACCAGGGTGTCATGTGGGACAGAGTCAAAGGCCTTACTCAGGTCTAGGTAGATGACATCAGTTGCCGTTCCCTTGTCCACTGCTGCTGTGACTTTATCATAGAAAGCCACCAAATCTGTTAGGCATGATTTGCCCTTGGTGAAGCCATGCTGGTTGGCATTAGGTACCTCTGCTTTCTTCTCCATCTGCCTTAGCAGAGCCTTGAGAAGGATCTGCTCCATGTGAGGGCTCTTAATGCCTATTCCTGGGAAATTTGAGACAAGGCAGTTTCCAGGTGTACAAACCCAAAGTATCAGGGCTTGTTAATATGTAGCAGGCAGAGCATGGCAGAATACAGTGGCAGAGAGCAATGAGGCAGAAGCAATGGCAAAAGCACTGGCGGAAGCACACAGAGAGAGCACATCATCTTTGCTTACTCATCCGTTTTTATCAATGCAGTCCAAGACCAATGGTTCTTTGTCTACAGATTAGCCGATCAGAAAGGCAGATTGTCAAACTTGACCATATTAGGTAAAATTAGGGCTTACTTTTACCTTTCTAGGGCAGAACATAAACAAGTGTATAAATAAGTGTGGGTGCTCTGTTTATAACTTTGGACAGACATGGAGGCACCAGGCCTTTGTCTTCCTTTCCCAAGGTGCTTCTCCCAACAGCAGAAGAAGGGAGAGCAGAAAATATGTCTGTACAAGAGAGGACACATTTGGGCCTATTTTGGCCTTCCATGACAGCCTCTCAACTAGACTTGGTTGATCAAAGACTCCTCTCCAGGGAGGGTGAATCCATGAACATGCCAGGTAACCCATTCCAGACTCTCACCATCCTTGTCCTGAAGAGTTCTTTCTAAGATGTAGTCTAAACTTATTCTCCTTCTCAGCTTAAACCCATTTCCCCTTCTCCTGTCAATAGATACCTTTATGGAAAATCCTTCTCCTGCATTCCTGTAAGTTCTCTTTAAGTATTGGAAGTCATCTATAATGGCCCCCTGGAGTCCTCTGCTCCCCAGGATGAACAAACACAGATGCCTCAGCCTATGCTCATAGCAGAGATGCTACAGCCCTTAGATCATCTTTGTGCCTACAGCAGCTGCAAGACAAACTCTTTCTCCTCCTCTCCTCGGGATTCTATACCTATCGTGTTTGTGAGTATAAGGCGGGGTCAGGATTTTCCCCTGGTAGCAGATTCCCTGTTTTCTAAGTTCTGACTGTTTAGGATGTTTAAACTGTTTAATTCAGTGTTTATAACATATGTGCAACAACCTTACCGACTGAACATCTAAAGAACCCCAGGAAAATTTTCCCAAAATCTTGATTATTAATAATAATTTAAAAAATTAATAATCACAACAAAATGGCAATGAGGATGGGATGTTCCATTGAGCAGGTTTTGCATAAATTTGGGCATGTATTAACAGTGTCAGATTTGGAGTGGGCAGAAAGGCACAAAAGAAATCCGGCAATGATTGCCCAGAAGCTGCTCCAGACCCCCAGTAGCCTAGTTTCGGTTCTGGCAGCATGCCTTATAGAGGGGCTTCCTGAATTTGACAAAAACGGGGAAAAGTGTCATGTTTGTTCACTGCAGCGAGTTCTGCTTTGCTAGATGGGGACTTTCCACACGGGTATGCGCCAGGCATTCACTTGAGTTTTTCGCCTTCTCAGACCTTGGCACTGGTACCAGCACAGGAAGGTGACCCTGCGCTGGAGCCTCTCAGAGGTGTTCAGGGCAGGCAGCCACTGGCCGATTTTGGTGCACCGGCTGTGGCAGCTGGCCCCTGGCAGCACCCGAATTCTGTCACACCTCCTGATCCCCCCCAGCTAGACAGGGATGTTCTGCACAGGTACTCACTGGCCGATCTGGGGCCCCTGCCATTCCCCAGCCATGTGGTCAGCCACCCACCACTTTTCTGGGATTTTTGCTGGCTGCAGCACCAGATCTTGCCCCTCAATCAGCTGATGTGGGCCAAGACCTTCCCAGCGCACCAGTACGGCAGTTCTGTGCTGCGGGCTGGGTCGCTTTTTTGGCACCAGCTCCCACGGTTTGCACTGCTTTTCTGGGATTTTTGGCAGTGCAACAGCCGCTTGCCACGGCACCACCGATCACGTTTCTGGCACTGGTCGCTATTTTGGGTCCTGCCCCTCCGCCAGCTGATTGCTGTGTAATTTTCTTATATCTACATCAGCGTTTCAGGCTAGATAGCTCCACATAAGGTGTTAGCATACTTTTCAAATATTCAAAGTATGTTGCATTTTCTGTGCAGTTATTTTGAAAAAGTGATCAGTGCTGACTTTCAGTGTGGATGAAAGACAATTTTACTCTGCTACATTTTACCTCTGAAACTTTTTTTTGTTTAGTTTGGGTTTTTTGGGGTTTTGTTTTTGGGGTTTTGTGGTTTGGGGTTTTTCTAATGTTTGGTTTTTTTATTTTGTTATAACCAGATTTTTGTTGTAAATACATGCAGGATTCAGATCTCTGGAGCTAGTACATTTCAGATGACTTTGAATTTTTTTTTTTTTGGGGACATTTTTTCATATCAAAAGAGTATGAAGAATTAGTACAGGTGTTTTGTCTTCCATCATATCTGAAAATTCATGAGAGTTTGGTGAAGTTCCTATTGACTAGAAAACAGGAAACATAACTTCCATTTTTTTAAAAAAGGGGGAAAAAATAACTACAGACCAGTCAGTCTCAGATAAGGAACAATGGCTTCAACCTAAAAAAACCCCATCGATTTAGATTAGATATTAGTGAGAAATTCTTTACAGTGAGACTGGTGAGACACTGGAACAGGTGGCACATAAAAGTTGTGGAGGCTCCAACACTGTAAGTGTCCAAATCCAGGTTGGATGTGACCTTGAACAACTTGGTCTAGTAGAAGGCATCCCTGCCCAGGGCATAGAGGTAGTAACTAGATGACCTTAGAAGTCCCTTCCAATTCAAACCATTCTGTGATTCTGTAGAACAAACTAACCTCTTACTATGTGTATAATCACTATTTTAAAAACAAACAAACAAACAAAAACAAAAAACCTTTTTATAAAAAAAAATCTTTAAAATAGTATCAAGACTACAACTTGAGTGCTACAAAAGTAGAAACTAAGTGATCCATATGTAACTCTTATCTTAACGTATAGTCAATAGTGTATAATGCTCAATTACTTAATTTTTCTCCCAGCATTCCATGAGAATCATGGGGAAAGGATGCATTTTTTAATATGTTATTTATATTTTTTTTTAGTGGACTATGCAAAACAATCCTTTTTTTAAAACGTCATAGGAAAATAGTAAGAATAGGATACTTATTACAATGGGAAAAAAAATCAAGCTAAACCAAGTTTGTTAAAATTTTAAACGAACAAAAATGCACAGAATTTGATCTTTTAATATACAGCTATAAATTGTCATGGAAGTCTAATAGGCCTACTAGTTGTCCTGGCTTGCCCCACCCTTCTGCTGATGAGGGAAACAAGGAAAGGAGGAAAACAAAGGCTTGGGCCATTATGTTCTCTCCCAAAGTCATAAAACAGGTACCCACAGGTGTTCAGGTACTTGTTAGTGTCTTGCCTAAATAAGAGCAAGCAAGCCCTGATTTCACCTAATTTGGTCAGTTTTGCAAATGCCATTCTGATTGCTGAATCTCTGTGGGCAAAGCAGCCATTGAGCTAAGCTGCAAGCAGTTGTGCTGCTCTGTGCTGCCTTTGCCTCACTGCTCTGCTTCAGTGTGTGCTGCTCTGCTTTATGTTCTGCTCTGCTCAGACAACATGCTTCTGCCTCACTGTTCTCAGCTTGGACAATGTGTTCTTCTCTGCCTTGTGCTTCAGATCAGCTTAGCCCTGATGTTTGAGTCTGAACGACCTGGAAACTTAAGTGTCTCAAGTTTACCAGAAGGCATTAAGTGCCTCATTCTGTGGTAAGAAGTGTCACTGACATTGTGCTCTCTGCACATCTGCAAGAGATCCTGCCTGCACCTCTGCAAACCTCCATGCCAAGAGAAACCAGGATCAGGTCAGAGACTGTCTGTCTCTTTCACAGCACCCTGCTAGAGCCTGGGAAGATCTAGAAGCCTGTCAATGGCTGACAAGATGGCAAGCAGTTCCAACACTGTCACAAAGGAGATGGGGATGATCTTGAAAGTTCTACTCCACCACAGTGAGTAGACCAGACTTTCCCTAGGTTTGCATTTCACCAAAACTGAAAATGTTATTAAGAACAACATTATTATAACTTGGAATATGATATTATCTGCTCATTTTACTACTCCTGCACATGCATATGTGTGAACTGAAATATACAAAGGTTTCTGACTGTGTAGTTATGGTTACAGAAGGAAAATTATATACTCATTAAAGATGAGTATACTCCCCTGATTGTATTTTCATTGTGCACCAACAATGACCTGTTTTTATAAACACGGTAGTTAAGCAAATCCATGTGTCTGTGAACAAATGCAAGACTTTAATATTTTCAAACTTCAGTTGACTTCATCACATCATAATGTTCTCAGAGTCTCTTTTTTATGCTGTTATTTATGAATGGACAGACACCAGCTCAACAGCCAAGTGATCAGACAAATACATACAAATGAGTAACAGTAAAAACTGTTAACTGCCAAAATAAATATTTGCACCAGGTTGCTGATGGGAAAATACTATAAAAAATAAATTACAGCCAAAAAAATTATTTTCCACTCAGGTTTTCAATTTAGGAATCATTACGCTGGTAGACTCAGTAGCATTAATAACATCACAAAATTTTAGAGTTAAATTTTACCCTCAGTGTGTGATGCTATGACTGGAGTAGTCCACTTACTAATGATGATGCATTAGTATGATAGCAGTGTTTACTGTGACAACAAGATATAGATGTACATATATATATATATATAAAAATTAAAAGTTCCTGTAAGGGTCCCTGGACACCTCATCAGACTCATTCTGTTTACCTCCCTCCATGGAACTCAGTGCAAGCAAATAGTTTCATAGAAATTTTTAAATGGGAAAGTAATTTTCTCTTTCTTTTTATTTTGCCTGAATGAATCACACGAACATCATCATGTCACCCCACGTATTTTAACATCATTACAGTGTCCTTGAAAACACACATATATTTCCTCTCACTTTCCTTCTTTCGAAAAAAAATTAATGCATGCAATGCATTCAGCTTGGTTGTTACTATTTTGTAACACTGAAAAATAGACTTACCAAAACAAAATACTTTCAAAATATTATTTTATGCTATTTTGTTAAAGCTTACAAACTTGCTTTAATACCTAATATTTACCTTTTAGCTAAAGCAGTTAGAGTGCAATTAATTTTTTGATATGTAGTTTCTCAATTATTGCATTTGGTTTGAACTTTTATATTCATTTTTTATTTTCACTTCACTTACTTTTTTTCCTGGGCTTTATTGTTGTGGGTTTTAAAAAATATTTTGCATGTTAATACTTGATCTGTTTCTCATTTCTTTCCAATTTTAAAAGGGAAAATATGAAAAAAAAAATTGACATTTCATTACTATCTGGACATAGAGGGCTTGTGAACTATTGAAAGCATCAAGACACTGTATTTTAGATTGGATATTCTTCACAAGCTTCCCTGAGAAGTAAGAAATATTTTAAAAATACCATGATGAGAAAAATAAACAATCATAAAACATGAGTATGTTGCAATTTTATCCATTTTTGTATAATCTACATTTTAAAAATAGTTTTAAGAAGGTACAAAATACTGAAATAATTATAGGACTTTTCTCCCCAATGAGCATAAACTGAAAGCAAGTATTTGTTTTATGTAGAAACATGAAAATGTCATTTAACATCTAATCTATGGGTCCAACGTAATAGAGAACAAAAATGTAAGACTATTAATCTGAGGAGTTCTTGCAGAAAAAACTTGGAATATCTGTATTTGCTCTGCCCACATAATAAATAATGTCCAATGCTTGGAAGCTTTACAAGGTTTTGATGTGTTTAGTGGATTGTACTCCATTTTGGAGATTAACAGCAAATAATTGCCTTTCTTTTAATTTTCACAGCTGTGACAAAATGGAAGGCCAGAGCTTGTATAATCCCTGCTTTTCCAAGTTCCCAACATTATGGATAATTGTTGCCAGACGGAAAATTTCTTCCCAGTCTATGTCAGCTAATGGTATCTTTATATCACAAAATGTGAGGATTTATGCTCCAATCTATTCCATAACATTATCAGACTCAAAAAACCTTCATTTGAGGAGCAGAATTGAAAGTTTTACTGTGTCTTACCTATTTGTCCAGAACTTAGTGAGATCCCCTAAAAATGCAAGTAGGGCTGTTCTAGCAGGCATTCAATCTGACTGAACCTAAGCAGAGGTGGTGTTACAACATAGAATCATAGAATCATAGAACGATTTAGGTTGGAAGGGACTTCAAAGATCATCCAGTTCCAAAGTCTTGCCATAGGCAGACACCTCCCACTAGAACAGGATGCTCAAGGCCTCATTCAGCCTGGCCTTGAACACCTCCAGGGCGGGAGCAGCCACAACCGCCCTGGGCAACCTGTGCCAGTGTCTCACACCCTCACTGTAAAAAACTTCCTCCCAACATCCCATTTAAATCTCCCCTTCACCAGTTAAAACCCATTACCCCTCATCCTGTTATTACAAGACCTTGTGAATAATCCCACCCCAGCCCTCCTGTAGGCCCCCTTCAGGAAGTCTCCTCAAAGCCTTCTCTTCTCCAGGCTGAAAAGCCACAAATCGCTCAGCCTGATCTCATAGCAGAGGTGCTGCAGCCTTCTGATCATCTTTGTGGCCCTCCTCCCTTGTGGTGGCATGAACAATGTCTTTGTATTCTTCCCAGGATAATTGTCCTTGCTTCCACTCTCTGTAGGCTTTCTTCTTGCATCTAGGCATGTCCAGTAGCTCTCCATTCATCCATGCAGGCCTCCTTGTATTCTTACCTGCCTTCCTCTTTTTTTGGGATGCATTGGTCCTGGGCCTGGAGGAGATGATCCTTGAGCATTTTCCAGCTTTCCTGAGCCACTCTTCCTTCCAGAGTTTCTTCCCATGATAGTGTAAGATCTTATCATAGTTCTTCTCATAATCTTAGATCTGTTATTTGCTGACCATCTTTACAGTGTAGATCAATATGCATTAAAAATAAGTGAGTGAAATCTCATGAACTTTATTTCCCTATTTACTCATATGAGGGCTGTGAGAAGTAGAAGAATACTATCATGTTTCTGATGCATGTGGTCAATGAGTGGGTTACACCTACTTGTTCTGGCTGAGAAAGAAGTGTAGCACAGATGTGTTTGTGAGACTGATGCAAATGCTGCTTTACATCTCTACCAGTTACAACAGTGACTTCAGAGACTGGTCTCATGCACTGAAGAGTAGTCTACGGTGGCAATATCAAATTACAATTAAACAAGAACCATCTCTGCTGTGTTTAGCAATCCAAAAACAAAGTTTCTGTTCTCAACAATCCATGTGTACTTCCTATAGAACTAATGAAAAGACATTGGCAATTCATCTGATTTTTAAACAGACAATAAGACAACTGATTCTTTTATGGAAGTGCCTGTGTCTTTTGATTTGCTACAGAGTGACCAGGTAAGAATATATGACTAGCTTTTAATCAGTAAAATTTTAATGAGATGAATCCTTACACATCAAATATGTTCTGCTGCACTAACTGGCTGAAAATATTTACTTAGATACTCGATATTTCCAGAAACCATTGCAGTCAAAGTGTTACCCAACAGACTTGGAAATACAGAAGTCTAGCTTCTGAAGAAGAAAACAGTTTTGAGCTTAATCTTCCTAGGTAGCTGCCTTTAATAACAGCAAAGCCATTTTGATTTTGTTCACTTTCTTCATTTCACCCCTTCTGAGGATGGCACTCAGTCATCTGTGATACTACTGAGTTGGAAAGCAACGAATTCAAGTCTAACTGAATCTGATAAGAGGCTACTACACAAGGATTTTTGTCACCTTTTGAGATTTTCTGACCTCACAGTCTCCTATTTACTACACCACACAGAAGGGGAAAAGTCTTGCTAAAATAAGACGAGAACTAACATCAAGTTTGTGGGGGAAAACTACACTGCTTGTAAGACATTGACTGATTTACATCGGCCCATGTGTCTGAAAGTTAGAGGAATCCAGAAGGTGAACTATGACCTTTTCTGCTAGGACAAAAAGCAGTTGCCAGAGAAGTTTAACATTTCTCAAATGTGGCTAGTATCTGAAAGCAAGTGTCAGTGTGAAAACTAAGGTAAGGAGTTATCCTTCAGTGCATAAAGTTCTCTCTCTCAAAAAAAAATCAACCAGCTCCTAAGACGAGATTGAATCCCAGTCCATTACACAGATTTTATTAGGTGTGCTTCAGTGTGATCACTTTATCTAGACTGTGACTGACCTATTTGTCATTTAAATTTTGCTGCAAACCAGCACAGTTTCAGTGACACCGGTTTACTTGGAGAACTATCTCATTTCCCCAATTCTGATCTAAGAGAGAGGTCATCCTTATTCAAGAAGACCATGTTGAAATTGAAGACTGCATCCCAGACAATTTTTTTCTCTATATAAATAATATCCTGTTACCCATTCTGCAAATCCACATTGAAACATCAGGCATGCAAATTTACCTTACCCTTTTGTTGGCAACTGCTTGCCTCAAAATTTGCTGATATATCCAAACAAATCAACCTGCTGCTTAATTTTTACCAGCAGTGTAATGTAGAAGGTGGCAAAAGAAAGCAAACATCCTTCTGTCTCTTCATAAATGCTCTTGAGTTTTCAGGACTAATGGCTGCAGCTGCTGCAAGAACAAGTTGTACTAGTCTAGAGGTTGTATTGTTTTAGCTGCAGTTTCAAATGTATTGTGGTCTTCAGATTGCTAAATGCATCAGCATACAGAAACATCATTGAAGATCAGCCCTTGAAGTACACTGTATTGACACTGCCCTGAATAACCGCAATTTATGCAAAGGCTGTTTATATCTTCATGTTACAGAGACCTGATGATTCCATCCCCTGGGCAATGTGTGGCAGAGAAGGCTTTTCAACTTCCATTCACCCCAGTTATCATATGCCCTGATAAGTGTAAGTCAAAGAAGCTAATAAAAGCACTAACTTATCTCTTATCTATTATTAACTATTATTAACTAAACATTGGCAGTGTTGAGGGAACCAGCCATCAGAAAGGAACAGTCAAAGGTTCATCTTAGAGAGTGAGGAGCAACTTTACCTCCTGCTCAGTAATTTAGTTCACAGGAAAAAAGTTAAATGAAAGGCGAAGAATTTATAGGAAACTTTTTACTGTCTAGGCTGTGCACAGGCCTTGTTTGAATGAAGAGCAGTGTGAATGAGCTTCTCTCAGCCTATGAAATTGTTTTTTCTTAGCAAGAGAACAACACCACATTTTAGCCCAGGTTTGTGTATTTCCTTTACTATATATTAATTACTTCAGGGGACATGCACTAATACCCAGAAGTAGTTTGGATCTTAACTTTCTTTCTTCCAATCTTTCTTAAATTGTTTCTTTCTGGAAAGAAATTATTACATTTTCCTGCATATGGCACTGTTCTAGAATCACTCCTTAATCAGTAGTGCTCACTTTTGCATAGCTTTCTGAAATCTGGTGCCATTATTTGTACATTATTTACATTATCTGCACAAAACACTAATGTTTTGAAAACAGGTACAGAGAAGAAAGAGAGAAGAAAGACATATTCTTCTTTGAAGGAAATTTATTCCCTAGAGGCTCATTTATATTGGATAATCATGCCTACAGTTATTGTAAGATGAAAAACATCACAGAATACTATCTTGTAAATCTACAGTGATGCCTACGTTTTTTTAAAACTTAATAGTTCTCAATAAAAGTGCCTAATTTCCATTGGCATTTTTAAAGTATATTTTCTCCATATGGATAAAGGGAGGTTGTAGATGCTCCCTCACTGAATATGTTCAAAGCCAGGTTTGATTATGCCTTGAGTGACCTGTTCTAGTAAGAGGTGTCCCTGCCTATGGTAGGGGGTTGGAACTGGATGATCTTTGAAATCCCTTCCAACCTAAACCATTCTATGGTTCTATGATTCTATGATTACATTTTTTAAAAACAAACAAAAGAAACAAATAACTGTAGAGATATGAAGGAGGAAACATGAAAATAAAGTTTTTGCTTTCACTATGACACTGATTGTCCTTGAATTTCCTGACATGGTAAATGGTTATTTTTAGAATTAAGTGACCAGTAAATGTGTAACTCGTTTATAATAAACCAACTGTACTGTATTTATTAATTCATAAAAAGAAGAACATGATAGCAGATTTAAGATTTCGTGTTTAACATACAATTTGGATATTTGGACTACAGGTATTTTTTTAGCTATTTGTTCTGGCAGACCCCCTATCCTTGAATAAGTAAATTCATCTTTTGTTCTTCAGTTTCCATACTGCTAAATGAAGAGGATAGACAGAAAAGGTATTAAGATGACAAATTTGTGCAGACATAAACTGAGGACTGAGTAGTAACTGAACAAAGAGAAACAAAACATTCAAAAGCAAAGGCACAGTTGACTGATGTTTTTATGCTAGAACCACATGATCATAGGACCACTGAAAGTTAGAGGTTGAAAAGGGCCTCTAAAGATCATGAAGTCAAATCCTTTGCTAAAACAGAATCACCCAGGGCAGGCCACAGAGGAACACACCCAGGCAGGTTTTGAAAATCAGCACAGAAGGAGACTCCACAACTTCTCTGGGCAGCATGTTCCAGTGCTTCATCACCCTCAGACTACACAAGTGTCTCCACTTCTTGAGGCAGAACCTCCTGTGTTCTGGCTTGTACCTGTTGTTCCTTGTCCTATCACTGGGCACCACTGAAAAGAGGCTATCACTTTCATCCTGACACCCCCTCCTCAGATTACAGACATTGATAATATTCCTTCTCAGCCTTCTCTGCTTAAAGACTACACAGAGCCAGTTCATTCAGTAGATAGGGAGAAAGAATGCAATGACTACTACATCTTTTCAGAACGTGCATAGACTTTATACACTGCAACAATGTACCTGTGTTGCTTTGTTTTATTCTGTTTTTCAGCTGTATTGCTTGGGAGAAGTTTACTACATCTTGGATAAGGTTAAGTATTTTCATGGTTGCTGTCATGTAATTCATGCCATCACAAAAAGATGTTTCCATTGCATAGCATCATTACCACCTAAGTAAAACAAAGGTGAAAAAAAAATCATGAAACAATTAAGTTACCTTATTGTCTCATTAAAAAATAAAAAAAACATAAACCCTGTACCACTGGAACTTGTCAAGCTTACTTATTGTTACAGACAATGCTGGAGATAGTGGAGACGATAAGCAAGAGATGGGATAAAACTGAATTATAAAATTATGTATTGGGTTGAGGCTAGCTGCCCCCACCCTGAGCCCAAAAGCCCAATAAAAGACTCAAAACGATTTGGAAGTAAAAAAGGTAACTTTGACAACAAGTAAGAGGGAAAGGGATTTTTTACAGCATGTGGGAGAAGGGGAAACAAGCTTTGGGATATGGGAAATAAGGGAACAGGGTACAGAGACCAGGGAGAAGGGGAAAAAGAAAAAAAAAATACAACCGCGGCAGGCAGCTGAAGTTCGATTGGCTTTGGAAAGCAGGATACAGGAATCCTATTG
>VWZI01001850.1:12304-35563 GCA_013396835.1 Psilopogon haemacephalus | reverse complement strand
TCTGTATTTTTTTATTATTTTTTATTATTTTCATTAGGAACCCTAATGGCTCAGTGTAATTCCCTCCTGAGTAGCTTCCAGGTGAGGTGAAACAAAAGATTCCTTGCTTAGAGCAATTACCTGGGACACAAGGGGGTGGGAAACTCTGAGCACATTAAATATTTCAGACACAGTAAGCCAGTATTTTCAATATTTTTCTAAAAAAATCCTCACAACCTCTATCCTGAAGTTCATGCCTATTTTATTTTTCTCACTTGTGATGTATTTTATACACTGAAAGATGTAGTCTAGTCTTGGGACTCTGCATGTTTCTGCTATACTGTTCCTTCTTAAACTGCTAACAATAATCATATGATGAGATTGAGTTTTTCTCTTAGCTCATTCCAAGACAGCCCCCTAATCAACATGTATTTTAATATTCTTTCTCTTGGCAAGAAAGGTTAAAGGTCAGAAGCTCAATATTACCATGGATGCTTCTATAGTATTGCCACTAGATATCAGACTCTTCTGTGGCAAGAGCGGCAACTCCCTATCTTATAGATATGCCTCATATATAGTCACCACAAAGACAGTCCACCCGAGAGAAAACCACATGGAAGTCTTCAGATGGTGACTATCACAATATGCAAGAAATACAGTAATTTTGTAGCTAAGGTATCTAATTTCTCTCACATAATATTGCATTCCTTGGAAATGAGTAATACATATCTAAAGAAACAATGTTTGTACATTGCAAATATTTCATTTGCAGTAAATTACTTTTTATATGGAGAATTATGTTCGTTGTACAGTCCATTCTTATGCCTTATAATGAATATTTTTTGTGATCTCGCTGGATTACCACCTTTAATTATTTGGTCTAATCTATTTCCTATGACAGCCCACAATTACATAGGTCATTATTTGTCTTTTTGGTTACATAATGTCCTACATGCTATGATTAAAATGAAGACCTTGGAAGAATTTAATCCTGCCATCTGAATGTACAGAATAGTGAAGAGATCCAAGAGGTAGATGATATTTTTTTTAATAGCTTAGATTTCATTGTTACAAGTGTGTTTATGAAAGTGCAGCATATTTTAAAGGTTACTACAGCTTCACAGCCAGAATGAAAATATAGTAGCTAATATTTGTGATTCATCATTCTTGTGGCTTCAGTCTCTGCTGCAGTTGAGCCCCACACAGATGCTCACAGAACTGCTCACACATCCTGGTAAGATGGAAAGGAGAAATTGGGAGCAAAATTGGTTTCAGGAGGGTTTAATAGAACAATAATAATTGTGCATTCAACATATGGCTTAACTTCCGCTGGCATTTCCATTGCAGAGAATTGTCTTTCCAACATTGTCAGAAGTTACATGGAAATTTTTAACTTGAGATCAATCACTTGCAGGTAGTACATTTATCATTGGCAATCCTGAATTTCTAGAATCTCTCACTTTAATAAAGTAAAGCTATCAATTATTTTAACACTCTGAACCTCTGTCAGTGCAAGTCCTTACTGGGAAACTGGGAAACAGACAAGTGTTAATTTTGTCAAACAGTTCTAGTAAGGTTCCTGGGGTTCTTAGACAAGTGGACACTGGGATCTTATGCATAACACAGAAGAAAATAAAAATCACACAAAATCTATTCTGATCAAAAAGGTTTTACAGTTTTTTGGGGCTTTGTTTGGTTTGTTGGTTTGGTTTTTTTTTTGTCAGGGGTGAGAGTGGAAGAATGTCAGAGAATCAATGAATCAACCAGGTTGGAAGAGACCTCCAAGATCATCCAGTCCAACTTATCAACCAGCACTATCCAATCAACTAGACCATGGCATTAAGTGCCCCATCCAGCCTTTTATTAAACACCTCCAGGAACAGTGACGCCACCACCTCTCTGGGCAGTCCATTCCAATGGTAAATCACTCTCTCTGTGAAGAACGTCCTCCTAATATCCTAATATCCTAATGGCTAAACAACCCCAGCTCCCTCAGCCTCTCCTCATAGGGCTGTGCACCAGGCCTCTCACCAGCTTCATCATTCTTCTATGGACACATTCCAGTACCTCAGCATCTCTCTTGAATTGAGGGGCCCAGTCCTGGACATAGAATATAGACATATTCTTAAAACACCTTGTGAAGATTCCTTCTCTAGTGTGCTCCTACTAATTATTCATTCTGGAGGTAATTTGTAAGGCTCAGCAGATGGAGACTTTTAAAAGAAGTCAAATAAAATATACGGACACACAAACCCCTTGGTTTGCATGTTCAATTAATTCATCTGCAATGTTTTGGATTTTTTTAATTATCAAGGTAATACTATCAAGACAGAATTCCAAAGACAAATTCATGCATTAAAGAACACTACAAAAGTTCCTAAATATTCCAGCTAAAGTTAATTTGGCCCATAAAGATAATATATTTAATTATACATCATTCATTCTCAAATATTATTGCATCCTTAGGTATTCCAAACATACTTGACAATCTGTTGTCCATAACAGTCTGCAACTACCTGTCTACAATAATTAAGATCACTGTCAGAAGCAAACCCGTCACAGTGAGATTCTAACTGATGGGTTCTATTTGCTATAATATTTAGTGACTGCTGATAAATTTGGTACACTGAGAAACATAAAAAAAAAAAAATATGATCACCATCAAAGTAGAATCTAAGAGGAATAAACAAAACAGTATCTCCTTCTTGTCTTACATTTTACCTCATGCATGCCCACAATGTTCTTATTTAGTTAGCGTATATATTAATTTTGTAACTGTTCCTCTTTTTTAAAGAACTTAGTAAAGAGGCTTAGTAAAAATAAACTGTTTAAAATAACAAACAGAAGATCCAAAATGTTTACCAAAAGCAGAATACAGAAGTACCAGAAAATCTCTGTGCTGAGATGAAATGTTTGCCAGGTAGTGTCATGCCATGTCTGATGAAAGAATGCTTGCTGAATTTTCAGGGTTTGGGGAAAGGACAGACAACCCACTATTTATCTATTAAATGCACTAATCTATTAGTACAAGGCAGTAGAGGTTTTACAAGATTATTTCCTGAAACTTCACACTGAGATTCCAAGTCAATACTAATATCTAGTGACAATATCAAGCATTATTTGAGCATGACTGAAAGGAAAGATCTGGTAATGCATATCACCACAACAGAGTGACCACATTCTACTGCAGACACAATCTAAGTACCATTAATTTTCTCCACTGCACTTCTGTATAGGTCAGGATTCTGCCAGTCCTTCAAAAGAATAAAAGTTGCTGATTCCAGTTAACACTTGCTCCTCATGGGCTTGGAAGAGCTCTCAAAATTCCTTCCTTCTCCCCCAATCTCTCTGTCTCTGGGGGCTCGAATGGGGAGGAGAAGAGGGTGCAAAAAGCAGCTTTCCACCCCTTGCAGACTTGAAAGAGGGAATAGCAAGACACCTTTCTCCACATGTCTACTGACCCGTGTGGAAGCCCGCACTGGGAATCAGTTGGATGGTTGGCTGGTTCGTTGTGCCTAGTATAAAATGGCAAATGGACACTTTGTCTAGAAAACCATAAGTAGAGCAAGGGAGAAGGCACAAAGTTCCCACCTTGACAAAGCTCCCAACAAGACAAGTTCTCATGTTGATAGATTTCCTGCCATGACATAGTTCCTGTTTTCAACCATCCCCGTTTGGATGGCTCCTACCACCTTTTGCACAGCTCTCAGTTTTTGCACCGTCCCTGATTTTGAATGGTTCTCCCCACTTTTGCACCATTCTGTGCAAATTTGCAGTTCTGGAGCCCCCAGCACAGGAAGGACATAGAACTACTGGAAAGAGTCCAGAGGAGGGCCACAAAGATGATCAGAGGGCTGGAGCACCTCTGCTATGAGGACAGGCTGAAGGAGTTGGGGCTTTTCAGCCTGGCGAAGAGAAGGTGTCCAGGAGACCTTATAGTAGCCTTCCAGTATCTGAAGGGGGCCTATGGGAAGGCTGGGGAAGGACTATTCACAAGGTCTTGTAATGACAGGACGAGGGGGAATGGGTTCAAATTGGTGGAGGGAAGATTTGAACGGGATGTTAGGAGGAAGTTCTTCACAGTAAGGATGGCGAGGCACTGGAACAGGTTGCCCAGAGAGGTTGTGGCTGCTCCCTCCCTGGATGTATTCAAGGCCAGGCTGGATGAGGCCTTGAGCAACCTGATCTAGTGGGAGGTGTCCCTGTCTATGGCAGGGGGTTGGAACTGGATGATCTTTGAGGTCTCTTCCAACCTAGACCAATCTATGATTCTATGATTCTAAAAGCCTCTTTAGTAAAACTCTGTAAAACTCCTAAGTGAATCCAAGTGCCTCCTGCCTTATGCAGAAAGGAGCTTCTTGAGTCCATCTAGTGGGCAAGTGGTACAATGGACCACAAGAACCTCTTTTCCAGTTCTAATAGTTTAATGTTTGTTGTATTATCGCTAGTTATTTCTTAAGTGTTCTGATTCTGTTTTCCTATGTGTAATGTCTTTGTGACTGTGTAAAGAACCAATTATTATTAAAATTGTGTCCAGTGGTGAGAGTCCTGAATATAAAAAATAATAAACTGTACTTATTTTGCAAAAATCCGCACCACAGTACCTGCCACTACAGTCTCATTAGAGCAGAGTAAAAAGAACATCCCTAGTCCTGTTGGACACACTTTTCCAGATGCACCCCAAGATGATATTGGCTCTCTTGGCCATAGAACACACTGCTGTCCCATGAAGAACTTGCTGTCCGCCAGGACTCCAAGGTCTTTCTCCATGGAACTGCTTTCCAGCAGGGCAGCCCCCAATCTGTACTGGTGCCTGTTGTTATTCCTGCACAAGATATCAAGTTTGCAAGTGATCCAATGCAAGAAACAATGCAGAAGTCTAACAGGCTGATGAAGTTCTTACATAGTAGACTAATAAAAATTTCTTCAAAACCCATGGGAACATTTTGCAAATTCTTTGGGGGAAAAAAAGTCAACTTAATGAAATCACATCGTTTGTCACACAAAACGTTAAGATCTTTGAAGTCACACACAATAACTTGTAATAGAATTGTAGCAAGATATAATAAAAAATTGTAGATACAAAAACACTTTTGCAAAGCAGTTTTTCTTTTGACATAAATATTAAACAAAAGTATACCTACAGGACCTCAGTTTGAATCCTGCTAAATTATTTATAATTTTTCCTAAATTCTGTCTGACGCAGAACACATCCCAGGCAAAGCACTACACCTATTAAAATTTATGAAGATCTATCAGATCTACAAAGCAAGGAGGTCATCAAGCTATTGGGTTTTTGAGGTCCTTTGGAGCTTTTTTTGAAGAAAGGAAGAGCTGCAACAAGTACTGCTACAAAAGACAGATCTTGTACTTGCAGATCTGGCCAGCCATATGTACTGTTTTTGTCTCCTTCACATTGTTCTTCCTTACTCACTTACTCCTTCCTGTACAATAAAGGCTTGCAATTTAGTCTTTGATTAGCTTGTCTTTCTTAAATGATTTTGGGTTTCCTTCCTGGTACCAGGAGTTCTGTTCCAATATGATTCTCATGTGGGAAAATGTATCTTTTCCTCTTTGTTCTTTATGGGGAGACAAGTTTTGTCACCTATCTCTTGTCAGGTTTGAACTATGGAGAAACAATATTATTTCTCTCCGGTCCATTACCTTGTCAGTATTCAACACCATCGCACAGTATCCTCAGCTTATTGCAAGCCATTCTGTAGATGTTAGACAGCATCCTATTCCCCTAGCTCATTTCTTGCCACTGTCCCACTAATCTATGCATATTGTGTGCACAGATCCTACCAAGACACATATTGGCTGTGCAAGTCTGTTGCCTATTTGTATGAAAGCATCCACACAAGTGTGATCTTCTTTACTTAACAGTATTTGGAAGAAAATAGTGGATATGTGGGATTTGGTTATCTGAACACATTTGTAGTATGTCACAATTAAATTATTTACTAAGAATGACTTGCACATATGTAATGAAAATCTTTACATTATATGTAATATAATTTAATATACATACTATTGTAGAAAAGCAGTAAAAGAACCCATTCCAAAAAGTCTATAAAACAATGGAATAAAGTCCACTAATATTCTATTACCTTGACTAAAACTGTATATCATGTCTAGTCAGCTCATTTAAAAAACATGAATAAAACTTACATGACATAAAGAAAGGAAGTAATAGAAGAAATTCAGACTTTTTCTTAATTGAACAGAAACAAATGAGGTCACATATGCAAATGTGCAGTTAATCTTCATCTTACTTGAATTACCTCTACTCAAAGTTTGCATTTTACTTTGACAGTTCCAAAAGGATGTTATTGTTAATTAACTTATTACATCTGTTACCCAATTAAACACTGTATTTAATCTCATGAGTACATGCACCTAATTAAATTAGAAAAATATGCTGTAATCTGACTTCTCTTTATAATATTTTTCCAGAACACTCAATTATTTTTTTTTACACAGAAATTTGAAATACTCTGTACAACTCTTTAGAACACTTCACTGGTTGTAGAGAAAATACATAAATAGAGTATAGAGAGTATCTTACATATTGTTCTTAATATATTTGTCACCCTATTCTGTTTTAGTGGGTCTTTCTTTTGAAATGTTTTTTTCATACACCAAACAGTAATTACTTTAGTTCCCAGTTACATTTTGGTATAGCTTCACTATACTTTAGTAGTTTCAACATAAATACACTGAAACAGGCAACACAGAATCACGTCAAGTTAAATACATTGCTCTTCTGCATTCTACCTATAACTAACACTCAGGTTTTCATGGCTTTTGCAATTACCACTAAACCTGCATGAAAAGATATTGCACAATAGAAATAAACAGAGACTTGAGTTTATCAGTACACTTATGTCAGTTACGTTCCTGAAACTTAAAATGGCACACCTTACCCATATCTTTCTATTTCTACGGCTTCTATCATTTTCATATCTGAATGCCAAAGTCAGTCTAAAGCTATTTACTATGGGTGGGGACATAGGCTCAGTGCAGATGAAAGTACATAACTGAGCACGTACTTCTCAGTCACTAATCATATTAAATGGCTAGGTTTGGGAGAGTATGGAGGTTTTTATTTTATAAAAAGTTTAAAGAGCAAAGTCATGAAAACTCTGAGCATCAGAAAGTTGTAAAGAAACTCTAGAAGAACAGGAGGGGACAAATAACAAACGGGAAGACTAACAGTGAACACATGAATATGAATGCTCTACATCACTACTTTCTGTATCTGAACTGACTAAAATAATTCACAAAGGCAGTAAACAGTCTGTCCAAATTTGCCAGGAGAAGGGAACTACCATCCATCCCACTCCTACCAGTTTTATGCCAGTGCCAGCAACAGATGCCAATGGCCTGGAGAAGGATCATAGGTCATCAGGGGAGAACCTGCAGGGCACTGTAGTGGAATTTCAGGCATTCCAGCCAGTAAGCTGTTTTCACTGAAAGCCATGCTTAAATGTAAATGCATGTTGTATGAGGAATAAACAAGCAGTTATAGAGATGTGGGCATCCTGCAGGGTTATGATCTTATCAGCATCATGGAGATGTGACGTGATGGCTCCTTTGACTGGAGAGTTTGAATGGACAGATACAAGGTCTTTATGAAGGACAGTCAATGTCTGTGGTAATGACTAGCTGGAGTGCATCAGGCTCTGCCTGGGGATGGATGAGAAGTCATCTGAGGTCTTATGGGCCACGATTAAAGGGAGGGCAGGGACAGGTGGCATTACAGGCCATCTGGCCAGGAACACCAAGTGGATGAGCTCCCCTACAAACACACAGGAGCAGCCTCACATTCAGAAGCACTGGTCCTTATGAGGGACTTCAACAGTCTCAGTATCTGTTCAAAGGACAACACAGCAAGCCACAAGCAATCCAGGAGGTGCACAAACCCATGGGACCTGATGATACACATCCAATGGCCAGTCCTTAGACAGCTAGTAGATGAAGTAGTCAAGCTATGCTCCATTACATTTGAGAATATGTGGCAGCTTTGTGAAACTCTCACTGACTGGAAAAGATCGTACATAATCCCCATTTTTAAAAAGAGACAACAGAAAGACATGAGGAGCTATGCATTGGACAGTCTCACCTGTGTCCAGAAATACCATGGAGTAGATCCTTCTGAAAACTATGCTAGGGCACATGAAAAATAAGGAGGTGTTTGTTGACAACCAGCATGGCCTTAAAAAGGGAAAATTCTGCCTGACAGGTTTGGTGGCCTTCTATGATGAGGTTACAGCATTAGTCAATAAGGGAAGAGTGACTGATATAATCAACCTGGAGTAGGGTAAAGCATTGGACACTGTCCCATACAACATCCTTGTTTCTAAATTGGAGATAAATTGTTTTGACAAGTGGACCACTTGATGGATAAGGAATTGGCTGGCTGGATGCACTCCTAAGAGATGAAATCATAGCAGGACATTCAGATGGAGACCAGTGACAGTTGATGTTCCTTAGGAATTGGTATTAGGACTGCCATTGTTTAACATATTTATTCCAACATGGACAGGACAGTGGGATTGACTGCACCCTCAGTAAGTCTGCTGTATGGTGCAGTCAACATGCTTGAAGGAATACCATCCAGAGAGACTTTGACAGGCTGAAGAGGTGGGCCTGTGTGGACACCAGAAAACTCAACAAGGTGAGTGCGGGGTCCTGAACATGGGTTGGGGCAATCTCAAACACAAATACAGGCTGGGAAAAGAATGAATAGAAAGCAGCCCTGCCAGGAAGGATCTGGGGTCACTGGTTGATGAGAAAATCAACATGACTGGACAATGTTGATTGTAGCCCAGAAAGCCAACTGTATCCTGGGATACATCAGAAGAACATAAATGGCAGATCAAGGGAGGTGATTTTGCTCATCTACTTTGTTCTTGTGAGACCCTACCTGGAGTATCATGTTCAGCCTTAGGGGCCCCAGAATTTTAAAGGCATGGGTCTAGAGAAGAGCCATAAAGGTCATAAGAATGTCGGAGTACCTTTCCTATGAGAACATGCGGAGAGAGTTATGGTTGTTCAGTCTGAAGGAGAGAAGGCTCTAGGATGACCCTATTTCAGCCTTCCAGTACTTAAAAGAGAACTACAAGAAAGTTAGAGTGGGGTGTTGTACAAGGCCAAGTAGTGATAGGTAATGGCTTTAAATTAAAAGAGTGAAAATTTAGATTTTATATAAGGAAGAAATTGTTCACTATCAAAGTAGTGATGCACTGAATATTTTACCCAGAGAAGCTGTGCTCCCTGAAGGTGCTCAAGGCCAGGCTGGATGGGGCTCATAGCAGCCTGGTCTAGTAGAAGGTGTCTTTGCACATGACAGTGGAGTTGGAACTATATGACATTTAAGGTCTCTTCCAACCCAAACCATTGTGATATTCTATATACAACAGAGAAAAAGAAACAGAACGTTTTGTCTTCACTGAGAAGTAAAAAAAAAAAAATCAAGCACACATATGCCATGACTTCATACTTAAATAGCTACAATTTGGTTGCTATGTCACTCTGACCTTACTATCCTCCAAATATTTATGCTTCTTGCTTCCTCTCCATTTCCCACAGAAAGGAATTTTTAATGGTAAATACAGGAAAGCTGACTTCCCACATGAGTTCATTAAAGCTGTATGCTTTAAAGTATCTAAACATCCCTTCACAGACCTTTGGACAAGTCTCACACACGCTGGCTGTTCAGACAGCTGGTGAACCAACAGCTTATTAGGCTCTAACTGAAGGCCCTCTCTTCTCACAAATCCCTGCATGTACTACCCCAGTGTAATCAAAGAATCACAGAATGGTAGAGGTTGAAAGGGACCTCCAGAGATCATCTAGTCCAACCTCTCTGCCAAAGCAGGATCATCTAGGGCAGGTCACGAAGGAATGCATCCAAGTGAAAGTCTCCAGGGAAATATTCCACAACCTCTCTGAGTAGCTTGTTACAGCATGCTCTCTGCTAGACTGGACTGGGGCAATAGGTGACTTAGAAAAGGCATATATAGAGTCAACCAATCCAGAAATTGATTTTGTTAAGCATATGCAACAGACCTTAATTATCTCATCTGCATCCATTGTAACACATGCTGCCAAGTCACTATATTGACCAGATCTTACAGTGTTATATTTACTTTTACAATAATAACAACATAATCCAGATTGCTGAGGAACTTGAATGGGTTTTGGCTAGAGTATATATGAATTCCTGGCCATGAAGATTTGTTTCTTTTCAGTAGCTATGGATGTTTTCTACACTGTAAACTAATATTATCTATAGATTCAGAGTGAGCCAGACTAAAAGCTCAGGTTAACTTAACTAGTTTTAATTTCTCTGTTATAGGCAAGACTACCTATAATCCTGTATGAAAACTGAAACCTTCTATTTTGATTCATTCTAAATTCTGTATATTTTTCTCTCTAAAATAAGTAGATTAGCTTTCAAGTGTTAGAAATAGTTCAGTTACTAATGAAGAAAACAGATAGAGAACAAAAGCAGATGAAGAGATAAAGAAAAGAGAGAAAGACTCATAAGATGTCAGAGGTTAGTGGCTAACAATGAACATTTGAGTTGGAAGAAATATTGGCAAATTTTCCTTTATATTTGTAAACAAAACCAAGTTATCTAACCACATTTCCGAACTCAGAACATGGAAACCTCCAATTAAAATCCTATTTTAAAATTAACTCCTTAAGACATGCCTTCCTGAATACAACTCATAGAGAACAGATTTAAATAAATGGTTCCACCAGTCTTTTAAGCACTCCCTAGCAAATGGCCGAGTTTGTGTGCAATATTCATAACAATTTTTGTATGATACCTGGTTTTCAGAAAACATAATAGTCCAACTTTTCTATAAAGAAAGACCTTGTGACTTCTTAAAGAAGTCTTAAAGTCATATGGGCCTTTATGACAGAAAGAAGGAAGAACCAGGTTGCCAGAACAATTCATCAGTCCACCATCCTCTTCTTGACTGTATTTCAATGTCATTTCAGCATCTGTAAGTCAGGAAGTTAAGTGCAATCTAATCTAAATGATTTGAGCACTGGATCTGTATTGGCTGTATTTGGCATCACTGCAAGATGCAGCACTTACATTTGGTGTTATACATGTAGTTCTTATGTTATATATATAAAGTTATAATCATAAGAAAATAATAAAATTATAAAACTAGTATTGTTTTATTAAATCAGAGTTACTTTCCAATTTATTGGTGGATTTAATAAGATCATGATATTAAAAAAAATATGCCTGTGTGAACAGCAAACAAGAAAAATGTACCCATGAATTCAATTACTATTACTATAGTACAAAATAGATTAAATGAGAAATAAAGGAAAACAGAGAAGGTTATAACTGTGGTGGAACAAGCTATATGCACAAATACTAGAATGAATTCTTGATAGTGCAGTACTCTGGAGTAAACTTACAACCAGTCTATTTTCAAATGCACTTTACTTATATGAGCTGCCCAAGACATACAGGTACGGAGTTAAAACCTTTATACTGCCTGTGTAGTCAAAGCATGTAGAAACCACAAAATATGTCAGATTTCTAAATAGATATCCCAATGAAGATGTGTCAGTAACTACAGATTTGATGAGACTGGGAAAAAATAAGTTGCTTCTCTTTGCCTTCATACACCTGTAAGTCTGATCACCTATCTTATTGCTTATGATCAGTGTTTATTCCTCCTCTATCTTCACTTCTGAAATACTGTTCTTCTTTGCACGTTCTTCGGTAATTTGCTGTAACTGTTTGACTCTCTGCTTGCTGAAAAAGTGTGCTGATAAGATGAGCCAATGTTACAAGTAAACTAGAAATAACTGATTTGTCCAACAACAGTATTTCACAGGACTTGTATTGCACTTACTGAGGAAAAACTCAAGCATTTCCTACACTACATATCATGCTCAGGAAGATATTCTATCTAAACTCAAAACATTCTGAGGCTGACTAGAGGCAAGTGTGTTTCATGAAGAAAAAACATTTTTAAATACTTTGCCTGCCTTTGCCCTTTCATGTTGCCCAAACCTGTTTGTTCACTTTGTATCTGTCCCTTTCAATACTCTTCCATTTTCTGTCATCTTGTCTACAGCAGTTATCACAACATATAAACACAACTATAATTTTCCAGTGTAGACTTTCACAAATTCTTATTTTAATTTTAAATTGTAAAACAGCTCTGCCTGACATTTTTTTTCTTACCCTGAATGTTCTTATGTATATATTGTTTTATAAATTATTTAATGTATAACAACAGAGTTCCCTAGTGTTGTTGGAATTTATGCATAACTGTTAAAGGGATATGAAATATCCTGATTTCATTCAGTTTTCTGATACACATGTAAGTTCTGACCAGTTAATATTGGTTTCAGAACAAATTATGTTTAAAGACACACTTGTTTTGCCTCACCCTTTTCAGGAACAAAAATATTATTTTATCAAAGGAGTATGTTTACTCTACAAATGCACAGACAGTAAAATTCAGGCCCATGTATATACAATGTGCAATGCATATCAGTCACATAACTGTGGTGTAAATCTCATTTCAGATATAATGAAGATAAACTTGAACAGCATATTCACTTGCTGCTTAGAATGCATGACTTATTTTTTTTGAACATATTTCATTGCTTTTCCTTTGTTATATGACATTTTTATTTGAAAAATAATGAGGGAGAAAAAAAAACACCCAAGAATAAATGAAACACATCAAGAACTCAAGACCATCAAAGTAAACAGGAATGTATTGATGACTTAATCTCATATGTAACATTATAAAAAAATGAGTAAATTAAGTAACAAAATTATGCTGATGTTTTACAGAAGATATCTGCAACAAAATTAATGTATTTTGTAGATCCAATTGCTGACACATGACTCAGAAATTATTCAGTAGAATTAGTGCTAGTGAATCATTTAACAAGGGGTTTCCTTTCCATCTTTGTTTAGTCTAGCAACTGCTTTAATAAAAATCACTGTTCAACATATATATCTCTTCCCATCATTCTCCTCTATCATGTCCTTAATTTCACCACTTTTAAAAGATAATTTTATCATAGGCTGCTTAGGGACAGAGGGATCATAAATTCTGAATAGATAAACAAATGAACAAACAAATAAATCAGTAATATTTAAAGGAAAGGCAAGAAAAGAAATTCCTAAAAAAATTGCCTGCTCACTCTTGCCTCAACAGTACAAAGTGAGAGACTGTTCTTTCTTAAGATTCCAATATTTCTTTATGGCAGAGAGGAAGAGAAAATAAAGTAGCTTTTGTGAAAGCAAATATGTTTTCTTACTGTGTATAAATTACTTTAATTAATTTGAATTTCAGGTCTGAAATTAACTTGAGTCACAAATTAGAACTGCCTCTTTCAACCAGAGGGATTCATGCAGGGATTCATGCAGAGATCAAACCAACAAATATAAGTAACTTACATCAAGGAGATAAACACTTTACCAAAAAAAAAAAAAGTTAATCTGACATTTAATGACAGCCCATTGAGTGCTTACCAGGTATGTGCCACAGTGAAACGCCGCTGTTTTGGTATGTTACTATTTAAAAGCATCTTGCGCAAAAGCCTTGGAGAATTTCGAGGAGAAATAACTGGAGATAGCCGTGGAGAAGCAGATGAAGATTTCCTAGGTGTCTTGGGCTTCTCATGTTGCAACAGGTTTTCCCTCAGGGTCTTCACAAGATCTTCGTTTAACCATGGATTTTGACAATGTGCATTACCCATTTCAGGAACAGCCAAAGTGTCTGGACTTGCCTGCTGAGCCATGTTTCCCAAGGAAGTTTGTTATTAAAGTCTAATACAATAAAATATTGGTTTAACTCCTTAAAATTTCTCCTTTCTAAATCAGTTCCAAAGAAGTGTGCAGGGCTCCGACTGCAGTTCAGCCTATTCTGTTTTCAACATGGTGTCACCTGCCCTCAGCGTCTCCCTGTAGATAATGATCTACAACGAAAAAAGCAAGCCAACTCCTCCACAGAAACCTATTAAACATTACCACTCCTCTCACAGCCCTGCTGCCAAAGATCACTTATTAGTTATCATAGCAAGTGAGCACGGGAGGAAGAAATTACTTTAGCACAGCTTTTGTTGGTACTGTAAAGCTGCCTGTTAAACTATTGGAACTAATGTGCTGCAGCTGGTTGAGTGACTTCTGGTTATGTACATAAAAAGTGCTGGAGGAGGGCTTAAACATCAGATGCATGCTCGTTTTGTTTAGTTTTTCTTTCCATTCACTTACTTCTGAACCTTCAAAGAGGCTGAAAGACAACTATTGAACAATCTCGTTTTTTTTTTCCGGTACCCACAGTATTTATCTTTACAGTCCCCATTTTCAAATCAAGATCACAAACTTTTAAGCTAGCCAGCAAATGCTGCAATTACTTTATGTAAGCTAGGTTAGGCTCTGCCTTACCTCCTGCCCTCTCTCCCCACACCCCCAGCAAAGTCAGATTTTCCAGGACCACAAAACAAGTATTTAAGTACCGCACACAAAATGAATACAGACTATAACAGCTACTACTACCTGTTTAATTAGATGTTTTTAATTCAGTATGTCATCATATCATGATGACTGCTTAAACTGAGGAAGTGCCTTAATTTCTATTCACAGCTGGTAAGTATACAAACTATAGAAATTATTAAAGTGAAAAAGTATATGCATTTATTTGATCAATATATCCTGCTATTAAATACCATTTTAAGAATTTATTTTTCAAGATATTGTGCAAAGAACATACAGATGCAGTTTTCTGATCCGACAAAACCTTTTTCTATCAATCCTGAGATTTTTTTTATTGTTAATTACAGTAAACCACTTAGTCTGTTCCAAAAGACATTTTTTTTAATAAACATGTTCAATTTCATTCATAGCTCACTGATAGCAGACAAAGACCCATAATAACTGGTGGTAGGCTAATATTTGCTTAAGCTTAGTACATTCATTTTTACAGCAACGATCTTTTCTGTTGTAACCATACTTCCTGTTCATCCTACAGGAACAAACCATCACCATTTTGTGAGATTTCTTTTTAATGTCAGAACATTGGTTACATATAATTTTCATTAGTGTAATGTATTTTTCCTCTTCTACTTTGTCTTACAATCCATCTTTCCTTTGTGAATAAGAATTTCCTTTTGAAGCACACGCAGTGTCCAGGCTTGTCCATGGGTGAAGGGTGTTTCACCACAATTACATGAACCGATGTGAAATGCAAATACGATTTCCTATTTCACAGCAAAATCAGAAATCCTGCAAAATCACCCTTCTGTCATAATGAAGAGGAATCACCTTTGTACTTAGCACCAAAGTCACAAATCCTTATGAGGATTATAAAAAGAACATTACAATGCAGACAGAATTAAAGCAGAACAGCAACTGAAAGGTCAACTTACATTAAGAATGACATTGCTATCAGGTGTCAGGCCCATTTTGTAGATAAGTTTAACTGTACTGCGTCATATGTGAAATTTGATAACAATGTATTTAGAATTTTAATACTGAACAGCACCACAGAACACAGAAATCACCGTGCCTTGTGTTTTTTATGCATTTTTCTAAAATGTTATACAAGACTTATTCACTATTTAAAAACCAACAATGACCAAATACAGAGTAAACCCCAGATACTATGAAAGCAAATGAAAAATTCAAACACAGAAACCCGAAACAAACAAGCAAACACACAACCTCCTCTCACCAAAACTGTGGTTTTTTAAGGAAAAAAAAAATAGACTGGAAATTGTTAACTGATAGAGAGGAAAATAATTGTGTTAAATCTAGCACGTAACTATCACAATAACTGTTTCTTCTCCTTTTCAGTTGGAAGAGCAGTACATAGAGCAGTGGTGCTCAACAAGCTGACAAAATAAAAGCATACTGTATCAAAATGTTAACTTTGAATTTATGAGGAACAAACATATCATTTCTCTATTAGTCTATTATTCTTTCTTATAAAAAAACCCCAACCCTATCACTTCAATGTGAGTCTATTTTTTTTTTTTTTTCCAAACTACGGCCTCTGTGAAAGCTGCACTGTTTTGTGCTATGAAATACTGCCATCTGATGTCTGTTCCAAAGCATGGTCTGGAGATAGTTGCAGTGGCTTTATAAAACTAGGCAAACCGACCCGTTGGAGATCAATGAATCAGTGACGTCAATAAGACCATTAACATTTATTACAGAGGACCTGGGATCATGTTTTAGGTTGCACTATGATACAAAGATAATTATAGAAGTATTCATCTACAGATCAGCACTTTTATTACCCTTGTTCTTAAAAATACTAGAACTAAGAAAACAAAGACCATGAGTGTGACACCCTGCAGTACAAGTTGAGTGGGTTTTCCACCCACTTACCAAAGAACTAATATGTAATATGTATAGAGCAGCAGGATAAAGTCTTTTAACGGGAAAAATTAACTCAGTGTTCATAAATTAGCTCTATTTGCATGAACAGCTGACTGAAATGCTTTTCCTTACTTGGTAAATGAGTTAAATATCCAAACAAAGATGTTCCATTCCTCCAGACATGCCTGCCTCTTTCTGCTCAGAAATCTTGGAGTACTGAGATCTCCACTTGCTCAGAACCACAGAACTATAATTTTAATTACTATAAACAGTTTCATTATACAAATGATTTAAGAATCTGTTGAGGTGACCTAGGTATTGCCTAGAATCTATATATATTCTGAAAACTCTTGAGCATGCCAATGAAGTTAAATGAACATTGGGCTGATTTTATTGTACACTAGAAACATGAACACCCTTCGGTGTAATAAAAAGCAGAGAACTTCCAGAAATTTTTAATAACTACTGCGTGAATTAGACAAACTAATAATCCTGCAGTCAGGACTGGTAAGAAGACAGGCAGAAAAAGGGCAATAGCATGAGGAGACCTACCCAGGTGCTTGAATAAAGCCTTGAAACAAAATTATTCTGTAATGGAAAATCATCATATCCAGTTTAATGACAGCAATGTATAATGTATATTTTTTATTTATCTTTTGGTAAAGATTCTGATTGAGCAATAGTCCTACTTGACTGCATTATAATAAACATGTATCTCATTTTTCCTGCACCACAATTACTATTAAAACTGTAAAACATTGTCACTCACTCCTTTGAAAAACTTTATGTAAAAAACACAGCATGTGTTTTTCACACACAGAATCATAAAATCACCTAGGTCGAAAAAACTTTAAGATCCTTGAGTCCCACCATAACCTAAAATGTCTTTGTACAGAACTTGTCCATGTCCCTAAGCTCTTCATCCAAATGTCTTTCAAAGAGTTCCATGGAGGGTGACTCCACCATTTTCCTGGGCAGCTTGTCCCAGTGCCTGGTGACCCTTTCAATAAGGAAATTTTTCTTAATATGCAATCTAAATTACCCTTGGTGCAATTTAGGGCACTTCCCTTACATCCTATTACTTGTTGCCTGGGAGAAGAAGCAAGCCTCAACCTGGCTAGAATCCGGCTTTCAGGTAGCTGTAGAAGGCAATGAAGTCTCCCTCAGCCTCCTCTTCTCCAAGCTGAGGAACCCCAGCTCCATTAGCCACTCCTCATAAGACCCATAACCAGCCTTGTTTCCATTTTCTAGACATGCTCCAGCATCTCAACGTCCTTTTTGTAGTGAGGAGCCCAGAACTGAACACAGTACTCATGATGTGTCCTCATTCTTGCTGAGTGTGGGGATAAGATCACTTCCTTGGTTCTGCTGGCCACAGTATTTCTGATGCAAGCCATCATAGGGTACAGTTCCGAAAATATTGTAGGGTTTCAATTAATTTTTTTTTTTTAAATTCTGTTATTTTTTCAGTGCATTAGTTTTCTGGTCTCCTACCCAGCTCTACCAGTGAAATAAACATTGAAAATGCCCTGTGAAATTCCNNNCGTTAAAATTCCATCCAAATAGCATTTCCTCTTTGGTTTTTGTTTTTTTTTTTTAATAGGAACATTTGAGAGCTGATATTGCTTCAAGCATATCCATGTTTTATGTCTTTAGGGTATTTGATTCACTTTATGATTAAGTGTTCTAATTTAAGGCACTTATGGTTAAATCCAATTTTGCACAGGTGAAAATTGTATCAACACCAGACTCCGTTCTGCCTGCTGTACATTTAACCAAATCATAATAAAGATCAGGACAAAAGCAGATAACTAGAATGTCCTTATAATAGAAATTCAGTATTACAAAAAGTCTGGAAGTGCCAGTAGCTTCTATTCTCTTCTGTTAATCATGAAGACTAGAAAGAGCCATGGCACACAGAAGAGAATAAGCTAATAGATTCCACAGGTAGCACTGTGCTAAACTAAAAGTGTATTTGATCACATATAAGAGACTAAACAAGGATTAAAAAGTAATTTATGTGTTGCAACTACTTTCAACATAGAGTATAATAAAGTTAGCATAATATTTTAAGTACTAATCAACATATCAGGTAAAATATGTGATTGCAACTATTTTAAATTACATTGAATATATTTTTTCTTATTAAAGCCTAAGTGCAATCACTCACAAGAATCATAAAAAACTCTTTTACATAAAACAAAAGTAGGAAAAAAAAAAATCTTACTTGGGACCAGGTAGAGAATTCCACACACATAAGAATGCTAGGGAAAGAATAACCCTCTGAAGAGTCACTTTGAAAGCAAGGAGATGAGTGTCACAAGATAATAGAAGAATTCAGGTTGGTAATTACCTCAGGTGATCAAGATCATTCTCCTGCTCAAAGCAGGGCCAGCTTATAAGGTCAGATAACACTGAGGTACTAGAGCACACTGAGGTACTAGGGGCGGAAGTAGAGACAAAAGAAAACAAAATTAGAGGTGGTTGTGAAGAATGGGTGCTATACCTTAATTTCCTGAATTGAGTAACAGAATACTGAGAGTACGATATGACTGAGGAGAGTTCTAATTCTAGATGAGACAGAAAATAAGAAACTTGGAACATACTATCTTATTTGGAAGAGAGGCCAATGCATAAATTGAGAAGCATAGAGGTTAAGTAAGAAAATTAAGACAAAGTTAATAGGTGACAGAAGTCTTCATAAAATGTTATGTACCAGAGTAGTTCACAGGATCGTTTCAATACCTGTCACTTGGCACATTCTCAAAGAGCTGATAGTTATGGATTTGCCAATGTAGAGTACTATTTACCAGTGAAATAGCAGGCATCTTCTGATGGATTAAACTCTCTAATGGACAAAAGTATGGAAAACATATGTAATTCTAAATATTCCAAGAAAATTGCAGGGTGCTGTTTACTCAGTGTATTTATCTAAGTAAATTTTCATCAATATCCTCATGGAACAATGGTAGCTAAAATTACACTAAAAGACCACACCAGGTCAACTTTTCAAGTTACAGTGAGATATATACTTAGGAGTATATTTTCAGAAGGAGAACAGAATAAAGCAAAAACATTTTGTGGTATACCCAAAGTTGGATGAAGTATGTTTACCACCATCATTGAAACAACCACCATCAATTAAAAAGTTCAGAGCACTTCTGCTCCTATGAAGTTTCTAATAAAATCCACTTTAATTATACCAGCTATTCCAATTCAATGAAGTTGTTTCATTTAGTCAGCTGTTTCTTTTATTATATTTGTGAATATAATATTATGTTTGTAAATATAATTGTGATTCTAAAAAAATACTTTTCAATTGATGATCTTGTGCATGCAAAAAGAATAGAGATAAGAGAACACTTGACTTATGATACTAAAACAGTAGGTACAACAGCTATGTGTTACAACATACACAGGGTCTATTCTAACTAAAGAAGAGGAAGATTTTTCAGTCTACACATGAGGGCTTCAGTAGTATTTTCTGCAAATGTCAGAGAAAAAACTTAGCCTTATACTTTCAAAATAATTTGCTACACTGAATACAGACCTGTAACAGAACTTCTAATAGAGCTCCAAACTTTAAAGAGATTAGTACAATGGGTTTCTTAAGAATGAATTGAAAATAGGCATTCTCTGAATTCTTTGCAAGGTTCTGCAGTTCTTTCTACAATTGTTGCTGCTACAGAAAATTATTTAAGGGTACTTTCAGAACTTTTTTTTTTTTTTTTCTGGAATAAAACTCTATGAACTGAGTGCTGTTGAGCATCTGAGTGCATCTACTGCTGGCCTGTAAATAATAGAGTAAATGGTCTGTCAAGACCTTCAGCTTCAAAACACAGATTGCCATACATGTACATGAGGGAAAAAAAAATCTCAAGAGCAGTCTATGTAGCATTTGGTTATAAATGAAATCATTATGCCAACACTGTACAGGATAGCATGGAGATGTCCTTCAAACAAGATTAAATGTTCCTTAAAGAAAATGATTAACAAGAACTGCTTAAAAACCAAGAGGTGCTAATAGAAAGGGCTGACCAATCTTGTTTGACTATGCAAAGAATGCTATCAACATCTGAAAATGAAATGCTTTTACTATACTAACCCTTGGGAAGAATACCTTAGACAGTGTGACACATCAGAATGTCTAACAGATAATTCATAAATATGAAAATATAATTTCCTTAAAAAGATTATATTTGTTGTGGCAAGAAACTTGGCTTGCCAGGAAAAAATCAGTAGATCTAACATTCCTCAGACAAATGTGTTAACATATAACAGAATCACAGGACTTTAGATGTTGGAAGTGACCTCCAGAAGCCATCAAGTCCAACCCCCTTGCCAAGGCAGGATCCCCTAGGGTAGTTTGCACAGGAATGTGTCCAGGTGGGTTTTGAAAGTCTCCAGAGAAGGAGACTCCACAACCTCTCTGGGCAGCCTGTTCCAGTGCTCTCTCATCCTTGCTGTAAAGAAGTTTCTCCTCATGTTGAGGTCAAACATTCTATGTTCCAGTTAGTAGCCACTGATCCTTGTCTTATCGCTGCTGACCACTGAAAAGAGATCGGCCCCATCCATTTGACACTCATTCCTCAGGGTATTTATAGACATTAATGAGACCTCCTCTCAGTCTTTTCTTCTCAAGACTAAGCAGCCCTAGGTTTCTCAGTCTGTCTTCATAGGGGAGATGCTCAAATCTACCAGTCATCTTCATGGCTTCTTCTTTGGATTCTCTCCAGCAGGTCCCTGTCTCTCTTGAACTGGAGAGCCCAAAATTTGACCCAGTATTTCATGTGTGGTCACTGTCATGGAAGGCCAAAATAAGGCCTAAACATGTCCTGGCTTGTCCAAACATGTTTACTGCTCCACTTCCTTCTGCTGTTGGAGCAAGCAACTGTGGGAAACCAGGTGTGGTCTCACCAAGGCAGAGTAGAGGGGGAGAAGAACCTCCCTAGCCCTGATGGACACACTTTTCCTTGTACACTAGGATGCCATTGGCTCTCTTGGCCACAAGAGCACATTGCTGGCCTATGCAGAGCTTGCTGTCCACCAGGGCTGCAAAGTCTTTTCTTCCTGGAGCTGCTCTCTAGCAGGGCAGCTCCCAGCCTGAACTTGTGCCTGTTGCTATTCCTCCCCAGGTGCAGGATCCTGCACTTGTCCTTATAAAACTTCATGTGGGTAGCCTTTGTTCAGTACTCTAGCCTGTCCAGATCTCACTGCATGGCAGCACAGCCAGAGGGGTGTCAGCCACACCCCCACACCCCCCACCCCGTTTTGTACTATCAGTGAAGCTGCTGAGGGTACACTCAGTGAGGGTAAATCCAGATGGTTGATAAACACTTTGAACAAAATTAGACTCAGTACTGATCCCTGAGGAACACCACTGGCTACCGTCCTCCAACTTGATTCTGTGCCACATAGACCTCATATGAATGACCTCATATGACAAACGAGAATAAATAGAACAGCAGTAACTGTAGTTTCTAAGCAGTCGTGTAAGAAAATATTTACTGGTGTATAACTAAGCAAATTCTGTACACTTCTACACAAGTACATCAAAAACAGACACAAGCAGAAGGTAGAATTCCTGCCATTTTGATGTATAAAGATCACAGAATCACAAACTGTCAGGGTTGGAAGTGGCCTCAAGGATCATCTAGTTACAACCCCACTACCATGGGCAGGGACACCTCACACTAGATCAGGCTGTCTAGAGCCTCATCTAGCTTGGCCTTAAACACCTCCAGGGATGGGGCTTCCACCACCTCCCTAGGCAACATGTTCCAGTGTTCCACATTTATGGTGAAGCACTTCTTCCTAACCTCTAATCTAAATCCACCCTCCTCTAGCTTAAATCCGTTCCCCCTAGTCCTATCACTATGCAACACCCTAAGAAGTCCCTCACCAGCTTTCTTGTAAGCCTTCTTTAAATACTGGAAGGCCAAATAAGGTCTCATCAGAACCTTTTCTTCTTCAAACTGAACAACTCCCGCTCTCTTAGTCCATCCTCATAGGAGAGGTGCTCCAGCCCTCTGATCATTCTCATGGCTCTTACTATTAACTGTGATTAAAGAATATGCCCACATGAGCAGAAAACAATTATAAGCATAAATTGCTTTGCAAAGCAGTTCTGAAGGGAGGGGAAAGGAGAAACCAGTGAAGATGACAGGATGCAGAACAAACCAAGCTGAGCCACACCTCCCCAGTCTGCATTTTCTCCTCAACATGAAGAGAAACTTCTTTACACTGAGGGCGACAGACCTCTGAAACAGGATGTCCAGAGAGGTAAGGTTGTAGAGTCTCCTTCTCTGGAGACTTTCAAAACTCTCCTGGATGCATTCCTGTGCAAACTACCCTAGAGGATCCTGCCTTAGCAGGGGGGCTGGACTCAGTGATCTCTGGATATATGGATATAGGCTTGATTTAAAAGTATAGCATCTAGGCAAGTTGTGTTTCTAATCTCAGATTTCTTAGAACCAGCTCTGTGACAGACACCACTAGACTGGGGAGATAACCATTAGAGTTTTTTGAAAATCAATTAGCTTAACGATGAACTATTTTTGCTTCTTCTTATCAGTGAATGAATTATGTCTTTGTAAAAATCTAAGAATTATAATATATACTTGGCAAAAAGCATATCAACATTTCAGATTCTGAAATTTCAGAGTTTATTTCTGAAGCTAGCAGGAGTAATAACTCTTAACAAACTTAACTTAACCCAGTTCCTCCAAGTATGCTCGTTAAGTCAGAGTATAATGTACAAATAAACAAGTACATTTCTGAGAGGTCAGACACATGCACAGAAAGTTTACTTAATAAGGAAGATGAACCATCTGTTGTATTTCAAACAATTTGTTATTTTGATCATGCATTGAAAGTTGGAAGGAATTAAAAAA